>QXTE01000226.1:559473-638058 GCA_003942145.1 Platysternon megacephalum
TACAGATGTGGTCTCCTCATCTCAAAAAAGATATACTGGCATTAGAAAAGGTTCAGAGAAGGGCAACTAAAATGATTAGGGGTTTGGAATGGGTCCCATATGAGGAGAGATTAAAGAGGCTAGGACTTTTCAGCTTGGAAAAGAGGAGACTAAGGGGGGATATGATAGAGGTATATAAAATCATGAGTGATGTGGAAAAAGTGAATAAGGAAAAGTTATTTACTTGTTCCCATAATATAAGAACTAGGGGCCACCAAATGAAATTAATGGGCAGCAGGTTTAAAACAAATAAAAGGAAGTTCTTCTTCACACAGTGCACAGTCAACCTGTGGAACTCCTTGCCTGAGGAGGTTGTGAAGGCTAGGACTATAACAGGGTTTAAAAGAGAACTAGATACATTCATGGAGGTTAAATCCATTAATGGCTATTAGCCAGGATGGGTAAGGAATGGTGTTCCTAGCCTCTGTTTGTCAGAGGGTGGAGATGGATGGCAGGAAAGAGATCACTTGATCATTACCTGTTAGGTTCACTCCCTCTGGGGCACCTGGCATTGGCCACTGTCGGTAGACAGAATACTGGGCTGGATGGACCTTTGGTCTGACCCAGTCTAGAAATCTGAGTGGCTGAAAAGTTTGTAGATGGTTTATAATTTCTTTAATTAAAACACTCCAGGGTCGTAAGGACATCAGCATTTGGACTTAGTGCACTGAGAAGAAGATTCACAAGCAACTAAAGATATTGATGTAGAGAGTAAGAATTTACACACACCACAAATGGAAATACTTTGACCTAGATGGCAATAACACTTTATAGCCCATACAAAATTCTTCTGAAGTATCCCAGTAAAAATTCTTTCCAGTTGTGCTTTTGGAATATGTCAGCAATCTATTGGTTCATATAATAGGATATGTTAACTCAGTTAAATCCAGTTATTAAAATGGGATTAGAGGAAACTCTAGCTGGAAGATTGCAACATTCTGCCTAGTTTGTGTTGATAATCAGACAGTTCTGGGGTTTCACGGTTAATTTTAAATGACACATATAATGTAAATAGACAGTTATATAAAAAAAAAAGAACAAAAGAGGTTTCAGATGTAACAATCTGCTGTATTCCAGGAAAACTGGCCAAGACTCCAGTGAAGTGAACCTACTAGCAGAAAGTATTAAAAATTATAAACATTTATAGAATTTTTATTTTATTATACTTCCATCCTCTGGATTTAATACAATATTTTCCACACCTAACACAATATAGTCCTTTCAGACATTATCTGTTTGGGCACTGATTATTTGACTTTGGTAGAAACTGAAGGGAGGACCCCCATTATCAAGCTACAGCATAGTATCCCTATGAAACGTTCACTGCATGTCTCAGCAAGCTGTGCTATGTGAAAGATCGATTCTACAGCGCATGCTGTTCCTACATTACCAGAAAATGTGTTACAGCATTGATGTTCTCCACTGTGCAACATTGAGGCCTGGTCTACACTACGGGGTTAGGTCGAATTTAGCCGCGTTAGGTCGATTTAAAAATGACTGCAACCACACAACCAACCCCGTTCCGTCGACCTAAAGGGCTCTTAAAATTGACTTCTGTATTTCTCCCCGGCAAGGAGAGTAGCGCTAAAATCGACTTTGCTGGGTCGAATTTGGGGTAGTGCGGACACAAATCAACAGTATTGGCCTCCAGAAGCTATCCCAGAGTGCTCCATTGTGACCGCTCTGGACAGCACTTTGAACTCCGATGCACTAGCCAGGTACACAGGAAAAGCCCCGGGAACTTTTGAATTTCATTTCCTGTTTGGTCAGCGTGGCGAGCTCTGCAGCACTCAGCAGCACAGGTGACCATGCAGTCCCAGAATCGCAAACGAGCTCCATCATGGACCGAAAGGGAGACACTGGATCTGATTGCTGTATGGGGAGAAGAATCTGTGCAGGGAGAACTCCGATCCAAAAGGAGAAATGCAAATATATTTGCCAAAATCTCACAGGGCATGTTGGACAGAGGCTACACCAGGGACACACAGCAGTGCTGCATGAAAGTTAAGGAGCTCAGGCAAGCCTAGCAAAAGACAAAGGAGGCAAATGGTCACTCCGGGTCAGAGCCCCATACATGCCGCTTCTATGAACAGCTGCATGGCATTCTAGAGGGGGACCCTACCACTATCCCACCACTGTCCGTGGACATCGCAAGGGGGGAGTCTCACGGAACACGGAAGAGGAGGAGAATGTGCAGCAGGCAAGTGGTGAATCCGTTCTCCCCGGCAGCCAGGAACTTTTCATCACCCTGGAGCCAATACCCTCCCAAGGTGGGATCCCCGACCCTGAAGCCGGAGAAGGCACCACTGGTGAGTGCACATTTGTAACTACAGTACAGGGTTTAAAAGCAATAGTGTTCATGGTCACCTGGTTGAAATAGGAGAATTTTTGTAAGGGAACAGTAAAAGGCCCCCGTTCATGCTGGGCTGTTTGCACTTGGCTAAAAGGCATCATCCCGGAGAATAGCCAAGGGGCGGGGGGAGGGGAGAAGGGATCATCCCAGAGAATACCAACGCGGTGGGGTGGGGGTAGGTGTGTGCTGCACATCTACCCGAATACTGCAGCCCCTCCTTTTAAATGTGAAACCCAACCCATTGCTTGCTCTGGGAAAGGGGGGCGCTGCAGTTTGAAAACATTCCCACATGTTATGAAGGCATAAGAAGCCAACCCAATTTTACTCTCCCTTTTTATCTCCCCACAGGTGCAAATGTTTCTACGCTCCCCCTATCATCTCCGTCTCTGAAGTTATCGCAGATTAGAAGGCGAAAGAAACGCACTCGCGATGACATGTTTTCCGAGCTGATGCAGTCCTCCCGCACTGATAGGGCTCAGCTTAATGCATGGAGGCATTCAGTGGCAGAGGCCAGGAAGGAATTGAGTGAGCGCGAAGAGCGGAGGCAGGATGCGATGCTGAGGCTAATGGGGGAGCAAAGGACATGCTGAAGCGTCTGTTGGGGGAGCAAACGGACACGATGAAGCGTGTCTTGGAGCTGCAGGAAAGCCAACAAGAGCACAGACCCCCGCTGCATCCACTGTATAACCGCCTCCCCTCCTCCCCATGTTCCATAGCCTCCTCACCCAGCCACCCAAGAACGCGGCGGGGGAGGCTCCGGGCACCCAGCCACTCCACTCCAGAGGATGGCCCAAGCAACAGAAGGCGTCATTCAAACAGTTTGATTTTTAGTGTGGTTACAATAAACAATGTGGCCTTGTCCTTCCCTCCTCCCCCACTCCACCCGGGCTACCTTGTCCATTATCTAATATTTTTTTTAATTATTAAAGAAAGAATGCATGGTTTCAAAACAATAGCTACTTTATTTCAAAGGAGGGAGGATGGTTGGCTTACAGGGAATTAAAATCAACAAAGGGGGCGGGTTTGCATCAAGGAGAAACACACACAACTATCACAACGAAGCCTGACCAGTCATGAAACTGGTTTTCAAAGCCTCTCTGATGTGCAGCGCGCCTTGCTGTGCTCTTCTAATCGCCCTGGTGTCTGGCTGCTCAAAATCAGACACCAGGTGATTTGCCTCAACCTCCTACCCCACCATAAACATCTCCCCCTTACTCTCACAGATATTATGGAGCACACAGCAAGCAGCAATAAGAATGGGAATGTTGGTTGCACTGAGGTCTGACCTAGTCAGCAAACACTGCCAGCGCGCTTTTAAACGTCCAAAGGCACATTCTACCACCGTTCTGCGCTTGCTCAGCCTATAGTTGAACTGCTCCTTACTACTGTCCAGGCTGCCTGTGTATGGCTTCATGAGCCACGGCATTAAGGGGTAGGCTGGGTCCCCAAGGATAACTATTGGCATTTCAACATCCCCAACGGTTATTTTCTGCTCTGGGAAGTAAGTCCCTTCTTGCAGCTGCTCGAACAGCCCAGAGTTCCTAAAGATGTGAGCATCATGCACCTTTCCCGGCCATCCCACGTTGATGTCGGTGAAACGTCCCTTGTGATCCACCAGTGCTTGCAGCACCATTGAGAAGTACCCCTTGCGGTTTACGTACTGGTTGGCAAGGTGGGCTGGTGCCAAGATGGGGATATGCGTTCCGTCTATCGCCCCACCACAGTTAGGGAACCCCATTGCAGCAAAGCCATCCACTATGAGCTGCACATTTCCCAGAGTCACTGTCCTTGATAACAGAACGTCAACGATTGCTTTGGCTACTTGGATCACAGCAGCCCCCACAGTAGACTTGCCCACTCCAAATTGATTCCTGACTGACCAGTAGCAGTCAGGTATTGCAAGCTTCCACAGGGCTATCGCCACTCGCTTCTCAACTGTCAGGACAGCTCTCATCTTGGTATTCCTGTGCTTCAGGGTGGGGGAAAGCAACTCACAGAGATCCAGGAAAGTGTCCTTACACATGCGAAAGTTTCGCAGCCACTGTGAATCATCCCATACCTGCAATACTATGCGGTCCCACCAGTCTGTGCTTTTTGCCTGGCCCAGAATCGGCGTTCCACTGTATCAACCAGCCCCACTGCCGCCATGATGTCCCAATTGCCACAGCTCGTGCTTTCAGGATCGTCTGTGTCCATGTCCTCATCAAAATCCTCCTCGTGCTGGCGTCTCTTAGCCCAGTTCTGCATATACTCCAGGATAATGCGCGAGGTGTTTACAATGCTCACAACAGCAGTGGTGATGGTGAGCTGAGCGGGCTCCATGCTTGCCGTGGTATGGGTCTGCAGGAGATCAGAGTTGCAGCGGAAGTGGTGGATGATGACAGTTAGCACCGCACAGATTTCAGACAACTTGGAGAAATTTGCTATTGAGACTGAGCTCATTTACAAGAGCAGGAGAGCAGAGTTGCAGCGGAAGTGGTGGTTAGCAGTCCTACTGCACCATCTGCTGACAGCAACACCCAGGACACAACAGCAGTGGTGACGCTGAGCTGAGCAGGCTCCATGCTTGCTGTGGTATGGCATCTGCATGGAAAAAAGGCGCAAAATGATTGTCTGCCGTTGCTTTCACGGAGGGAGGGGTGACTGATGACATGTACACAAAACCACCCGCAACAATGTTTTTAACCCCATCAGGCATTGGGAGCTTAACCCAGAATTCCAATGGGCGGCGCAGACTGCGGGAACTGTGGGATAGCTACCCACAGTGCACCGCTCTGTAAGTCGATGCTAGCCATGGTAGTGAGGACGCACTCCACCGACTTAATGCGCTTAGTGTGGACATACGCAATTGACTGTATAAAATTGATTTCTAAAAATCGACTTCTATAAAATCGTAGTGTAGACATACCCTGAAACTATGAAGGAGGAGGGGGAAAGAGATGTACTAGTAATACCTCGGCAGAGATACCACAGACCAAATATGCCACACATTTCTTATTGTCAAATCAAATGCTTTTCAAAACATAGCTTCTATTCTACCTGTTGTTTGGATTATAACTGGTGCCTTCCTTATGTGGAAGCAAGGTAGGGGACAACGAAGAAAAATAAAGTTTTTTGTTTTGAGGGGTGCGGGTAAAGTTCAACTTTACCTTTTAATAGCTAACTTAAACTGTAAAGTTGAGAAATAGGCACTCTTGGATAGAAAATAATCAATCTAAATGCAACAGTGAAATCAGATGAAGAACAGTAAATGCACATCCAAGAGCCAATTACTTGGGAGTCTTGTCTAGTGATTAGAACATGGGGGCTGAGCTTTAGGATTCCTGGGTTCTCTAGTCTCATCTCTCCCCAATTCGTTGTATGATGCTGGGCAAGTCAGTTGGGGCCAAATGCTGGCCCTATCATAGGGTATGTTACAGTACAAAGCTGTCCCCATTCTTATATTCAGGACCATACCTCTCCATCAGAAGTAATGGGGAAAGGACATAACATCCAGTTATGAACATAGGTGTTCTTATGCTACAAACAGGTGATAAAAACATACAGGAGAAGACTTGGAAGTGGCCATCTAATTCTCTTTACCATCTGCTGAGAGTATACTTCCTGCCTCCTCCTCCTGGCTGTTTATGCACATAACAGCAAAACTGTCAAGAGAGAAATCAGCAGCTGAAGATTCAAATGTAAATAGAGAAGGCAGAAATGGGCACATGGGTGCAGGAGTGAATAATAGTAGACCGGATGGAAAAATGAGGGGCGGTTTGTTTGTTTATTTTAAAAGTGCTCCTTTTTTGGACTTTGAAATGTTTCAAGCAGCTCCAGTTAGTAGAACGTGTTTCCTAACCTGATTGTTTTTACACCAGGCACAGTACCATAACTTTACCAGTCCTGTGGGACTTCAAAGTGGTTATCAAATTTGGAAAATCTTCAGTTGGTAAAATAGGAAATCAACCTCATCAAGGAAGTATGTAGTATTCATTTATGCAAATGCCATCTTAAATTGCACAGTCAGATTATGCAAGAAAAGAACCCAACCCTGTCCAGTTCATTCTGTCTTTTTCTAAGTTCTTATCTCGGGGACTTCCCCACCAATACCCTCGCTGACTGTTTTCACTGGCACTAATCATGTGAGTAAGGCAGGCAGGGTTTAGCCACAGGTCTTTATTATGTTCACTTTCCTATGTGTTTTTTTAAAAAAGATGTTCTACTGTCACTCTGTGTTTGAGTTACAGTTGTAGGTTAGGTTTTCCTGAGCACCAGGGGTGCAGGAACAATTTTTATAGTGGGGGTGCAGAGAGCCATTGAACCAAACTGTCAACCCTGGATATAATGGAAACCACTTCAAGCCAGGGGGTGCGGCAGCACCCCCAGAACCCCTAGTTCCAGCACCTATGCTGAGCACCATAGTCTGAACTGCCCTGTGGAATCTGCTGCAACAGCAGTTTGCAGCTTTTCCTTGGAATTAGAATTACCCCGGTAAGGGTGACTTTCTTATTCGGCATGATCCTGAAAATGTGGAATTCATTCCCTCTGGAATTATGAAATGTGGACAGATTGCTCCATTTTACAGTGGAAAAGCATGAAATCATAGCCACCTTGGCTAGGGTTATTATTAATTTAACAGTTAAACTTCCATTATGTTTTACTATTTGTTACATGTTATTTTAATGTGTTTCACGGTTTTATGTATTTTGCAGTTAACTGTTTGAAAGGGGACAGAAGTGATTTACCAGGGATGTGTCGTTACTCCCATTAATGCTGGGCTTATTTTGTTGCTAGGATGATATTTGTTTTGTTCTGTATGTGTGGATTTTGTTGTGTAAAGTTTTACTATCTTTTTATGTATAGGATACCCCTGAAAAACTAAAAAAATCATCCGTATAAAAAGATAGAAATAGACATTAGTGGCCTGAACCAGACAAGCCATAGAGCATCTCAGTGCTACAATCTAAAAAAAATACAGGATCCAGTGTTTATTTTCCAAATATACTCCATTTTCTGTATTAAAAACAGCCTGGGAAATTAAAAGTCGATGTTTAAATTTGCGCAATCAAAAGCCCACAAACCATGCAAAATTCGAGGATACATTTGAAAATCTGGCTAATGGTTACAATGTGGAAATAAAAAGGAGGGTTGTTAGTAGAGGCTCCATCCAAACACCTTCACCCCTCCCATGGATTTCGGTGAGAGTTTTGGGTGCACTAGGAATGCAGGATCGGGCCCTAGATGTGTTTGCATTTATCCCATTTTAATGTTTTTTGGCAGTGTGATGGGGTGTACCAGGCCCTTTGAGGTTCCCTGCTAGAGGCTTTGCATTCCTACCACACCCCACCCCAGACAAGGAGCATGAAGGTGGGTCCTAGGGTGACCAGGTGTCGGGTCGAAAAGAGACTCTGGCGGCTCCGATCAGCACTGCCAACTGTGCTGTTAAAAGTCCCGTGAGCGGTGCTGCGGCGCTAAGGCAGCACCTACCTGTTCTGACACGGCGTTGCGCCCCCGAAGTGGCCAGCAGGTCTGGCTCCTGGGTCCCGGTCAATGGGAGCTGGGGGGGCGGTGTCTGCGGGCGAGAGCCTCCTTGCCACCCTGCCCGCCTAGGACTCGTACCTGCTGGCTGCTTCCAGGACCCACGCAGCGTGGTTCCAGGACAGGCAGTCAGCCTGCCTTAGCCTCCCCGCTGCGCGACTGACCGGGAGCCATCTGAGGTAAGCCCACACCCCAACCCCCTGCCTCAGCCCTGAACCCCCTCCCCAAACCTCTCATCCCTGGCCCCACCCCCGAGCCTGCAACCCCAGCCCAGAGCCCTCACCCCCCTACACGCCAACCCCCTGCCTCAACCTGCAGCCCCCTCCCGCACTCCAAATCCTACGGCCCCGCCTCCCAGCCTGGAGCCCCCTCCTGCACCCCAAACCACTCATCCCCATCCCCAGCCGGAGCCCTCACCCCCTCCTGCACCCCAACTCCCTGCCCCAGCCCGGAGCCCCCTTCCTCACCCTGAACCGCTCATTTCTGGCCCCACCCCAGAGCACGCACCCCCAGTTAGAGCCCTCACCCCCTCCCGCACCCCTACCCCAGCCCAGTGAAAGTGAGTGAGGGTGGGGGAGAGCAAGCCACCGAGGGAGGGGGAATGTAGTGAGCAGAGGCCGGGATCTCAGGAAAGGGGCGGGTCAGGAGCAGAGCTAGAGTGTTCGGTTTTGTGCGACTAGGAAGTTGGCAACCCTGGTGAGTCCTCCAGCCCTGCCTAGAATGGCTGCAGGGAAGCAGCCAGTCAGAGCCCTGCAGGCTCAGTTAAACGGAGCTGCATGGTCTGAGCAGGTCAGTTCCTGGCTGGGGAAGACTGGCAGACCGTGGAACTCTCCAGGCAGAGAGGCCTGGGAGAGACCCTGCTCAAACAGGGAAGAGATGGACAGAGAACCCCAAGACTGTAACCCTAAGGTAGTGGGTGAAGGGGATGGGATGGAGTGGGAAGCAGCCCAGGGAATGCAGCAGTAGCTATGAAGGGTAGTAGTATGTGGCTGCTGTTCACGGGGTCCCTGGATTGGGACCTGAAGTATTGGGTGGGCCTGGGTCTCTCCACCAGCCAGTGGGGAAGTGGCCTAAGTCTTGAAAAGTGGACAAGACTCCTTTCTAAAAGCCTGAGAAAAGGGCTGGAATTTAAATGGGCCCAGAGACAGGGCTGAAGACTCTGGTGAGGGCCAACCATTTGTTGAATTTTGTTACCCCAGGAGGGGTTCATCCATTCACCTATTAGTTGTGGACTTAGCTGGAGGGCTGAGCCAATGAAGACCCACATAGGGAGGTCAACAACCTATAGGAGGTGCCAGAACCAAGAAAAGATTGCAGTACCACACCCAGTTGACAGGAGGCACTCATGAGAGGTGTGTGTTCCCAGTCACAGGTAGATTTATTTTAGACCTTTTCCCTGCAGTGTCCTGCTGAATTGTTCCTGTGTAACACACAGTGTAAGCCATTACATTCTTCTGATGGTTCTCCTCTGCAGTATATCTTCTTCCATCTCTGTTTTTTAGATCCATTCCTACCAGCAGACAGATGCTGGGCTCCATCAACCTCCTATTCAGATCAATAGAAGATTTGGACATGGAAAACTGAGAGATTTGGCCTGTTATTTTATGTGATTAACAGTGCTCTGTTTAAAAGGCTAATGTTGGAATCAACCTTCTCTCATTAAAGATCATGCTTAATGAATGGTTTTGAAGGCTGGTCAATTTTCAAAAAGAAAAAATATCTCCAACAGTAGCATTGCCATTTTTGCATTAAAATGACCTGGGATCTGATCCTGCCTGCATAGAGGTCAATGGGAGTTTCAACAGGATCCTCCATTCCTAGCGCACCTAAAATCCTTAGTAAGGGCTTTGGATGCATGAGGAATGCAGGATTTGTCTTAAAGATGAGGACAAGTAGTAAACTGTGTGTCTGGGTCCAAACTTTCCAAAAGTACCAGGGTTTGGATTCTGGCCATCTCTATTGCAAAAGAGGATTTCAAAATAAAATATAATAAAGAAGTGCAGGTTTCATCAGGGTTTGTTACATTGCTGATGCATACAGAGCTCAAATTCAAGTATAGAGGTGTCAGTGTGCTATTCTGGGCCACACACTACTTGCCTTACTCACTCAACTACCGTAATCTCATTGAAATTGATGGAGTACCAACTGGTTCAAGATTTGAACCTAGCACTCTAAGGCACCTGCACAAATTATAGAGGTATAGAACTGATGAGTCGTACAATGAAACTGTGGGAGACTGTCATTGATAAGAGACTAAGAAGTCAAGTAGATATTAGTGCAAATCAATATGGCTTCATGTCAGAAAGGTCGATAATAGATGCTGTTTTTGCACTGAGATAGTTAGTGGAAAAGCTTAGAGAGAAAATGAACAATATTCACAAGGTGTTCATTGATCTGGAAAAGGCCTTTGAGTTCCAAGAGAAGTCATCTGATGGTGCATGAAGGATAAAATGGCATGAGAACTTTTTGTTCAAACCAGGTATGTAGTTGCAATGTGAATAGTCAGAACTTCTAGTGGTGAAACAGATGAACTGTTGGTAAAGGTGGAAGCGCATCAGGGATCAGCACTGAGCCCTTTCTTGTTTATCCTCCTCCTGGATACCCTCACAAGGAACACATAAAAGGAGGCACCTTGGTGCATGCTGTTTGGAGATGATATTCTATTCAGTCAGGAGAAAGATCGTCTAGAAGAAAGAGGATCTTGATAAATGGAGAGATCGACTGGAGAGAGATGGACTCAAAATAAGCAGAGGATACAGTATGTAATTTTAGTAATGTGTACACTCAAGCATTATCGTTGAACCTAGATGTACAGATAATACTGAAAACACAGTTTCAAGATTCTGGGTTTTGGAAAATGCAGAATGAAGGACTAAATTAGAGCTAGGGTAATAAAATGCCTGGCTCAAATGGAGAGAAATTAATGGTATAGTATGTGATCGGAAAATACCAGTAAGATTAAAAAGGAAAGTCTGTAAACCAGTGGTTCATCCTATTTTAATGTATGGAGCTGAGTGTTTGGCAGCAAAGAGGAAACATAAGCAAATTATCTGTTCCACAGATATGTGGTTGTTGAGATGGATGAGTGATGTAAGCAGGAAAGACCACATAAGGAATGTGTATGTTAGAGAGATCCTTCAAAGTAACATCCATAATGGAAAAAATGAGGGAGTGCAGACTTGATGGTTTGCTCATGTAAAGCGAAGTCCTGACAACTGTCTGGATAAGAGAGTCCAACAGACCAAGACTGAAGGAAAAAAGGCAGAGACCAACACAAGAAGAACTGGTGGGATGTCATAAAGGAAGACACGTTAGCACGTGGTGTGATAGAGGAAATGGTATTGAACAGGGCACTTCGGAGGGAGAGGACTTATAGAGCAGACCCCCATTTAATGGGATTAACATGAAGAAGAAAGCTCTAAGGGTCTGCAGGAGCCCTTTTCTTGTGCTCCTGCAAGGGGCTGGGCAGAATCCTGTTGGAGAGCACAGACAATGCTAGCAGCGCTAGTCTCCCAAAAGAGGGCAGAGGCAGCGAGGCTAATGCTAGGCCATGCTGGTCAGCAATAGTGGCTGGCCCTGCAGAGAGCTCACATTCCTGGGCCTGAAATTTGAGCTGCACTTAACACACACGGCCAGATCCTGAGCTGGTGTAAACTGGCAGAGATACTTTCAAGACAATAGAGCAATGTAGATTTCTGCCAGCTCAAGATCTGGCCCATAGTTTGCTTAAATGATTCAAAATCACTGGCAAATGGGTGAGTTATTACTCATTTTGGGGTAGCACTAGAACATTGCACTGATGTTGGGAGTTTCAAAGAAGTCTAAGGGAGGGAGCTAGGTGCCCAGCTTCCATTGAATTTCAGAGGGGTTTGGGTACCTAATTCACAAGGGCTCTCCTGAAAATCTTAGCCTAAAATATCTGAATTTGAGTTGCAAAAATGAGGGTGTGGGTCATAATTCCCATCTTTTAAAATATTTCATGTCTAGAGAGAGAGACTCCTTCCTGCATGTAAAATTTCTGTCCGGTGGCTTCATTTGAACCAAACGCTTGAGAATGTCTCCCAAATTGTGGTGCAGAACCCCAGAGGAAAGGCTGTGTGTGTTTGTGCAATGCCGGATGATGTTAATCTACGTACACCCAGTCAGTCGGTTGGTCAGACAGTCACTGGGGGATAGACATGGTTTTGATTTAAATGTGAGATTGTTTTGAAATGTATGTAGGTCAGTGCTAACGGGATAGATTGTATCTATAAAGGTGCTGAGAATGATTAATTTCCCTGGACAGAATTCTAGGGGTTGTTAATGTGTGTACAAGTAAAGCTGCCCACTTCTCAGTTGTGACGGACTCAGATTTCAGACAGTCTGCCCATAGGGGAAATTTATCCTGGCAGTTGCTGAAAGGGGAGCTCTTGTGAACTGGCACCAGCTTGAGCATTTAACATTTTTTTTTCTTTTTTTTTTGGGTCATTTTGGGTGGTTTTTCAAGAATGGTTTATTTACATTTCTTTCTGTGTTCTCTATCTGCATCAGCAAGAGCCAATTCTCTCCCATGGCTGCTAGACAATAAATAGAACGTGTATGCATCTCCTTTCCTAGGCACAATCTAACAATGCATATTGTGTTCCTGCTCATTACTATACAGTAATGCCTGTTGTAAGTGACAACCCACAGGATCAGTTGCCTAGTAGAGGTGGTTTCTCACTTATACTAGGAACTTTGATACTTCAAAGTTGTTGGATAACATGGGGTGGGCCTTCCATTGGAGGTGAGTTCTAGTGAAGCTTTCACTTGGGGTGGGCTGAGAATCTTGAATCAAAGCCTCCTTAAAGCTCAATGGCTAGATTGTATGGCGAGGGGGCGATCCGAGCCCTCCCCCCCATCTCACGGAGGAACAGTGAGGAGGCTGCGTCTTTGCACTGGGTGTCTTAGGAGTGCACATAGAGTTTGCAGTCTGCTGCATGCATCCATTAAAATTGAATAGATTGCTCCCCATGGTGCACTGTCCCACTCTGAGCTGGAGACGGGGGCTTGTAGCCTTGCCTCTTCTCCCACTCTGAGCTGGAGACGGGGGCTTGTAGCCTTGCCTCTTCTCCCACTCTTCTGTCCTCTTTTCTGTAACCTGCTCCCCAAGGAAGACCAAGAGCAAGCGGGTCCCCTTGCTCCCAAGAGCACAGGGACTGCTATTTGGGAGGCCTACAGAGGTGCACAAGGGCCATCATAATCTGGCTCCTAGATGGTTTAGTTGTTTCAGTTTGAATTGATCTTGGAGGGGGCCCAGCTGGGAATTTTGGATCTGAACTACCTCTGAGTTCTACAGGGCTCCAATCCAGTGTGTTCTGATTTAGATGAATAGATACTTTTGCGGTAACTAACAAAGAACCCGCACTGCTCAATTGTTACCAGGTTTGCTCTTATAACCTCTTCCACCTACCCATATATTTTTGCCCAAGACTTTAGATCTGCTTAAACTGTCCATCCCTGCCACAAACAGTTAGCTCTTTATGCCTTGTATGGTGCCTGGCACAATAGGACCCTGTCTGTAGGCCCTGTTATAATAAATTAAAAGTTCTATTGTACTATTAGCATTTGTAGTATTTGTAAGATTCCAGCCCAATGGCATACATGGGTTTTAATAAAATCTCATTAACCACATCAAGTAGGTAAGCATGAAACCCTCCCATCCCTGTGATTTTCACAGGTCAGCATTCGTTGTTTTGTAGACAGATAAGCACACAGGCTTCAAACTTGGTATGTATGAGGTTCTCAGTGACGGACAGTGCAAAGTTTGGAGAAAAAATTGGTTGTGGAAAAAGCAATGAAGTGATTTAGAGTGACATAGTGCAATACATTTTTGAGAATGATATCAGTACGCATTGTTAGACAGACCCACGTGCCAGCAGATATCTGAAACAAGCCTAAGTTGGTTCATTTCAATGATCAGATATTTGTGAACCTTTCTTGATTCACCTAGAGAATGGTTCTCAAAAAAGATATACTGGCACTAGAAAAGGTTCAGAGAAGGGCAACTAAAATGATTAGGGGTTTGGAAAGGGTCCCATATGAGGAGACATTAAAGAGGCTAGGACTTTTCATCTTGGAAAAGAGGAGACTAAGGGGGGATATGATAGAGGTATATAAAATTATGAGTGATGTGGAGAAAGTAGATAAGGAAAAGTTATTTACTTATTCCCATAATATAAGAACTAGGGGTCACCAAATGAAATTAATGGGCAGCAGGTTTAAAACAAATAAAAGGAAGTTCTTCTTCACACAGCGCACAGTCAACCTGTGGAACTCCTTGCCTGAGGAGGTTGTGAAGGTTAGGAATATAACAGGGTTTAAAAGAGAACTAGATAAATTCATGGAGGTTAAGTCTATTAATGGCTATTAGCCAGGATGGGTAAGGAATGGTGTCCCTAGCCTTTGTTTGTCAGAGGGTGGAGATGGATAGCAGGAAAGAGATCACTTGATCATTGCCTGTTAGGTTCACTCCCTCTGGGGCACCTGGCATTGGCCACTGTCGGTAGACAGGATACTGGGCTAGATGGACCTTTGGTCTGACCCAGTACGGCCGTTCTTATGTTCTTATGATTGTGGCTCCAGGGTGGTTGCAAACAGGTGCTTAGCTTGCAACCAACCTGTCTTTCCTGTTATGTTCATTGCATACAAAGAGAAGTTAGGTAAAAACATAACATTCTCTTTCTGGAAGGTTTACGGTGTAACACGACTTGATTTCTTAGAATTCAGAGCCTTCACACACAAGAACCAAAGACACAGAGAGAAGCGAGAATTGAGAGGCACAACTGACCCCATCTTGCTCTAGGCTGGCTTTGCACACCGGCTGCTGCTAGACCCAGATGGCAAGCTTCCCTACAAAGCCCCCTAGCCTCCAGAACCAGGAAAATGCCATAGGATTTAAAATGATAGCTCACAATTTTAATACAGTCTTCAATACACCATACTTTCCACGGTGCTAAATGGGAAGAGGGTCCCAGCTATAGCTGGGGAGGAGGGGTCATGATATTGGAAAGGAGTCAGGATATGGATACGATTGAGAACCATAGATCTAGAGGTATTTATGAACTTCAAAAATGTGTTCTTCCTTGAGGCACTATGTGTATTATATTAACATAACATACCACTAAGGATGCTTAAGAATTGATTTGTTACAGTAGATGTGAATGGTAGAACTGACTTTTCCATTGCAATGTAGCAAGGCAAATTCAGTTAAGCCATCCTAGTGGCATGTGTGTATGTATCATGTAGGTAATATATAACCCCCAAAGAGTATAAAATTGTATTTTAAAAGGAACTTTAAAAATGGTGCCATTTACTAATAAAATATGTCTTACCTGATGGGTTGACTCATTACGGCTGCAGCTTTCTGGAAGCTATGACATCATGGAATGATGCCTTCTGGGTCATGATAATTGAGTTAAGCTGGCCAGTGAGAGTCTGTGGAACCGAAACATTTTTTTTAAAGGTACAGTAAGCTTTTAATGGTTCTGAAATGCCCATTTTAGCCTGGTCAGTGAAGGACATAAATTCACATTGCTGAAGTAAAGAGAACATGTGGGTTTT
Source organism: Platysternon megacephalum (assembly GCA_003942145.1). NCBI lineage: Eukaryota > Metazoa > Chordata > Testudines > Platysternidae > Platysternon > Platysternon megacephalum. Next base: position 574,967 of record QXTE01000226.1, read on the forward strand.
CTATTTGTAAATAACCTGTAAGGTTGGACCCACAAGATGGCTGGGATAGCTCTCTTATGCCATTTATGGGATTTTTTAATAGTTTTCGTCAATCCAAATAGTAAATTAATGAAGGCTGTTTTCTGTTTTGCAGACCATGTATAAGCCTTTTCTGATTCTGGGGTTGTATTTGTGATTTGTAAGTACTCAAGAGACTGGGTGAATACGTTTTTTGTCTGTGGGTTGTTTGCAAAGATTTCATGAATGAAAGATTTCATTTAGTTATTCGGTGTTGGCAAGCTATTATTCATAGCATGGAATTGGTTATGTGTTACTGTTTGTGGTCCTTTCTCGGATGACTGAAACTTGTGAGAGGAGAATGATGAAGGAAGAATAACACTTCTGGAATAAATTTGGGAAACTTCTGAAATATGTGAATATTCTCGTGGTCATCAAAATATTTCATAGAAAAATAAGAATTGCCAAACCGGATCAAACCAGTGCTCTTTCTGTGGCTATTTGGTATTTGCATTGCTCTAGTGCCAGAAGCTGTAACTGAGAGGGGGCCTTATTGTTCTATGTAGTAAGAAACCACACCAGCCCCAAAGAGCATCCAGTCTAAATAGGCAAGAGAGATCAAGGTGAAAAAGAAGGGAAGTAATTTGCCCAAAGTCTCACAGTAGGTCAGTGGCAGAGCTGGGAATATAGAACAAGGTCTCTCCTGACTCCATTTCACTATCCACTAGACCAGCAGTTCTCAAACTGTGGGTTGGGACCCCAAAGTGGGTTGTGACCCCATTTTAATGGGGCTGCCAAGGCTGGCGTTAGACTTGCTGGGGTCTGGAGCTGAAGCCTGAGCCCCATCGACCAGGGCCAAAGCCCGAGCCCAATGGCTTCAGCTGTGGGTGGCGGGGCTCAGGTTACAGGCCCCCTGCCTGGGGCTGAAGCCCTTGGGCTTTGGCCTTGGCCTCCCTGCCTGGGGTGGCAGAGTTCAGGCTTTGGTTTGCCCCCCCTCCCCCAGGGAAACGTGGCTTGGGTGGGCTCAGGCTTCAGCCCCCCAGCCCGAGGCGGCGAGGCTCAGGTGGTCTCAGGCTTCAGCCCCCCTCCAGGGGTCATGTAGTAATTTTTGTTGTCAGAAGGCAGTCCCAGAGCAATGAAGTTTGAGAACCCCTGCACTAGACCATGCTACTTCCCTTAATTTAGTATCCTGTCTCAGTGGGTCGGAGGCACTGGATGCTTCAGGGGAAGGTGTTAGAGTAGATTTCAGTGGGATTGGCATGCGTGTACTAAATTCAAAATGTGGCCCAGGGCGTTTTGCTTAAGCAATAGCAGCCGTGTTAATTTCAGCTCTAATAAGGGCATACACTGGAAGGGAAGGTGAGCGAAGAGGAAGAGTAAAGCTGCTGGTGACTAGAGAAGGATGAGCAGATCAGAATTTTTCCAGGATTCTAAGACTACTGCAAACACTGGCAAATAGTTTTCTTTATATAGTTTTGCTTTGTTTCTGTTTTCTCTTTATGTTACTTGTCTTTATTTAATTAGGCTAAGTGGTGCTAAGCAAGGCTGGAAAATCTTCTGTTCAGAGACTGTGCTACTCTCTGGGTGATATACAGTGAGATTTCGAGTAAAACCACTAATCCGCATCCTGGACTGTCACCAATTCTAAAAAAAAAAAAATGTCTCTTCAACATATGAATTTATTACTGCACATAAGGCTCTGAAGATATTAAGCATTCATATTGTAATAATACCAGGCACAGAGGGGAGCATGGAAAGAGGGGAACATTTTATAAACAGGCAAGAATTTAAAATCCCATCCATTGTATTTTATCAAAAAGAACGTATAAGTTTTGGAATGCAAATAAAATTTCCATTCGTTCCATGGATGTTCTGTCACTTCCTATTACTTCAGGGGATGTCTCCTTCTACTGAGAAACAGCCAAAGGGCCTAGCACAAACAGTAATAAAGGAGTGACACCACCTTCTAGCATATTTTAATGTATTTTTATATTGCATGTTGAGGGAGATGGCTAGTTGCTTATGGACCCAATCCAGTTCCTGTGGAAGTCAATGGAAAGACTCCTAGTGGAGCTGGATCAGGCCCTTAAATACAGCATTAGAAGCCAGGAGGTCATGGGTTCTAATTCTGTTGATGACACTGGCCCCAGCTGTACCCTTAAGTAGGTTGCTACAGCCCTTGTTTTGAATAGGTTACGCTAGCTCTGGGTGTCTCTGTTTTTGGGGAACCCACCTTGGGCTTGGTGTTTGTTTTTTACATATAAGAACATAAGAACGGCCGTACTGTACTTGTCAAGAGGCGCAGACTTGGGGTACACAACTTGGGACCCACACTTTGTCTTAATTCCAAATGTTACACCATGGGAAAAGATGTTTCTGTGTTCTTGTGCAGTTTTAATTTTTTAATTGGACAAAAAAAAATTTTAATTCACTTTTACAGTTTGACTACACCGAGTCTGATCACAACGAAATTCCCCAATCCTGCAAATGTTTGCACACATAGTTCACTTAATGCACTGAACTAACTGGAACTGTCCACACATGCAAACTTATGTGCACAAATGTTTGCAAGGTTAGAGCCAAGAAAGCAAAATTTCATGCATCATGCTTAAAACAGCATTTAAAAAAATCTTTAGTATACACTGGGAACTTGCAATTCATTTATACAGAAAAAATAATTAATTTTGGTCTCTTTCTAATACTGAGTTATCTTGCTCCTTGATTTCTAGAAAAAATAGCTACACTTGGCTAAAGATGCTTAGTCCAATCTCAAACCATCTGTGTTTTTCTATTAAGAGTGCATCCAAGATTCTTCTGAGTTCAGTATTGTTTGCGTGGGGGAGGTCTCTTTTTCATAACTCTGACTACACATGTGCTTGTTGCCCCATGATTTCTACAAACCGCTAATACGTCTAATGGCTAGTCAAGTCAGCAACTCTAATTTCAGAATTGGGGTCTAAATCTGGTCTACTGTTTTGTAATTTTAGATTGGTCCCACCAGATGTGGGAACAGATGCCCAGCCTTCCTCAGTTCCTCCAGCAAAGGTTAGACGTATCTAAATCTGGCAACAATTAGGAAATCTCTGGCCTATAATTGTGTAGTGGCTTTAATTTATGAAGCATAGAGAGGAGGAAGCAATCCTTTGTCACTGTGAGCCTAGGTACCCCGTATGTGCTGCAATAATGTGCTTTGTGAGGTATCCTATGAAAACAAGTAACATGTTGGTTATTAATATCATTGTAAAGTGCATGTGTATAGGTAATATGTGAAGCTATGAATTCCCTTTGTATGATGTTACTAGAATGCGTTTAAGACCACACAGCCTAGCATAGGTAAAGGTGATAGAGAAGTCTGGCCTAGACAAAGGAATAGGGGTTTGCCTCAATTACATATTAGCAGTAAACAAAGCTACCGAGTTAAATTTAGGATGACCAGATAGGAAGTGTGAAAAATTGGGGGACAAGGGGTGGGGGGTAATAGGAGCCTATATAAGAAAAAGCCCCAAAAATCAGGGCTGTCCCTATAAAATCGGGACATCTGGTCACCCTAGTTAAACTAGCGGAGATTATCCTGCTCCTGAACTCCAAGAGACTGAGAATTAACATGGCTCCTGCAAGTAGTAACCAAGGCTGGTGGAGACCAAGGTGGGGCTGTTGTGTTTGTGGCAGGTTGCTGGGGTCAGAGAGCTGAACCAGGTCTGTGCAGCACACAGACACTCAAGGAACTGCCTGCTTCCTGTTGGTGCCCAGGCTATGAGCCACAGCGGCAGAATATTTAAGGCACCCAGAATTACTGAGCAGGTGGTGAGACAACCTCTCATGGGTCTGGGTTGAACCCCAAAATATTACAGTCCCCAAGAAGTCTCTTGGCCTATGGGTTGCTCTAATTTTTCATTGATAAATCAAGGTGAAAAGGACACCATTTTGCTGACCTCCTGCATGTTATCCGGGCCACATGTGCGTATGTTTGGATTTATCCTCCACTCCCGAGTTTAATATTTTCTGAGCATCCTGCACAGATTATACCTTTTAACAATGAAGATGTTCTTCAAATTCTGTGAGAGATCTTGTAAACCCAGCTCCATCCCATGAGGTTCTGGAAAGTGCTCAAGTGTACATTGGTAAAGATGGGGATTTTCCAGTGAGTAAATGCTTTCTCTGTTCCCAGCAGTTACTCGTCATTCGAAAATTGACTTGTTCTTCAGAAGCCTACTTCTTCCCCACTTACATAAAAGGAGTCTGTGGCCCAATTCTGTGGCTGCAGACCAAGAGTTCACAGTGCAGCAAAGGGAGGGCAAGTGACATATATCCATAAGCCACCCTTACTCTCCACTGCTCCTGGTCCCCTGGTATAAATTAAGTCCGTGTGAAGGCTGATCTGATTTGTGCTAGCTGCCAGTAGAAGACATGGTCACAGCACTGGTTGCTAGGAGACAGGTGATGTAGGACTTGCTATGCCAGTTCTGTCCATCTGAAGAATCCCCATCCATGGGCATGAACCTCTCACGGCTGGCTACACCAAGCAGCCATGGTACAGATTAGGATCTGAGTCTGTCTTCCAGAAGAAACTAGGGGGTTGTGTCTTGGAGCAGTGGTTTTCAACCTTTTTTTCCATTTGCAGACCCCTAAAGAATTTCAAATGGATGTGTGAACCCCACTGGAAATCTTAAACATAGTCTGTGAATCTCCAGGAGTCCGTGGACCACAGGTTGAAAATCACTGTTTTGGAGTAAACAGAGAATAAATTGGTAGAGCTCCAAATCTTCTTATATCCCAAATCCTTAAAACGGAAGGTACCACTGGGTAGACAACTAGAGTACATTTTTGTACAACACCCCTCCACTACCTCAGGTATCAAACGTGGTGGTGCTGGTGGTTCCAGGATACCTTTGTGTGGGTATGCACAGACATATAAATCGCCTTGCAAAATTATTGAACGCTTCCCTTGTTTTCATAGGTGTGTAAAATAGCATTCATTTTTTTCCTTGTAATCATAGTAGTAAAGGGTGGACTATTAGATTTTACTCCTGGGCTAGTAAACTTTTACTTTATATAGTGTCTGTAGTATATATATTACACATAAAAACTGTTAAACATTATTTTAGGTTTAAAAGTCAGTCATTCAAAAGTTAGGAAATGCCAGAATTAAGGTTGCCTGTGCAACCTTAATCAGTCCCCATCATGATACAATCTTTAATTACATGATCACATACTGCTTTGACTATGGGATTTCTGCCTCATTCCAGGAAAAGAATTGATGGTACTCATTTAATGAGTAGCCATTCAATGTTTGTTTTCTTTTCATTGTTCAGTGTGTGGCAGACAGAATTATTAATTTTCTCACAGGCTTTTCTATGGCACTCATCACTATAGCATCCAAGTACTTCACATATATTAATTTACTTTCACAATACCCTTGAGATGAGGGGTATTATTATCCCCATTTTACAGATAGGGTGATGGGGTTAGGCCCAGAGAAATTGACATAAAGTTTCCACTAATTTTGGGTGTCCAATTTGTGACTCCTAGGACCTGACTTTTCAGAGTAGGTCTCTTTTTGTAACAACTTGATATGTTCAAAGCACAGCTCCCATTGACTTCAGTTGCAGCTGTGAGTGCTCATCACTTCTGCAAATCAGACCTCACAATCTCAAGTCAGGCACCCAGAAAATGAGACACATGCAGTTAGTGACTACCTGTGAAAAGTTTGCTGTAAGTAACTTTTCCAGCATCACATAGGATCTCTGTGGCACAGGCAGGGATAGAATCTTCAGGACCTCATTTAACTGAGGCCCTCCTTTTTCTTCCCGCGTTATCCAGCCTCAAACAGTACTCACCTTCCAACTTCTGCAACAAATTAGGCAGGGGTTCTACAGACAATAGCCTCTTCACTACACAAACCTGGTTCATCACTCAGGAAGGGCTCTTCTGTCACTGAATGAGGCAGGGGTCTTGTGGAATAAATAGTGTGATCATGTAATTAAAACTATAGCATAATTCATATGCACAAGAAGGCTGAATTAAGGTTGCCTGGGTAACCTTAATTCTGGCATTTCCTTACTTTTGAGTGTTTGACCTTGCAACCTTAATAATGTTCTTTTAATGTATTTTTGGTGTGCAACTTTCTAAGCTTTTTAAAAGCCAAACTGAAAACATAAGGGAATTTTTATGTGACATCATATTGGTACCCATATGGTTCATCAGCAGGGTTAGAACCATTAGATCCTCTGTCTCTTGAGCTAACGGAGTAACTGATAGTGGTAGTAGGCTGTTATCCTCTGTGTGGACTAGCATTAGATGGGACTGAGACACTTTGCCAGTGGGTTTCACAAATATTCACTGACAGCAGAGGAATGGTGAGACTTGGGAATCTTGGGTTCTATTCCAGACTCTGGAAGGGAGTATATGCTAATGCCCATCCTCTCCAAAGATGACCTCTTTCGCCTTGTTCCTTCCAACTTGTCCTCTTCTCACTCCTTTCTCCTCCTCATCCTTGGCTCCTCATTCCAGTCTCACTATCCTCTCCTGGCCGGTCCCAGTCTCCAATCATCAGGCTTCTCTCCCAGTCCTAGTCTCCTTCCCAGCAATTCCCAGTCCCTCCCGCCTCCTCGTCTGATCTGTCTCTTTTTTTCATGCTGTAGCCTATGTTAAGTAGAAATTTGGATTTGGCCTAAGTGTAGAGAAGTATGGGAAATTGAGATTGCTAGTGTGAGGAAAAGTTAGAGGTAAATTGGAGACTGCACCCAGAGAGAGAGAAAGTCAAAGCAATTTGTGATGTCACTGCACCTAGGAATAGGTCAGAGATGAAGGCTTGCTTAGCCTTGCTGAATTCCAACAGTAAGTTTTAGCCAAACTTATCAACACTTCTACTGCATCTGTATATATTACTTAAAGGGGGTTAAATGGTATTGGAAATCAGCTCAGGAACAAGCATTTCAGGATTCTAAAGTATTGCTGCAGTTCTCAGAAGTTCTGGTACATTATCAAGCTGACAAAGATCTGATCTTGACTTGTGATGCATCTTTTTATGGAATTGGAGCCTTTTTAGCTCACTAGATGGAGGATGGATTACAGAAACCAGCTGGATTTGTATTCCAGACTCTCTTCCGCTGAACATAATTATTAACAGATTGAGAAAGATTAACTGTTATCTTTGGGGTACAGAAGTTTTATTCATATATAGAAAACACACACACACAGGTTTCCAGTTTGCACAGATCACAATACCCTAATCTCATTGTTTAATGAGATGAAATCCATGCCACAAATGGAATCACCCAGAATCAGAGACAGGCAGTGCATTAAGAGCCCATGAATATACCATTGTATACAAAGCTGATAAGAAGTTGGGAAATACATATGCTTTAAACCATTTGCCTTCCCTGGAGACATGAAAAAGACAGAAGTGAAGAGAGTGTGTTAATGTTACCATTTTTTATTACAACTCCAGTGACAGTGTTACAGGTAAAATCATGGACTGGTAAAGACCCAATACTCTCAGAAGTTAGAAAGTTTGCGCTAACAAGGTGGCCCCACACCAAAGTTGATCAGACGCTCACACCTTATTATAAGCAATGCAATTAACTCAAAGTGTAAGACAGGTGTATATTAGGGGGGGGGGGGCACAGATCATCATTCCAAAACAAGCACCTGAAGTAAATAATGGATTAACTCCATTGGACATATCCAGGTATTACTAAGATGAAAGGGTTAGCCCAGAGTAACATGTGGTGGGCAAAGATGGGTACTGATAGTAAGACACAATTCTGCTCTATCTGTCAAGAGAGTCACAAAGCTACTACTGTGGCTCCACTCTGTCCTTGGGAGTGGCCAGGTAAGCCTTAGGCCTGGTCTACACTGGGGGGGGGGGGATCGATCTAAGATACGCAACTTCAGCTACGAGAATAGCGTAGCTGAAGTCGACGTATCTTAGATTGACTTAGAATCATGTACTTCGCGTCCTCGCGGCGCGGAATTGACGACGACGCTCCCCCGTCGACTCCGCTTCCGCCTCTCGACGTGGTGGAGTTCCGGAGTTGACAGCAGCTGTACTAATATCTCCAGCATTAACCACATATTGATTATGCTGGACCATTCCTGGGGAGAATGTTTTTAGAACTAGTGAATGCACATTCCAAATAGGTAGACATCTATCCCATGCATACATCCACTAGCAAAGACACCATAGAAAAATTAAGGACCAGTTTTCAGTATCCGTGGCTTATCTGAGATGCTTCTGTCGGGTAATGGAAGTTTTTTACTAGCATGGAATTTCAAAGATTTATTAAACAAAACAGTATCCAACGTGTTACATTGGCACATTACTATCCATCCATCAAATGGGTTAGCTGAATGAGCAATTCAGTCATTATAAAAGGGTATTAGAAGACTACCTGGAGGTACAATAGCTATGAAACTGTCTCGTTACCTGTTTGTCAGATAACTCTGCAGTAAACCGCAGGCCTGTTCCCAGCAGAGATGTTAATGGGAAGGAAACTAAGCTCAAGGTTAGACCGTATACATCCATACTTAAGGGGAAAATATAGCAAAAACAACAGTAGCATGTTTTTCATGTTGCTGCTTTTGCTTAAGAATGCAGGTTTACTGTTTGAGACGTTGTTATACTAAAAGCTTTTGGCCCTGGTCCCAATTGGATGTCAGTTACTATTCAAGATAATACAGGACCAGTGTCCTACCTGGTAATTCTAGGGGGTGGCAGGGTCGTAGTGCACTGCCTTTTGGTCACCCAAGGAAAAAGGATTGTAGTTAATGCTGGAGATATTAGTACAGCAGCAATAGAATTGCCACCTGAGAATACCCCAATTAGGTTCACCCCCAGTTTCTGGAACTCTAGAGGGGCAGCTGCTAGCCACAACATCAACTGTTAAAGATAAACCTCGTGGATAGACTGTGTCAGCTACCGCATTGCAGAATGGCAGGTTCTTCCTGAAAATATAACACTGATGGCAGAATTACTTTTGCTGAGGTTGAATTGAGGCGTCCTATATGGGAGAAATGTCCACCTTCCTATTTAAAAGATTATAAAGTTTAACAGTCGCTGAGTGCATATCTATTTAATTTTTATTATTTAGCATTTGAAATGCATTACTAATTATTAGTGTTGGTTTTGTAAGTTGTACAGTAAATACTTAAAAGGGGGGAAATATAATGTGTACAATAAACCAGACACTAGGGAGAACAGGCGTATAGTAAACAAGGAAATCTATGCCTGTTCCTGGGTTATGTTGTTAGCTACTGTACTATGTACAGTTGTGAGTCTGTGGAGCCATTGCCAAGAGATATGAAGGTATCCTGAATTAAAAGACTGCTAATACTCAAAGACATTGGCATGCATCTGGTTTACACTTCAACAGAGGTCTTACAATTGGAATCCATAGGCAACCTTAATCGTAGACAGCACTACCAGAACCACCTACAGTTCCTTATATGTGTGAGCACAGTGTTTTCCAAATGATCCATATGAACCTATGAAATCCATTGAGCATTTAGTTTATAGGAAGCAGAGAGAGAGAGTTTAAGAGGAGCACATGGAAGGAAAATGGACATTGCTACTACAGCAAAGTGTTAGACTTTGTCACCAAACTGACTCTCTATGATATGTCAGCCTAGTAGCAGCATGGGAGGGCATTTTCTCCAGTACTGCTATTAGGCTGACCCATCATGGGGAGGCAGTGAATAAAGTTTGCCATGAATAAATGTACTGAGTGAAACCGATACTCCAGTTTTAAAATGAAACATACACTAAGGTTCACTTTTTAAAATGGTGGTGGTTGTTGTAAAATGGCACAGAATGATGGGGGACCTGTTCCAAAGTCCATGAAAATCAATGAAAAGTGTGCCCTTGACTCAGTGGGCCTTGAACCAAGTCTAAAGGCAGGTTAATCAAGAATCTAATACATGTGGGACCTGATTCTCCCCTGCCTTGTGCAGTTATTTCCACCAGCACAAAGAGAGTGGGGGAAAAATGCTACTCAATTAGAAGGGTCGCATTTTACATTCACTTTGCATTGGTGTAGATGGCTTCACTTACTGCAGGGCCCTGGAGAATTGGCTCCACAGCACTTGTGCTCATGAGTAAAACTGACACACAATACGATGAGAACTGTTTGTCCTTTTCAAGTACTCAGATGCAGTGGTCAATATTTAAAATCAGTATAGTTAATATAACAAACATCTAATCAGGTAGAGAAAGAGAGGAGAGAGAGTGGGAAAAAATAAGGAAATGCCCCTTTACTTCTTCCTTCCTATTTCTTGTAAATTCTCCAACTCTTTAGTGAACATTTCAGTTCATACAGATACTATTTTTGGTTTAAAATAATCTGTGCTCAGATTTGTCAGCCTTATCAGAGTATTGCTGTGCTGATTTGTACAGAGTTGCAAGGTTCCAGGTCTGTTGAACCCAGCCTGGAGGGAGAGTCAGGGTTTTTCCATATCCTACAAATAACTGACAAAGCAGTCAGCAGCAAGGAGTTGAATTAGCATCTTTGTCCCATTCTTCAGAGTTCCTATACTCCAAGATACAAGGTTCAGGTGTGCTGGGCACCAACAAGTTAGTTTGGTTTTTTTATTCTTCATGTTACAGAACAAGTGACCAAGGCCCTAATTTAGGAAAGCATCTCTAGTCAGGACAGCATTTGCGTGCATGCTGAACTTTGAGCATTGAAGTCATTGCAATTAAGCATGTACTTAAAGTTAAGTACATGACTAAGTGCTTTTCTGAATTGAGGCCAGATATTGAAAAAATGAAGGGTTTTGTTTGGTAAAACTGTGTCTCAGAGATCTGGACCTCAGTTTTCTACCCAGTCAATAAAACCCCTATCCTGCAAGTTGGTCCATATGGGCAGAGCCCCCTGCATCTGCACGGAGATCCACTGAAGTCTATAGGGCTGCCCACACCAAGCAGCTTGCAGGATTGGGACCTTAGTCACCTATGCGTTCTTACATAAAATGTAAAGAAAATGGTGACTATGAGCATAAGGGTTTTTTTTTCTTTCTTTCAGAAATTCTAGTAAAATGCAAATAGATCTATTGATTCCAATTTTTTTGAGGGAAAAATGTAAAGCATTTATTTTCCTTAAACTCAGATTTTTTTGTGAAGGTTGTGGTTAGAAACACTAAGTGTTTTGGGACATTTTGAGAGAAATAAGCTCTTGATCTTTTCCTTTATTATAGGGTGTGAAGCACAGCTGTATGCAGTCAGTTGGAATCAATGCACTGAAAACAATCAAGCCGTAGCGGCAAAGATGATTTTCCCAGTTGTACAAATGAGTGCATAGGAGCTAAACTTTGGCAGATTTTTTTGCCTTTGGCCGTTAGCGCCTGATCCTGAGGTACACTGGGCAGCCGCAACAACTACTGACTTCAAAGGGATTTGCAGGCCCTTGGCTCATCAGCATCAGACCTTAATGTCACAAACTACCTACAATCTTCCCAGGTGTATCCTCAAAAATAGAGCAAATTGAACCATGTCTGTTAATCTTGGTAATTCCATAAGAACCCCCAAAGGAAAAAGATAATAGTTATACTTGGCAAATAATATTTTTTCCCCAAACATGGTGAATGCCAGAGATTCCTTTTATTTAATTCTCAGATTAACTGCAGCTTCACTTTATTATTTTTCTGAACTGGGTGAAGGTTTTTTTCCCCATTACATTTAGGATCATGTCCAAGTTTCTCAAGTGATGTAGCAGTGTGGCTGCAAGGCAGGAAAGTTTCAGCAGAATCTGTATGTAAATGTTCTCTGATCTTTCTTGGTGTTTCAGCACTGGTACTTCAATACTTTAACATTATGAGACAGCCAACAAGAAAATGGACTGAACTGGATTGGAAAGCTCCAGATTTTAGGACTGTTAGTACCCCATGATGTGTACAAGTATTTGTAGCTGCCTGCCTATCCACTGGGAATTTTATAGTAGCAATTAATTGAGCCTGATTCTGCTGCCATTTACACCGGTGTAAATCAGGAGTAACTCCACTGAAATCAATGGAGGTGAGATCAGAATTAAGCCTTTTAACACCTTAGGGTGTGCTTAGGGTCACCACAAACTCCTACAAATCCAAACCCAGAGATATAGCCCCTCAATAAGGGACCTTATCTGGCTAGTTCACATCTGTTCCCCGTGCTTCATGATTAGGGATCCGGGGCCAAATTCTGCTCTGTTACATCAATGTAAAGCCAGTATAATGCCACTAACGTTAACGGAGTTACACAAGTGTAAACCGAGAGTGCACTCTGACACTCACACTCACCCCCTCCTCCCATGAGTGCAGGGCTCTTTGTGTGGCTGAGAGATCGAGCTTCCGATTGGTCACTGAATTGGTTGCTGAGTTCCAGTTAATTTCGCCTGTCCGTATATTCAAAGATTCCAATGCCAGAAGGAACGCATTGTGATAATTTAATCTGACCCCCTGTATCACACAGGCCATAGAACTTCCCCAAAGTAATTCCTAGAGCAGATCTTTCAGAAGAACACTTCAATCTTGATTTAAAAATTGCCAGTGATGGAGAATCTACCATGACCCTTAGTAAATTGTTGAGTGTTTAATTACTCATTGTTAAAAATTATGCCTTATTTCCAGTCTTAATTTGTCTAGCTTTAACTTCCAGCCATTGGATCATGTTATGCCTTTCTCTGCTAGATTGAAGAGCCCATTATTAATTATTTGTTCCCCATGTAGGTGCAGTAGAACCTCAGAGTTACGAACACCTCGGGAATGGAGGTTGTTCGTGACTCTGAAATGTTCGTAACTCTGAACAAATATTTTGTTCTTTCAGAAGTTTACAACTGAACATTGATTTAATACAGCTTTGAAACTTTACTATGAAGAAAAAAATGCTGCTTTTAACCATCTTAATTTAAATGAAACAAGCACAGGAACAGTTTCTTTATCTTGTCAAATCTTTTTTTAAACTTTCCCTTTATTTTTTTTAGTAGTTTACGTTTAACACAGCACTGTACTGTATTTGCTTCTTTTTTTTTTTTTGTCTCTGCTGCTGCCTGATTCCGTTCTTCTGGTTCCAAATGAGGTGTGTGGTTGACCAGTCAGTTCCTGACTCTGGTGTTCATAACTCTGAGGTTCTACTGTACTTATAGACAGTAATCTAATCACCCCTTAAACTTCTCTTTGTTAAGCTAAGTAGATTGAGCTCCTTGAGTCTATCGCTATAAGGCATGTATCCTAATCCTTTAATCATTCTCCTGGCTCTTCTCTGAACCCTCTCTAACTTTTCAACATCCTTCCTGAATGGGGGACATCCAAACTGGACACTGTTTTCTAGCAGTTGCCACACCAGTGCCAAATACAAAGGTAAAATAACCTCTCTTCGCCCTCTTTATGCATCCAATGTTTGTATTAGCCCTTTTGGCCACAGCATTGCACTGGGAGCTCATGTTCAGCATATTATCCACAGTGACATGAGATCTTTTTCAGAGTCACTGCTTCACAGTATTGGGCCCCTCCATCCTATTATATGGCTTACATTCTTTGTTCTTAGAGGTATACATTTAAATGTAGCTATATTGAAACACATATTGTTTGTTTGCACCCAGTTTATCAAGAGATCCTGATTGCTTTCTATTAGCAACTTGTCTTCATTATTTACCATTGCTCCAGTTTTTGTGTCAGCTGGAGACTTTGTCATAGAACATAAGAACATAAGAATGGCCGTACTGGGTCAGACCAAAGGTCCATCTAGCCCAGTATCCTGTCTACCGACAGTGGCCAATGCCAGGTGCCCCAGAGGGAGTGAACCTAACAGGTAATGATCAAGTGATCTCTCTCCTGCCATCCATCTCCACCCTCTGACAAACAGAGGCTAGGGACACCATTCCTTACCCATCCTGGCTAATAGCCATTAATGAACTTAACCTCCATGAATTTATCTAGTTCTCTTTTAAACCCTGTTATAGTCCTAGCCTTCACAACCTCCTCAGGCAAGGAGTTCCACGGGTTGACTGTGCGCTGTGTGAAGAAGAATTTCCTTTTATTTGTTTTAAACCTGCTGCCCATTAATTTAACTATAGCTTAACTCTGCTGGCCATATATTTCTCCTTGTGTCCCTCTACCATTTCTAGCTTCCGATTTATATTCATTACTATCAACTTCTCCTTTCTTCCAAACCTACGGATTGCATTGGTATCAGTGAGCGCATATTCTGAAACAAACAGGATTGCAGAGGTGTAAATTTAGGACCTAATTTTCCCTGAAAACCTTTTATTACTGGTGTTGATGTGTGAGCAAGAAAGAATCCATTGTGATATTCAGAACGCATGGTGGAGTTTGCAGAACTGGGAATTAAAAACAAACCCGCTTTTGTTTGTAAACCGACACATTTGATATGAAACAGACACAATAAACATGGAATCCAATGATGCCATCTTCGTGGAGTGGCTTTTCAAAGTAGCATGAGACTTTAAGGAGGTCACTGGTGCTATGACATTTTGTGTCGCTTAGTTTTTTCTGTCTTAGCTATGTAACAGGGCAACCTTAATTGTTTACAAGCATCAGGTTTTGAAAGAGGTTGTGAAGACTGATGTAGGAATTTTTAAAGTGATTAATATTTACAAATAGCAAGGGGGAATTGAAGGGGAAAAGCTCAGTTGTACTCTTCAACTGGTCTACAGAAACAAATATCTGGGTGGCAGATCCCTATTCAGGAAAACACTTAAGCACATGCCTAAATTAAATGTGTGCTTAAGTGCCTTGCTGAACGGGGATGGACTGCTGGTAGAGGAGCGGAGGTTCCTCTGTGAGCTCTCACAATAGGGCTGGGACCCTGTCAGAATATATAGGGGAGTATACCTTTAGGAATCCGTAGTTTGATCTACACAACTGAAAGCATGTATTACTAACATACAAGATTTGAATGCTGTACAGAGAGACTTACCTGTGGGAGCATTCCTAATTTGCAGGAGCATTCCACATGCTACTTTTTTCTCCTCTTCCGAACCACAGCTGATGACATTTCTACAGGCCTTCTGTAAATTAAATTCTTCATCTCCAAAGGATCCATTTTATAAGGTCATCTGTGTGAAATATGGATAGAGCCATTATTATTACTGCCCTTAGGGAAAAACATGGTGGTTAGCTCTTCTCACCCCTTGCCCCAGTAATCGAATGATGTCCTCATGGCCGAGACCAAAGGCACATAAGTGGACCCGGTCACTGGGTAGCTGGTAGTCACCATGCACACGGGGGGTGTGGTTGCCACTTAGTGGAAACTATGAAATTTCAGCTTTTTTTGGTAAACAGTTCTGCTGGTGAAACCGTGAAATTGAAGGTAACAAGGTTATCAGCTGTCAAGATACTTAAATCATGGTGCTCTTTATTTTAAAGGGACACCATTCACTTGAAAATCACATTTCTGTCTGGGAATGCTGTACCCACAATAGTGAGAATGACCACTTAAGATTATCTGAAAAATTTAAAAATACTTTTTCCTCAATTTTTCATTTTACTTGGTGAATCTGATCTCAAGTTGGGCCAGATTCTGTGATAGCCTTATTCATGGCTAGTAGTACCTTGCAGCTCCAATAGACCCATAGACGTCAATGGGGCCATTTATGGAGTGATGTACAAGTCAGTGGAAGAATGAGTATCACAACAGTCCTTTGTGAATAATCAGTTGTACTCTTCCTCTAGGTAATCACTGCAAACTGCTCAGAGTGAGTGAATCCCTGAACGTGACTGAGGCCACATTTACTTTGGTTTCTCCCTTGCTGAAAAGACCCTTGTAAACATCTACAGGGGAGCAGAAAAATCTATACATTTATTTTAAAAAGAGTATTCCAGGGCATGCTATTTAAAGGTGTTCTGTCAGAAACTGCTTCTTTTAAAAATTAGTCAGAGTACAAAATATCAAGTTAACATTTTCTCCTTTTGATGTGCAAGTAAGCTAGGATAAATCATCTTCATCTTTTAGGGATTTTCCATTGACAACAGACATGTGAATGATTAGCCATGAGTTGAGAAACATGTAGTATGCTCAGTAATTAAGCTGCTTTTTTAATTGCCTCAGTGCATTAGTCTGTATTGGTTTTTCTGATACTTGTATGCGTGTCTTGTATTATTATTATTATTATTATTATTATTATAACTTTCACCCTGTGGGTGGTTCATATTTCTTGTAATGTTGTCAGAGCCTTTTGCATCTGGTAATGTTTACTACATGGAGTTTTGATAGCGCTGCTAACTTTTGGATGCACCATATGTAAGATTTCCAGGTGCACAGCAGATGACTCTCATAGGAAAGTTATCTTTGTGTTTCCATAAATCTAATGGTAGACTTGGTGGTGGGCTGCATATACTCCTGGTATTTCCACTGCATGAAAAGAAGCAAAACCACAGGGATTTAGTACAAGCGAAACCCCATTTCTGCTGGACTCTCATGTAATGCCAAGGGAATCCACTAGTGAAAAGGTAATGAATGAGGCTCCAGTCCTCCAATTTGTTGTGCACAGGTGGATTGCTGCACCCGGACAGTGCCACTGAAGTCAGTGAGGCTTCATGAAGGCCCAGCAGTCCGTCCATTGACTGCACTACTCTGTACTCTTCTGGTCCCCCACACTAAAAAGGATGTTAAAAATTGGAAAGGGTTCAGAAAAGAGCCACAAGAGTAATCTGAGCTCTGGAAAATCTGCCTTACAATGAGAGACTTAAGATGTTCAGTGTATTTAACTTATCCAGAGAAGGTTAAGAGGTGACTTATTTATGGTATATATGTACCTACATGGTTCAGCTTCTGATAATAGAGGCCTCTTTAATCTAGCAGACAAAAGCATAAGATCCAATGGCAGGAAGTTGAAGCTAGACAAATTTACACTTGAAATAAGGTGCAAATGTTTAACTATGTGGGTCATTAACTATTGGAACAAACTACCAAGGGATGTGAAGGATTCTCCCTCACTTAGACTCTTTTAAATCAAGATTGGATATTTTACGAAAAGTTATGTTATAGCTTAAACAGATGTTATGGGTGTGATGAGTTACTGGGTGAAATTCTATGGCCTGTTATTCAGAAGGTCGCACTAGCTCATCATAATGGTCCTTTCTGGCTTTGGAATCCAAGAATCTATAAGAAGTTGCAAGATCAGGGTCTAACTACTCACTAATGTGCATTAAATGGAAAACTATAGTGACTGATTATACCTTAGAGATGTGACTGTATATTGAATGACTATACAAACATGTATATATGTTTGCGTGAAGCTATATATATGTGATGCATATACATGCCATTCTCATCTTCTTCCCACGATTGGCCACCAGCCTGCAATCTGCTCTAAAGTATAAAATAAACTTCACCCCCTGTAACATCTTTTAAAAATATGATTAACCTATTTTAAGAAAATTGATGGCAGGAATGTTGGAATATTATCGTATATGGGCCCTTCGTGGTTTGAATCAAGGTTAAGGGCCTTATTCAAAGCTTGCTGAAGTAAATGGAAAGTCTCCTATTACCTCCAGTGGGTTTTGGCTCAGGGCCTAGATCAGCAGCAATTGACTATTGCAGTGCTCTGACAGCTGCGTGGTGGTCTTTGTGAAATTAGCTGGAGGTTTCAATTCATTTCATAGCAGACAGGTGTCCACACTACGAAAACCCCCATCCCCCTTGGCACTTTTGTTGGCAGTCACCGTAGAAAGGCCACAGGGCTGTGAGTGGGTTTGCAAAATGAATTACTCTCTCACTCCATATTGCTAGATTAGCGTCAGGGTAGGTGAGCAGGAACCGGGACCGGGGAGAAGTTTGCATTGTCACTGCCCGTGCTGTTTCTGGTCTAGAAGATGGCAGTTTCCAGGGCTATCCATCTGTCACATTTCATAAGCAGTAAATTCAATATTTAAAAAGTGTTTTCTAACTAGGGGACCTAAATTCAGGCCCTTTAAATCCATTTTAGGCAATTAAATTTCTTGCCTTTTAGAGATGTTGAGCACCTACAGCCAGGGCTGGATTACCCAATAGGCAGATGAAGCACGTGCTTAGGGCACCAGCAAAGCAGGGGGCACCCAAAAAAAAGAGATTTTTTTTTTGGAAAAAATTTGATATTTGATCTTTCAAAAAAAGCATCGAAGTAGTCATCATGGGAAAAATCAGAACTTGGTTAGACTTCCTTACACTCCACTACACACTCTTCCCCCGTTTTTCTGTTCTCTTTTTATTACTTATGCCCACCTAAACCAGGGGGGCATTGTACTAACGTAGATCAAAATAATGCGAGGAAATCAGAGACTGTAACTGATCATCCTACTCCTGGTGGTAAAACAGACATTGTTCTAGAAGGTGTGGCTGTGTCAGAGACTGAACCTGCTCATGCTGTAAATAATAGGAGAAAAGATCCTGGTATGTGGGTTGATTTCAGTACTGATGATGTAGCTTACTGGATAGATCGTGGACCAAATGACTGTCAACACCACACTGGGCCATTTGAGAAATCACGTTGGACTTTTACCAATGGCAAACAAACACGATATTGTCCACAAAAAATATTTTTTCAGGCCATATCTCAAAATATGGGAATGCTGGCAAAGGTAACCCATCATACTTATCCAAGACAATATGTGATGAACTCATTGGTCTAATGAGTGACAAACTTCGTTCAGCTATTGTGGATGAAATAAGTACTGCTGGGTACTTCAGTTTATCTGTCAACTCTACACCTGATCTTTCACATATTGATCAATTGAGTATTGTACTAAGATATGTGTCTCCCACAGATGGAAAACCAGTTGAATGATTTATAACATTCCTCAATTTGAAAAGCCACACTGGTGAACAAATGGCAAATCAAGTACTGCATTATCTGTGCCAAGTTTGCAAAATAGATTTCTCAAAGTGCAGAGGTCAATCTTATGACAACGCTGCCAACGTCAGGGCGTTATCAAGGAATGCCGAAGAAGCTTTTAGAACAGAACAAATATGCCATATTCATACCGTGTGCTGCACACTCTCTCAATCTTGTTGGCAGGGCCGGCTCCAGGCACCAGCTGAACAAGCAGGTGCTTGGGGCGGCCACTCGGGAGAGGGGCGGCACGTCCAGCTATTCGGCGGCAATTCGGCGGAGGGTCCCTCACTCCCGCTCGGAGCGAAGGACCTCCCGCCGAATTGCCGCCGCAGATCGCNTGCAAGAACTAGAGTTTGTATTCATTTTGACCATGTGGAATGAAATTTTACAACACTTTTACCACACAAGTCAAACTAAAAGAATTGGATTTGAAAACATGTGCAGACCTCTGTCAATCATTAGCAGACCACTTACACACTTTGAGGAATGATTTCGAAAGATTTGAAGACATATCAAAAGATATCTTGCCTGATACTAACTACAAAGAAGCCCAGTCCCGCAAGTGAATCAGGAAACAACAAGCAAATGACAGCAGTGCAACAGAAACAGCATTGAATCCTAGAGACAAATTTCGCGTATCTACTTACTACGCTATAATTTATACACTTGAAGCTCATATGAAGAGGGGAGGTGAAGTGTACAAAGAAGTATCAAGTAGATTTTCTTTTCTAAACGATATGGACTTATCTGACGAACAATATTCACAAGGCTCCCAAAAGCTAGTTGACTCATACCCTGTTGACTTGAACATGAATCTCTGTGGAGAAGTACAGCAGTTCCACTGTTATATGCGCGCAAAGTTTAATGAAACAGGAAAAATGAAATTCAGTCACATTGATCTTCATGACACAATATTGAAAGACGGAATACAATGTGTATTTCCAAATGCAGAGATCGCCCTACGTGTTTTTCTAACATTGATGATTACTAACTGCTCCACAGAACGCTCTTTTTCTCAGCTGAAAAGAATAAAAAATCCTCAGAGAACAACAGTGTGTCAGGACAGACTTGATTCACTTTCCCTATTGTGTATGGAAGCGGACATGCTTCATCGAGTCAGCTTCGATGAACTTATCCAGAATTTTGCAATCAGAAAATCTAGAAAGAAGCTATTTTAATTTCAGCATACATGTAAGTTTTGTGTCATTTCGAAAAATACAATTTTATTTTACGGTATAGTGTTGTTTTTATTTTGAATTACATATGGGGGGGGGGCAACATAATCTTTTCAGTGCTTAGGGCCTCTAAAAGTCTTAATCCGGCCCTGCCTACAGTGGCCATTGACTTTAACCCCACTGTCTTTTTGTTTAGGGCAGTGGTCCCCAACGCAGTGCCCAAGGGCGCCAGGGCGCCTGCCGGGGCATCTATGTGTGCCCGCCTGCTGACAAGGGAGCGCCCCGCCGCCGAGGAGTGCGGCTGCCGGACAAGCAGCCGCCGAAATGCCGCTGAGAAGCGGCAACGTCAAGAAGTGTCGCCGCCGAAAGCCGCTGCTTCTCGGCGGCATTTCGGCGGCGATGCCTCTTGATGACGCTGCTTCTCGGCAGCATTTCGGCAGCGACGCCTCTTGACGTTGCCGCTTCTCGGCAGCATTTCGGCAGCGACGCCTCTTGACGTTGCCGCTTCTCAGCTGCATTTCGGCGGCGACGCCTCTTGATGACGCTGCTTCTCGGCAGCTGCTTGTCCGGCGGCCCCGCTCCTTGGCGGCATTTCGGTGGCTAGTCGTCCGGCGCCCACCACGCTGAAAGGTTGGGGACCACTTGTTTCGGGTATGCATTCCGTCTGTGTGTCAGTAGGGTATGCTTATTTAAGTAGGCTTCATGCTGATACCAAGTATTTTAATGGATTAACTTTCTGTCCCTAGATTAGGGCATGTCTATATTAGAGATTTTTGCATCAATGTAGCTACACTGCTGCACACTGCATGTAGATGTATAGCAGTGATGTAAGAAGGAGGCTTGCACTAGAGTGACTGACCTCCATTTAATTATTCTTTGTACATTAATAAAACGTAGCAGATCTACAAAAATGTCATTGCTGCTTGTGTAGTACATTTATGGGGATCATTAATCTCTCATGACATTGATCTCCTGCCGTAGTTCTTATTGCAATACTAGGGGAAAACTACCTTTAAAGTGACACATGGTGGAAATTTCTCTCTCTTGTTGTGTAGGATAAGGCAAGTCTAACCATTAATAAGTTCAGTAATATATATGATGGGGTCTTCTTTTTAAAGAAAAGTCAAGCTAATAAAAAAACCACATTGAAGGCAAAAATAATATGGCCAGCAGGGTAGATCCTTTATACATCTGACCATTGGGTGTCACTCTTCACCCTGTTTGTTTCAGGCTCAGACCTCATATAACACTTCAGCAGAACAGTTACCTTAGGAGATCTGTCAGTTAGGAATGTCCAGCTAGTTAGCAGGAAATTAAATTGCTTTTCCTTAACTGTATTCTGTTGAGCAGGGTTGCTTTGACTTGCTACTAATGTAATCAGTGAAGTAGCAGTTTAGCGGGACTAAGGCTACGTCCACACTACCCGCCCGGATCGGCGGGTAGCCATCGATATATCGGGGATCGATCTATCGCGTCTCGTCTGGACGCGATATATTGATCCCCGAACGCGCTCCCTTCGACTCCGGAACTCCAGCAGGGCGAGCGGAGTTGCGGAGTCGACGTGGGAGCCGCGGCCGTCGATCCCGTGCCGCGAGGACGCGAGGTAAGTCGCGGTACTTCGAAGTAAGATACTTCGACTTCAGCTACGCTATTCTTGTAGCTGAAGTCGCGTATCTTACTTCGACATCCCCCCCTAGTGTGGACCAGGCCTTAGTAATGATGGCCAACTTGTACTGGTCAGTCACACTAAAACTTCCATTGGGCAGAGACGCCACACAAGTTGATAATGATGACTGTTGGCAGCTAAAAATTGGAGTACCTCATGTGATGTTTTTCTGGAAAATGAGAGTTTCCTCATTGTTATGCAGTTGGACATAAATTTTCAAAAATGACCAGTGACTTTAGCTGCCTCAGTTAATGGGTACCCAACTTGAAACATCATAAAGGGGCTTGACTTTGAGAAAGTGCTGAGCACCCACACTCTGAAAATTAGGCCCCTTTAAAATGTCCAGGTGGGGACCCAAAATCTGAAACACTCTTATGAAAATGTAGGCCTTTATGACCTCTCCACACTACGGGCAAAGACAGCAACAACTTGGCTATTTGTTTTTCCTTGTTGGTACAACAATATTTTTTGTAAAACTTGCAACAATAACTAAGTAAATAGATCATCTTGAGATAATGAGGGGACCATAAACAGTTGTTATAGTATCTGCACTAAGCTTTGCATTAGTGACAACACAAAGAACATCAGACTTCATAAAGAACATATACTATCAGTCTTTAATTCTGAATTATTTATAGTTTATCATCAAAATGGACAAAAATTCTTTATCTTAACCATATTCATCTTTTTGTACAGTTACATAATCTATTTTACTGTTTTGTGCTCAGAAAAAAAACCATTTGCATCACTGGAACAATACAAAATGTTTTTCTGAGATTTAATTAAGCCTAATTTAGGTTAACATGGTTATAAAGACAAACAGCTTTGTTTGAATAAAGTTATTGCTAACAGGGTTTTGTCATTGTTTTTCCAATCAATGTGGAAAATTATTTTTCTCCAGTGCGTTATAAAACCATGCTATGGATCAGTCTCATGTTTAAGAATGGCCATACCAGTATGGAACTGATCCCAGTATTAAAAGGAGGTTTAGGTAGGACAAAGCGTAAGTGAGCACGACTTCCTGGTTCTTTCATTTTCTGATATACCACGAGGAGATACACCTGATCTGCCCACTGCTGATTTTTGAGGAAATTTACATTTGGATCTGGATCCAGTTCTGAGCTAAATAGATCCAAAGGATGAATTTTCAAGAGCTCTGCACCCACAATTGGGGACAGATATTTATGAGAACACAGCTCCCATTGAAGCACTGAAATAAGGGCCAGATTTTGAAAAGGCTCAGCATCCAGCAGCTCCCATTGTGACTCCTATGCCCAGATTTTGCAAGATCAGGCACAACACCATGCTGATACTTCTTTCTGAAAATCTGGCCCCTAATGTGCATGCTAGGGGGACTTCAGTTATGGTATATGAGGAAAGTACCCAGCAATCAGCCTCTTTCTACCCTTCTTCTGGCAGGATTACTGGACTATGGTGTAATTCCACCAGTGGATGTTGGTGACATGTGAACATAGGTAGGCGAACGTACATCCAATTTAGAGGAGCAGGTAAAGATCAGCAATGCTCATTTTCCTTCCCCTAAGGAGCCTCTGCTGGTGATAGGAAAAAGTCTTTAAAACACAGTACTTATCTAATTGGTAGAGATTTTTTAGGGCTGGATATCCTCACACTAATTTGTACTGGTTCCAGCCAAAGCACAGGGCTCCCCCTAACCCCAGCTGAAGGAGACGAGAGACAAAGAAACCTGCAAAATGAGATAATACTAGAGTGACATGAAATAACAGGAGAACAAAGTGAAATCAAACAATGACAAGGTGACTGAGCAAAGACCAAAACAGATTTCAAAGCTAAATGTGAGGGATGGAGGAAACAAATTAAAAGTACTCTTGCGGATTTGTTTGTTCTGTGCATCCCGCAAACTGAAAATAAGTTATATGAAAGAAAAGTCCAGAAGACTATGGAAAGAGAGGCAGGGACACAACTAATTGAAACAATCTGGAATGAAATAATGTCATAACAAAAATAAGAGGATTCAAACAAAAAACACAAATGCAAATCTAATGGAGTGACATAAAAATAAAAAGAGTGACGAGATTTCCTGGAGGTGAAGAGGACAATAATTACAATTTTTAAAAGGAAAAAGTTAAACAAACCTCATAGACGCAAAATATTACACAGAAGTGGGACTGAAAGGAGGAAAATAAGGGAAACACACACTCTTTGGCTTTTATTTACAAAAGAGGATACAAATTTAGACCCTAATCCTGCAAACACTTACCCAAATGCTCAACTTTATGGACACGAGCATTAAGGTCAATGTGACTATTCATGTAAAATGTATGCAGGACTGGGGACGCAGCCCTGATCCTACTGTCAGGTCTGTGTGGACTGAAGGGCTGCTCCTGTGCTGTGCAGAACACTGCCTCATGTTCTGAGCTATCCCTTAGGCCTAGGTATTTACCATTCAGCCCCACTTCTTCAACCTTGTCTTTGCCAATAGAAACACATATACGATGGATTTAATAACCTCAAATAACAATCACAATAATTTCCTCCTGGGCAGAGGAAGGGAGGGGTAAGGAACCACATGCCCGAAATGCTCGCCATTTCACTTACTGTACTTCCAGAAAGTTCTTAAACACAACCGGTGATGGGTGTGGCGTAAGAAGCAGAATGCTAGAGTATATGTAAGGCCTTAATTATATCAAATAGTCTAAAGAAACTAGTAGAGGGGAAAGCTGCCATCTTTTTCCTGAAATGTCTGAGAATTAAACTATGAAACACACGTCAATAAATTCAAGAGGGGACTCATCAAGGCATTAGCCAGTCAGACCTTTTAACTGTTGGGTCTGTGTTAATGGCATAGAGTCTGACAAACATAACAGAAATGGAGGGTGGCTGCCCACATTAGGACATGGTCATCCATAATGTAAGAGACAATATTTCATATCTAATGATCAGTTCTCCAGTTTGCTTCAATTTTTTGTAAACATATAGCTTACAGGAAGTAGCCTAGTTTTAGAGAAACCGTTGAAATGGTCCTGTTAACACTCCTGACGGTATGAGGTAGGCTCAGCCAGTCGGGAAAGCTGACTCAGTAGCATGTGACTAGTCCCAACGAACCATGTTTGGAATTTAAAAACTTCCCCAAGCATCCAGACAGTAGAAATAAATATAATACTCCATTTTTTTTTCAGCTTTGATGCATGCATTGACATAGTTGTAATTCAGAGATTCACTCGGGATTGAGTTTATATACATCTATTTAAACCTCTCTGGTAGAGAAATCATGCGGGAAATTTCTTCTGAGCAAGATTTCCAACCTGGGTTTTGGCTGAGCTGGAAATTCAACAAGAATAGCCAATCCCTGAATTCTTTCAACTTTCAAAAAACCAAAACCAAAACAAAACTTGTTGCTGCTTTGGTTTGACTTCTTGGGTCAATGAAAAGGCTGGTTCTTATTTTATTGAAACTTTTTGTATGTCCTTATAGTTAACACTGATGCTGTAAGCTGGATACATATACACTGTAAATTTTACATTCATTTTTGTTTTTTATTCTTTGTATTTATATAGTGGTAATACTAGATTTAGGATTTATGTAGCAGTTTCCATCCAAGCATTTTGCAAAGCATTGATTTCACCTCAGAATGCTCCCTTTGAATTAAACCTACAGTTGTGCAGCAAGTCACTGGTGAAGCCCAGGATAGACCCCAGCTCTTCGGACTCCCAGCCCATACATTCATAAGACCAAGTATTTTGTTAAATTGGGCTATTACATATAGGGAATATCTCTGAAGCTTGCATTATCTCTAAAAGTGTGATGGTGTAGATATTCCCTAAACTAATACCTCAGTAACACTAATTACTTTCAAATGGGTGTATGTCATTTTAACAGCAAACATTAAACATTTCAACATACACAGAATGTTGCGATACATGTATGAATGTATGCTTAATAGATTCAGATGTTGATTCATCAGAACCAAAACTGTTTTGAAACATGGTTTCAACAAATCTCCTGTCTTGAAATATTTTTGAAAAAACAATTTTAAATTATCAAAATGTTTTGTTTCAAAATTTTCTAAGTGAAAATTCTGGGTTTATTTTTTTGTTTTGTTTGAAATGACTTGTTTTGAAATTTAAGCCAATGAAATTAAACAAAGGTTGAAAAAGGTCAAAAATTAAATGAAACATTTTAAAATTATTGAAATGAGTTGTTGCGATTGACCTGAATTGAAATTTGTTTCGTTTTTTTGTTTCACAAAAGTTTTTGCGATTATGACTTTTTTTCCTGATTCAGGACAGGGAGAAATTTTCTAATTTCCCCCAATTTTTGTGGGATGGGAAAACTGTTTTCCACTCAGTTCTAGTGTTTTAAAAATATAGTTCTGCTATTCAAATTTAATATAAAACAATGGACAGTGATTATATTTTTAATTAATATAACATATGTACTGATTTCAAGATATTTTCTCTTCTGGCCAATGGCAAGTTGCTAAGCATAAAGAAAATCTAGAGTTGTAACCTTAGGAAAGCTTGTTTAACCCAATGTACTTAATTTACCAATAGTTCTCTTTAAATCAGTGTTCGTTTCCTTTGCCTGATGGTTTCAAGATGTATCTTGTCTCTTCAAGAGATCCTTGATCCCTGGAGATTTCCTCCAAACATCTGTTCTGGTTTAACTAAAGATAGTTCAGGGTGGCTGCAGCAGCGATATAATTAGAGAGAGCTGCTTGGTTAACTGCCAGTGTTATGAATCCACTTCATGCTGTCTCTCTTACCTTGAGCAGTTACATCTGTCCCATGAGCGAAGTAAATGTATTCATTTGACATTTTGAAATTGGATTCACATCTTCTTTTTCAGTTATTTCTCCAGTATGCGAATGTGTCGATTTGAATGTGCAAGAGGGAGTTCACAATTTGTCAGCCTTTGAAAGTGTTCATATGCAGGTTGCAAATGCCTACTTTAATGCAAAGATATCTATCTCTTTTCCCCCATCTTCAAGAAGCTAAGATGTTCAGGAACTTAAAGAAAGACTAGAACATGGCCATGTGTGTTAACTTGCACCAGTGCTGTAAATCCAGAGTAGCTCTGTGAAGTTAATAAATACTCCAATTTTACACAGATATAATGGAGAACAGAATTTGGCTCACACTAATTTACTTCTGGGTATCAGGAGTTGCATTGGATATATGAACCAAAGGATTTCCCAAAGTCCATCACATGAAGGATAAGTCCATCAATGACTATTAGCAAAGATGGTCAGGGACACAACCCCATGCTCTGCAAGTCCTTAGACCTCTGACTGCCAGAAGCTGAGGCTGGACAACAGGGGATGGATCACTTGATTATTGCCCTGTTCTGTTCATTCCTTCTGTATCATCTGGCATTGCCCACTGTTGGAAGACAGAATACTGGGCTAGATGGATCAGTGGTCTGACCCACTACGGCAATTTCTGTGTTCTTATATTTCCTGTTCTCAGTAGCTGAATGTTTTATTTAAAATATGCTTATATTTCAAAAAGTGCTTATATAAAACTGTTACAGTGTGGTTTAGTATTATATTATGTTCATTGTTTTTCATTTACTCCAAATTAAAACTACATAATTTACAAGATGTATTTAAAAAGAAAAGAAAAAAGCCAGCCCTGCAAATTTATCCTGGGGTCTTAAAGTCAAGCTGGGTTCTTTCTGGCTTGTGTATCCTCACGGGCAATAAAGTTTCTGTAGTTGAAACTTTGTTCACAATTCTGTGGATTAACCCAGCTCAGTTTTCCCTAGCTGTATTAACTCTGCAGTGCCTACTGCACAGACGTCCTTTTAGAATAAAATGAATAAACTTGTTTCTATCAGAAAAGTAGATTGATATGATTCAAGGGGAGAAGAGCTCTTGAGCCAGAAGGTGCCATTAGTCATCTTTACAATTACTATGCTTTAATTTGAACTAATCAAGTCAATAATGGCATATCATCTTACCCTAAATATTGTGGGCCTGATTATTGATCTTACTTCTTCAGCTATCCCTTGATGAGAGGATGATGTCTGCCAAGGGGGTTCATTGGTGGGTTTATAGTTGGCTGAGGAGCCCAATTCGTGCCCTTCAGGTTTTCCCACAGAAGTGCCAGGTGTGATCTTGGAGGAGACATAGTTGTTGGCTGGAGTGTTGTGCCTTTTCTTTCCTCCTTTGTCACTTCTCTGTCTCAAGAGCATGTCTGTTCTCCTCAAAGTGAGCTGTGGCTTCATGTATAGCAGGGGTTGGCAACCTTTCAGAAGCGGGGTGCCGAGTCTTCATTTATTCACTCTGATTTAAGGTTCCGCGTGCCAGTCATACATGTTAACGTTTTTAGAAGGTCTCTTTCTATAAGTCTTTAATAGATAACTAAACTATTGTTGTATGTAAAGTAAATAAGGTTTTTCAAATGTTTAAGAAGCTTCATTTAAAATTAAATTAAAATGCAGAGCCCCCCGGACCGGTGGCCAGGACCCGGGCGGTGTGAGTGCCACTGAAAATCAGCTTGTGTGCCGCCTTCGGCACCTGTGCCATAGGTTGCCGACCCCTGATTTATAGTGTGGTGCCACTGTGTTCTGTTCTGCACCAAGTCCTCCCAGTTTGTTGGGCCGATGCCTCCCTTTTTAAGGTGTATTTTCATATGTATTTGAAGCGCTTCCACTGCCAGTGGCCAGCCCAGCGGAGTTGGTGTTTCATGACCTGTGCTTCTACACTGCTGGTGTTGGCTGCAGAGAGAAAGCTGATGTTAGTGTGTCAGTCTTCCCAGCTGATCCTGAGAATCGTCCTGAGGCACCACTGCTGGAACCATTCCAGCTGCTTGAGATGTCGTCTGTAGGTTACCCAGGTCTCACACCCATAGAGAAGGGTGGGGATGACAACTGCCTTGTAAACCAAGATCTTGGTACCTGTTAGCAGATCCCTATAATTGAAGACTCGTTTTTGAGTAGTCTTCCAAAAGATGTGCTGGCCCAGCGGATTCTGTATTTGATTTCTGTGTCAATGCTGGCTATTTGGGAGAAGTGACTTCCAAGGTATGGAAAATTATCCACATTTTCCAAGGTCTCTCCACCGATGGTGATTTGTGGAGTATGAAGAGTAGTTTGTGCCGGTGAGGGCTGGTCGAGTACCTTGGTTTTCCCAATGTTGAGAGAGAGACCCAGGCTGTGATAGGCATCTACAAAAAGACGTAGGGTGCTTTGCAGGTCTGCCTGTGTGTGTGCACGAGGATGACGCAGTTATCTGCATACTGAAGGTCAGTGATGCCAATTCTTGTGATCTTAGATTTTGTTTGGAGATGTTGGAGATTGAGGAGTTGACCATCAATATGATACTCAATCCCGATTCCATAAGGAAGGCAGTCGCAGATGAGGATCAGGATCACGGCAAGGTAAATGGAGAAGGGTGTTGGAGCAGTGACACAGGCCTACCTGATACCAGTACAAATGATGAATGGTTCGGTCTCTGAGCTGTTGCACAGAATGGTGGCAGTCATCCCATCATGGAGTAGTCTGATGATGGAAATGAATTTCTGTGGACAGCCAAACCTGCACAGCACCTTCCATAGGGCATCATGATTGATAAGAGTCAAAGGCCTTGGTTAGGTCGCTGAATGCCATGAGCAGTTCCTGATGTTGCTCTCTGCGCTTCTCCTGAATCTGTTATGCCGCGAAGATCATGTCGGAATAAAACAGGAATAATTCAATTCAGTGTAATTAATTACATCAGTGGTGTTATTCTGGAGCAAAACTAATGCAAGTGAGAAGAGAAACAGACCCATGTCCTGCAGCAGGTTGATACCATCACTGTATTTGGCCAGTGACTCATTATTAAGTCAAAAGTCAGTGTCACCTATTGAATCACTAATACAAGTCTCCTACTTGAATACTGATCTGTCCCATTGCTGCTTAGCTTCCAAGATTTCTCAAGCCGTAGGGTTGGTTTTAGGCCATTTTTGTTCTGTTTTATATTGTTTTGGAAATGGATGAAGTTAAGGCAGTACCTCCCCCTAGTGTGGACGCAGATATACTGCTATAATGGTGCTTATGTCGGTAGAGCTTATTTCTGTAAATTTACTATCTGTTTCTAAACTGATATTTCATTGGTACAAAAATGGTGTGTACCAGTCTTTAGGAGAGATTGCTGTACTGAATGTATGGGCTTAAGTGATGCTTGAACTGTAAATGTTCCAACATGAGTTTCTTTCTTGCTATGGCTCACTCTTTTCTTTATCCACACTTCATATACTAAACTTCGGGAGCTTTTGCCACAAGGTAAAAATGGCGTTTCATGCAGACAAGCAGCACCTTCCTCCTTGTTTCAAGGTTGCAGGTTATATTTTCTCCCACCTCCAGTGGGAAAGTCAAACATTATATTTTCTTCTATATCAAGCGTTTTCTCCTTCTGACTTTTCAGTCTTACTTTACTGTCTGAACTGTATTCTAGAGGTACTCTGGACTGTTGCATTTGGAATTATTTCAGTTTGATGCTATAATAAAAACCTTGATTTATAGGCCTTAAACGGAAATACCACCAAGTACAAGTCTGGTGGTCTAGGGGCTTTGCTGTGTGCAATGTGGCCTAGTGAATAGAGAATTGGATTGCGACTCATGAGAGTAGGGTTCTATTATTAGCTTTGCCAATGACCTGTTCGGCAAACTCTGACAAGTGCCTTCCCTGTGCCACGGTCTCCCTACTTCTAAAATGAGAATAATGATACTTTGTAAAGCATGTTGAGATCTACTGATGAAAAGCACTGTATAAGAGTTAGGTATTATTAACTCTCTGCATTCTTGTTTCCTCTTAACTCTTGGCATAGTGGTAGGCTATTTGTTGACTGAATTAACAGGAGTGGACAGGATTGCTCTTGGTTTTGGCCAGAGACCCATCCCTAGTTTGCTTCAAGGTGGCATGCTTGCATGGCAAACTACACTGGTTATATCTGTCATGCGGAGGCTGAAAGTTTTACATATCAGGTCAAATTCTCATCTCTGTTCTGCCCATGCAAAAGTGTGTGTGTGTGAGAGAGAGAGAGAGAACCAAGCAAAAGTCAGTCAGTTTGCCAATAATACATTACAGCCATGCCAATGTCCAAGCCCTGTGTATTGAGATCTTCTCATGAAGGCTCACGGGGTCTATCATGTAGAGGCTTAATTTATTTCTGCTCAGTGATGGAATAAATTATATGGGAAGAAAGGGGGAGGCAGCAACAGGTGTAGAATAGGAGTGAATGTGAGAAGGACAGAGGAGGGTTTGGTCTGTGGGTGCTGCTGCTTCACAGACATTGTGGCAGTGCTCTCTAGAATGCCAAAAAGAAACCGTGGGACCAAGTCCACTTGTTAGCCATGCATAATGAGTTGAGCAGCCATGTGGCAAATTCAGCACGTTCCCAGCTGCATGCACTTGCCACCAGAATGCAGATACAATGTTGCACCTACAGTTTCTGCAGTGGAACACTTGTCTGATTTCCAATATGAGTGCATGACACGTGGGTGTGTAGGTATGTGCCTCCTGTGTGGAATGGTCATGGACGCTAAACGGTACTGTCCGTGAGGATGTCTATTCCTGGAGATTACCCTCCCCTTAAAAAAGAGAGCAACAGGGTGGTACTCAATGCTTCAAATTTAGATTCCCATGATATTACAAACCCTGCGGCCCTTAGGAATAGCAACCATCGCCAAAGCCAGTTTTCTCTCTAGTTATTTCCTTTTTCATTATGTGCAACTCTTAAATCAGTAAATCTTGATCCAGAGTCAACTGAAATGTCTCTCTTCTCTGTTCTGAGATCTAAGAAAACGAAAGAAATATCTTCGTGCCCGGGGAAAGAAAAATAAGTCCTTACACCGAATATTGTGTGTTTGTTTCATGTTCACAAAGGGCCAGATTTTCAAAAGAGCATTTAGGCACCTAAATTGAAATGGCTTAAGTTTTCAAAAGAGCTCAGCACCCACCAGTACTCATTGGACTTCATCCATGTCCTTAAATGGAGTCTGAGCACTTCTAAAATTCTAGCTGAAAAGTCTTTTCTCAATGACTGGAGAACTGTGGCGGAGAAAAGCTCTTTTGGCAACTTGGATTCATTTTGAACAAAACCTTTAGGAAGCTATATTTTGAGACTTCTCTTCCTTTCTGTCTTCCAGATGTCTTTTCTCTGCCATCTCCTCTCTTTCCGGATTATTTAGAGTGCTTTTGAAGAATGGGCCAGGCTGATCATTAGTAATATAAATGGTCAAGATGATTTAATGCTGTATGTCTTTGCTCCTTTCCCACCTTAATTTTATTTGAAATGCCAGTGATTGTAAGAATGAAAAAAAAGGAACAAATCAAAAAAGCACACAGAACAATTGCTATTTATTACATCTTATTGGCAATGGGCCTGTACCATAGAATTCAGGTGGGGAATTGAATCAACATCTGAACTTCCCCAAAGTTTGGTGATGGTTGGACCTATGGTTTTGGGTTATCAGAGATGAGACTGAGCTGTAAAGTTTGTTCTGGTCTGAACTTTTCTGAAGTTCAAGGCAAGTGTGATTTGGGCAAAGGTTTCCAATGAAAGCCCAGCTGTAAATTAAAACTACAGTATGTGCAAATTGGATACTAGAGGAGAAAACATGTACTTTTCTTACCTCTGGCAAATGAGTCAGATCCTCATAATGGATAAATGGGCATATCTTTGGTGAAGTCAGTGGAGCTACCCTGATTTACACCAGTGATCTCCATAAAGGTCAGTGGAGCTGTGCCCATTTAGACCATCTGAAGATCTGGCTGAGGGGCAAAATCGTGCACTGACGTGCAAGGTAAGGGAGGAGACCTCTTGCTGTACTGCAGGGATACGGGTAAGGAGGACTAACCTGGTTCACTGTGTTGCTGCAGCTGTTCCCAGCAGGGAGTGAAGCTATGGCCATCCAGTGGATTCTGCACAGCTTCCATAGTGCTCTCTGCAAATGGATTGTTCCTGGGATGATAAGGAAGGTGCCGTTTAACCAGGGAGGCCCTCTTCTTTCATAGACATTCTTCACTTGTGCGATATTTTGTCTGTAAAAAGAAAATCTTTCCTATCACAGGGTCCCACTGTATAAAGAGAGAAAACTAAGTCCGTAGACAAGTATTGAGTTTACAGTCAGACTCTCGCAATAAGACATTACAAATATACAACTACAGCACCCGTATGCATGAGCCTTTTCCAGACTATATTTCAGAATTAATTGTTCTGGCAACATTTTACACAAAGCAGCTCCAGACTTTGCATTTTTGGCAATATTTTTGTTTTTATTTTTATGGCTGTAGTCTAAGATCTTAGCACATGAACAGGTTTTTGTTATTTTGGGGTTGGCTCATGCTTACTCTACAGATGATTAGGGGCAAGAAGTACCTATATGCTCACTAGCTAGGCTCAGAACACCTGTAACTGGTTATTGAGAAAGCAGAAAGCGTATGAGGAATGGAAGATGGGATGGGTCAGCAAGGAAAGCTATCTCTTGGAGGTCACAAAGTGTAGGGATAAAGTGAGAACTGCCAAAAGCCAAGCAGAGTTGGCCCTTGCAAAGGAAATTAAAACCCATAGAAAAAGATTCTATAGCCATATGAATACAGAGAAAACAAGGAAAGAAGTGGGACTGCTAAGCACTGAGGATGGGGTAGAGATTAAAGATAATCGAGGCATGGCCCAATACCTAAATGAAAACTTTGCCTCAGTTTTTAATAAGGGTAACAAGGAACTTAGGGGTAAAGGCAGGGTGGCTAATGGAAATGAGGATGTGGAAATAAAAAATTCCAACAGCTTAATGGGATGAAATCAGTGGGCCCGGATAATCTCCATCCAAGAATATGAAAGGAACTGGCACATGAAATTGTAAACCCAATAGCAAGGATTTTTAATGAATCTGTAAATTCAGGGGTCATATCCCGTGACTGGAGAATTGCTAATATATTACCTATTTTTAAGAAAGGGGAAAAAAGTGATCTGGGAAACTACAGGCTTGTTAATTTGACCTCAACAGTATGCAAGGTCTTTCTCTTTCAAAATTTGTTGTAAGTAGTTAAGGACATAGAAGTAAACAGTAATTGGGATAAAATACAATGTGGTTTTACAAAAGATAGATCATACCAGATCAATCCAATCTCTTCTCTTCGAGAAGATAACGGATTTTTTAAATCATAAAAACAGCCATACTGGGTCAGACCAAAGGTCCATGTAGCCCAGTATCCTGTCTTCTGACAGTGGCCAGTGCCACATACTTCAGAGGGAATGAACAGAATAAGGGAATCATCAAGTGATCCATCCCCTGTCACCCATTCCCAGCATCTGGCAAACAGAGGCTAGGGACACCATCCTTGCCCATCCTGGCTAATAGCCATTGATGGACCTATCCTCCATGAATGTATCTAGTTCTTTTTGAACCCTGTTATAGTCTTGGCCTTCACAACATCCTCTGGCAAAGAGTTCCACAGGTTGACCGTGTATTGTTTGAAGAAATATTTCCTTTTGTTTGTTTTAAATCTGCTGCCTATTAATTTCATTTGGTGATCTTGTGTTATGAGAAGGACTAAATAATACTTCCTTATTTACTTTCTCCATACAGTCATGATTTTATGTAAGGCATTTCAGTAAGGCATTTGATACAGTTCCACATGGGAAATTATTAGTTAAATTGGAGAAGATGGGGATTATTAGGAGAATTGAAAACTGGTTAAAGGGGAGACTAAAATGGTTCATGCTGAAAGGTGAACCCTCAGGCTCTAGGGAGGTTATTAGCAGAGTTCCTCGGATTGGTCTTGGGACCAACCTTATTTAACATTTTTTTTAAATAAACTTGGCACAAAAAGTGGGAGAGTACTAATATAATTTGCAGGTGACCCAAAGTTGGGAGGTATTGCCAAAACGGAGGAGGACCGGAATATCATACAAGAAGATCTGGATGCCCTTGAACTGGAGTAATAGAAATGGGATAAAATTTAATAGTGCAAAGTCATGCATTTAGGGACTGACAACAAGAATTTTTGCTAGAAGCTGAGGACTTATCAGTTGGAAGTAACAGAGTTGGAGAAAGACCTGGGTGTATTGGTTGATCACAGGATGACTATGAGCCGCCAATGTGATGCTACCATGAAAAAGGCTAATGCAATCTTAGAATGCATCAGGTGAGGTATTTCCAGGAGCGATAGGGAAGTGCTATTGCCATTATACAAGGCACTGGTGAGTTTTCATCCTGTGTGCAATTCTTGTCTCCTATGTTTAAGAAAGATTAATTCAAACCGGAACATGCAGAGAAGGGCTATTAAGATGTTTAGGGGAATGGAAAACCTACCTTATAAGAGAAGACTCAGAGCTTGGCTTGTTTAGCCTAACCAAATGAAGGCTGAGGGGAGATATGATTGCTCTTTATAAATACCAGGGAGGGAGAGGAGTTATTTAAGTTAAGCGTCAATGTGGACAGAAGAACAAATGGCTATAAACTGGTCATCAGCAAGTTTAGGCTTGAAATTAGATGAAGGCGTCTAGCCATCAGAGGAGGGAAGTTCTGGAACAGCCTCCCAAGGGGAGTTGTGGGGTTAAAAAAACCTAACTGGCTTCAAGACTGAGCTTGATAAATTTATGGAGGGGATGGAATGATGAGATTGCCTACAACGGCATGTAGCCGATCTGTGACTGCTAGCAGCGAATATCTCCAATGGCTGGTGATGGGACACTAGATGGAGAGAGCTCTGAGTTACTACAGAGAATTCTTTCCAAGGTATCTGGCTTTTGGGTCATGCTGAAATGCTCAGGGTCCAACTGGCCACCATAGTTGGGGTCGGGAAGGAATTTTTCACTGGGTCAGATTGGCAGAGAGCCTGGTGGGTTATTTTTGCTGTCCTCTGCAGCATGGGGCATTGGTCACTTGCAGGTATGAACTAGTGCAAATGGTGGATTCTCTGTAACTTGAAGTCTTTAAATCATGATTTGAGGACTTCAGTAGCTCAGCCAGAGGTTAGGGGTCTATTACAGAAGTGGGTGGGTGAGGTTCTGTGGTCTGCAGCATGCAGGAGCTCAGATGAGATCAGTGGTCCCCAAACTGTGGGGCACACCCCCCTAGGGGATGCAGAGGAATGTCCAGGGGGCGGGAAGGGAGCACCACCCAGCCCCACTCTGCCACCAGCTCTACTCCGGTCCCACCCCTGGCTCCATCCCAGCCACTGCTCCAGGCTGCAGCTTGGCCCCTGGCCTCTGCTCTTGGCCTCCGGTCCCTGCCACTGGCCCCCACCCTGGCAGCAACTCCAGTCATGGCTCCACACCCAGCCCCCAGCCTGGCAGCAACTCTGCTCATGACCCAGGGAGGCACAGACACATTCCATTACTGGTAAAGGGGAGTGCGAGAGGAAAAGTTTGGGCACCACTGGACTAGATCATCATGATGGTCCCTCTTGGCCTTAAAGTCTATGAGCCTATGAACTGTCTACAGCTTCTTAGCACGTTGCCTTTGGGGGGGGGGGGGGGGGGGGGGGGGGNTGACCCAGCCTCTGTTGTTGTCTGCAGCCAGTTAGTATGGCTACCCAGCAATGAGAAGGCTAAGATCTAGTCTATGGAGAATTCCAACATTGGTAAGTCTAGACCAGCCATTCTCAAACTGTGGCTCGTGACCCCAAAGTAGCTTGTGACCCCATTTTAATGGGGTCACTAGGGCTGGTGTTAGACTTGCTCAGGCCCAGAGCTGAAGCCAAAGCCCGAGCCCCACTGCCTGGGACTGAAGCCGAAGCCTGAAGGCTTCAGCCCTAAGTGGCAGGGCT
Organism: Platysternon megacephalum; assembly: GCA_003942145.1. Lineage (NCBI taxonomy): Eukaryota > Metazoa > Chordata > Testudines > Platysternidae > Platysternon > Platysternon megacephalum. Next base: position 611,345 of record QXTE01000226.1, read on the forward strand.
CAGGTTACAGTCTCCCCATTCGGGGAAGAAGCCCTCAGACTTTAGTTTTGGCCTCCCACCCCCATCCATCCCTGCTGGGGCGGCAGGGTGGGGGCACACACTGTAGTTTTTGTTCTGATATGGAATTATATGGCTTCCCCAAAAAATGTGCATGTCGTGTTAAAGATGTGACCGTGTTAATACAATATGGATGGCATTTTCAAAAGTCCTCAGCATTGGTCTGACTCTGCTCCCCTTAAAATGATAAATCTTCCATGGACGTTAGTTGAGGAGTCACGTTAAGCCAGTGCTTTGCTTCTGAAATCTCATCTCTGTTCAAGCAGTTAACAAGACTCGTGTTCAGTCACTTCTTATAATACACTTTGCTTGGATTTACCTTGAACACTTCTGCTTCACATTGGCTTTTCAACATTTTGTGTAAAATATTGCACTTTGCCATATAAGTGTAATGAAGATAATATTCATACAGCTTATTGATGTTTAGGAAGTATAGAATCAATATGAGTCTTCAATCAGAGGTACCTACATTATCCCTATTTGAGACATTGTTCTTTTTGCAATTTGGTCGTTAGAAAAGAATTATACCTGCTTTATTGTTATGAAGCTATGTTTTAATGATCAAGAAGCACAGAAAGTTTGGCAGGTCCAAAGGACACAATTCTGAATGCAAAGTAAACAAAAAAAAATAACCTTCTGTGTCTGAGTAGATAATGCAAGATCAGGAAGAATTAGTACTTTAATCACAATATTTAATATCACCATTATGATTCCATGTTACTTTTGTGACTCTTTGGTTATCAAACATGGATCCAAAAGTCATCATGAGGGCTCTACAGAACTCTGTGGCAATTGCTAACCTGAACTGGAAATACTGTACCAGAAATCTTGAAAAGGAAGCTTGTTCAGCCAGTAAAGATTTCTAGCTCATTTTCTAGACTCAAGAGTGATCTATAAACCCTCATGTTTCAAGGCATAAACCAACCTCACCTGATGATGGTTAAGAAATTTACCCTATGGGCTGATTATTGTATAACAGTGGTTCCCAAACTGTAACAACCCGTGAACCCTTTCACTAAAATGTGAACTCTCGTGATCCCCCTTAAGTTTAAATCTCTTCAGTGTGATGCTAACATTCACTCACCTCTTACTGAAGCAAAACAGCACTCCAGAGAAAATGACTTAGTGTCGAATTACTGAGGCACCCGAACGCTGCTACAGTGACTACTGGCTGGTTTGGGGCGCAAACACCTTTTCTTCCACCACCAGGGCCATTCCTAGGAGGGTGCCCTGCGAGGGACAAATTAGCCTGGACCACCCCCCACATACAGCGTGGCCCCTGCTCACGCCACCCAACTTCCCGTCTGCCAAGGACAGGGGTCCGAGCTGCCACCTGCGTGCCTGGGGTCCCAGCTGCCTCCCTGCCCACAATGGGGCTCAGGCTGCTAGCCCCACGCCGGGGTCTGGGCTGCCGACTCTGCGGGGCTCGGGCTGCTGGCCCCCGCTGACTGCTGGGGCTCGGGCTGCCGGCCCCAACTGCCCGGCCCCGTGCTGCATGGGGCTCGGGCTGCCGGCGTCTCCGCTGACTGGGGCTCGGCTGTGCGCTCTGCGGGGCTCGGGCTGCTGGCCCTGCGCTGACTGGGGCTCGGCTGCCCACTCAGCACTCCACAGGGCTCAGGCTGTCTGCTCCGCAACTGGGTCACACCTGCTGCCTCCCATGCCCAGGGTCCTCTGGCCGCCATTAAGGAATTTTTTCTGCCAAACCCCCTGTAATATCGTGCGAACCCCAGTTTGGGAACCACTGTTGTATAACAAAGGGCCAGTAATGGAATAACCTACTGCCTCTGAAACAGCTGGCACTGTCCACTGGCAGAGACAGGAGACCGGACTCATCAGATCTGGCTATTCCTATTATAAGTCTGGATAATTATCTGAACTTTGAGATGTTTAGTCAAATTTTTGAACCTAGGATTCTGTCCTACTATATTGACTGACAAAACTCCCACTGAAGTCAACAGGAGGTTAGCCTGAGTGGGGGCATCAAGTTACAATAGATACTCTTGCGTGTGTTACTACAACAAAGGATCAGAAAGGCGCTTTTTCTACTCTTCTTGCAGTTGTGGAATTTATTTCAGTGCTGTTTCCAAAAGAAAAGATAAATATAGTTTTAATCTAAACTGTGTGGCTTCATCACAGGAAATACAGACTTCATGTAAAATTCTAATTTCTTACCCACATTTCCAAATTTTAGAACAAAAATATTTTTATTTCAAGTATGTTTTGATTCCAAGGAAAAGAACTGGAGTAGCCAGGCCTCAAAACTGTAAGATTTCCTTCCAAAATATTAATGGCTGAATAGTCATTTAGCAAAATGTATAGTATGAGAAGATTGTAGGTCCTGGTTTCTTATTTTCATATGCCTACATCTACTGTATCATTCATCAGTCAGTCCTGGATTAGGGTTTGGCATTGCAAGCATCTGACAACCTTCAATTTTTGCTTTTGTTCCTTCAGACAAAAGTGTGCGCACCCTGGTGGGGTATTACAGCCATTTCCTGTCCACAGCCCTTGACATCCCAGCCCCAGATACTCCTCCATGTATATTGTCCTTCTGCATCACCATGTTTTACCATTGATGAGATGAAGTTGGAGACTGTAGCAGCACTGGCAGAATTTTGGCAATGAATCTGATCAGCTGCAACATAAAGAATTTTTATGTTCAAATGCCAGGATTATGATGGAGGCTAAGAGATCCTCCTCCTCTGACAGAGGCTCTGTAAAGTCCTGATCAGCAGAACTGCCCTGCACTGCCTCCAGCCAGTTTCAGAATAGGCTGTCTTGCTGTGAGGAGCTTTCAGTCTGCTTAATGTGAATTTTGGACAGTCATTCAGGAACCATGGTAGTAAGGGATAAAAGCACAAGGGAACAAACTCTCATTTTCCTTGATTGGATTTCATTTGGTGTCCCACTTGGAGCTTCTGGAGACATTGAGAGAAGTTCCCTGGCATGAGTAGTGGAAATGGGCAGGGAATGGTTGGCCATTTTAGTGACAGTGATCATTCACAGGAGACTTCTGGCAACCTTTAAATATGCCATGGTCTGGCCCCTGCTCAGTAATCTTCTCCTGACACTAATATCCCAGCCAACTATTGCCTGGTCTCTAACCTCCCATGTCTGGGACAGATCAGTGAGAAAATGGTGGCAGGCCAACTCCAACAGAATCTGGCATCCTCTAATTCTTTGGATGCCAACCAGTCAGGTTTAATGGAAATGACGCTAGCGTGGGTGGTGGGCAATTTCTGGGCAGTGGACAGAGCACAGAGTTCTTTGCTAACAGTAGTAGATCTTTCAGTACCCTTCAACAATGTTGACCACAAAGTGTTGTTGAAATGTCTGTGGTACTTGGGAGGGCTGGAAGGAATCACTTTGAAGTGGTTGAGTTTATTTCTGTCAGAGAGTTTCCAGACTGTGGAGATGGGCAATTGCTCTTCCGCCTCCAAAGCTCTCAGATGTGGAGTCCCACAGGGCTCAATTTTGTCACCCCTCTTGTTCAACATCTTTGTTAAAGCTGCTTGAGGTTGTATGAGCTTATAGTACCGATAACACCTTGCTTTTTGTCTCATTTTCATTGGACGCAGACAGAGGACTTTATTGTTTATGGTCCCAGTGAGAGAGATGGTCTTGGCGAGTGTAAACTCAATCTGGAGAAGATGTTGATTAGCAAGGGCAGCCCTTCCTGTAACAATGGCACAGTTCAGTGCCTCAGTTTAGGATGCCGGGTCCACCCACTAGGACAGTAGGTCACAATCCTGCGGTCTTTTTAGATTCACCTCTCTTCCTGGATTCCAAGATAGTCATAAAAGGCCTTGTAAGCAGCTGAAACTTCCATCCTGCTGTGAACAGAGTCTACACATATACTGTACATAGCTCTGGGGTTTGGCTGTATTTGTAACTTTGATATAATAATAAAAATACACCTTGGTCTAAGCTGCTGTCAAATGTAGTGACTTCCCTGCAGGACTGCCTCTATCATAGTCTCTAGTCCAGTGATACTCAGACCTCAGTGGTTCAGAAGCCAAATTAGTGATCAACATTACCCCAAAGAGCTACGGGAGTGTGAATTCATTGTTTCATGTCCTATAGTACTATATATTCAATCACACCGTGTTTTAATATCCTGTGCTGCAAAGAGCCACAGGAGACACATTAAAGAGCCACTTGCGGCTCGAGAGCCTCAGTCGGAGTATGATTGCCCTAGTCCCTCTTATATCCTGGTTAGAACTAACTAGATCAACTGCCAGCATGACTCAGCATTACTTACCCAGCATCTTCAGTCAAGTGTCAAAAAGGGGTAACGTCCCAGATCAGCCCTACATTCCTATGCAACGTCCCGGGGCCTGTCCTCCTACGTACAGGCTTTTATTGACCTTTGGTTGGGCAAAAGACTGTACCCTTTCCTCTCAGGGGCAGACTTGCCTTCCAGACCTTTGTTGCCTCTAACCTAGGTGGAAGCTTCATTCAGTACAAAATGCAGCTGCCTATTTTTGAGCAAGGTGGGCTGTTGAGAGCATATTGCATCCAGTCTCTTCACTTGTCAGCTGCCTTTGAGGTGAAATTCAAGATGTAGGGCTTCACTGCCCTAAATCGCTCTGGAGGGACCAATTTCTTGAGAGTCTGAGGCCAAGCCTTTCCAGCATACACACTAGTCGGTGCTTAGGAATTTTGTGGCAATTGAGTCTCACCTAATCACTTGCCTTGAGAGACTGCGTCCAGGGCCGGCTCTAGGTTTTTTGCCGCCCCAAGCAAAAAAAAAACACCCTACCTTCGGGAGCGCAACTGCCGAAGCAGGAAAAAAAAAAAAGGTGTCCGGAATGCCGCCCCTGAAATTGTGCTGCCCCAAGCACATGCTTGGTTTGCTGGTGCCTAGAGCCGGCCCTCACTGCATCTTTAGGAGAAACACCAACCATAACAAGATTGGCAAGATTGACCTCCAAAAATCTCCTCCTAAATTTAACTCAACTTTTTATTTTTCACTGAAAACCTTCTCACTCTCCACTACAGCAGTAGTTCACTAATGCCCCTAAACTAGGCAAATTTATTAATAATCTTTCAATCTGGGGAGGATGGGGGGGGGGGAGGGGGGAATAGAAAAAACCAATAGTAAAAAATGTCCTGGCATTTAACATCTTCAGGTTCTTCATATTATTTAAATCAAGATATTAAAATATTAAGGCAACAAACACTAGAACGTTCCTTCCCAAATTTCAGATTGTAGAAACAATGAGCCAGATCTTCAGCTAGTGTAAATCAACGTTGGTCCATTAAAGTCAATGGAGCTGTGCTGATTTACATCAGCTGAGTATCTGACCCAATGACTTGACAGGTACATGGCGGAAAAACACCACCTCCATAAATTTACTTATGGATACCAAAAAGAACAGGAGTACTTGTGGCACCTTAGAGACTAAGTACTCCTGTTCTTTTTGCTGATACAGACTAACACGGCTGCTACTCTGAAACCTGTCATTATGGATACCAGTTACTATTGTCCTATCTATTATGGGGAGAGAGAGAGCCATCAACAATACTCACTGTCAAGGTTCTAGTCTCATTTTGAGTCAAATGCATGACTGCTCTTGTTAATTTTTATATACCAAATTAGCCTGGAGCACTAGCATCAGATTGAGTTTAGAGCACTAAACCCTTTCAACGTAGTTCTTTTTTGCAGACTGCTTGTGTTAGTGACAGAATGTTCATCTTCCATGACAGTTGTTGGTAACAGAGCCTGAAGGAGACTTGCAGATACAAACTCAGGGAAAAACTAATGCAATGAAATGCCCAAAATGGTAAATCAAATGGTTTGAATGTACCTGATGCTGAGCCAACAACCATTGTGTATTTGATCTGTATAGCAGCAGGTCACTGGAGACCATAGAATTTTTGTTAACAATGGCCTTCTCCCTTTTTTTAAAGGCAGCATTTACAGATAGTGTATCATTAAAATTATGAATTCAGTTAATGATACTAGAAATTATCTTGCAGTTGGCAAGAAAAGAGCTTAATGTATTAATCTAATTTATCTTGGAACACTGACTTTTTTTTTTTTTTTTTAAAACCCTCTTTGTAAATACTTTGCCAACCCCTCATTCAAGCATTATGGAAAAAAGAAAACATTTCACATTCTTCTTCAAAATGTAAATCTGTAGCAGGAAGGTTGGTCTGTTCATTTAAAAAAAAAGTTTTGAGGGATCAATAAGTATAATTATTTTAACTAATTCCATATAGGAAAAGGCCCAGCACATTGGAGATGATTCACAGGCACTTACTTGTGACTGGCTCATTACATTTTCCATTGGAAGTATCTACAGCTAATTTTAATGGAAAACACACAAGCAGATATTTTTGTTAGAATTTTATAATTGGTTACAACAGACAAAACCAGATCTCCCAAATCAAAAATTACATTCAATACATTTTCCTTCCTTATAACGAACAGACACTTTAAACGTATAACAGACACTTTATGAGCATTACTCATGCTATGAAGTGGGGGAAGGAGTGGGAGGATAGGAAGAATGAAGTTGAAGAGAAAATTGGCAGGTGTAGGAATGAGATGGAGGAACTACAAACTTTTTCCCCCTTCTTCTACAGAATAGCTGCCAAGTAGCTCCTTGAGTTAAACAAATATTCCTAAGGCCAGAGTTAGACGTCACACTGGGCTTTAAGTACATAGCTCTGCTCAGCAAATTGAGCTTTGTCAGTGAAACATGGATGGTTATAATTGTCTGACTTTTAATCCCCGGACCACATTGTCCCCTCTTGTGGAAAAACACACAGGAGAGAGCTAGAGGGAATGGAAACTGCAAAATTCCCCACATGGAATTTTCTCTAATGGAGAAGGGCTTGTGGGGATGTAGAAGAGGAAAGGGGTAATGTGTCCTAACTCCACAGGCCTAGGGAAACGGAAGTAAAAGACAGGTATGTGAAGACAAGAGCCATCATGCCTGGATCACTGCCATTCCGTGTAGCTCCTCTGCTACCCCACCTCTCACTCTCTGGTTCATTAGGGTGACCATACGTCCCACTTTTGGCCAGGACAGTCCCTTTTTTAAGCCCTGTACCAGACATCCCAACTTTATTTATTTATTTATTTTATTTAATTTTGTGTGTGTGCAAAAGTGGGCTTTTGTCCCGTTTGCTCTTGTTGACTTGTTCAGCTGGCAAGAGCAAATGGGACAAATGTCCACTTTTGTCAAAAGGGTGGGGTGGGTTGTGGAGGAACATGCGAGGGGCGAGCGGAGATGCCATGTGGGTGGGTGCGGGAGGAGTCAGCAGGGCTGGGGAAGGGGGAGGTAGCATTCCAGCATGCGAGGGGCAGGCAGGGTTCCAGCAACAGCCTCACATGGGGGGCAGGCAGGGTTCCAGCAACAGTCTGAGGCAGGGGGCAGGTAGGCAAGTGGCTGGGAGTGTCCCATTTTCCCTTTGGGAACTATGGTCCCCCTGTGGTTCATGCTCCTACTGGCTGAGTTCCCTAGGGCTGCTCAGTAGCAGCTGCGGAGGAGACTCGGCAGAATTTAGTGCAGGGGGAACGTGGGCCACTGTCTTTACTAAATCTAATTTTTCATATACCTAGAAGATAGTGTTTCCTTCCTTTCTGTATCCTAAACTCCGCGAACCTCTCCCTCTCTTCCTCCCCCGCTCCACCATTCTGAGTCACTCACATTTCCCAACTGCAAAGTTTAATTTAGATTAATAGTCTTAAGGAGACAAGGTGTTTCATCTCTTCAGTAAAATCGCACACATCTGCTCTGGCGATGTGTGAAGGTGTTTTCCCTAATTTCAAACCCACTCAAATATTCTTGGTTGGGAACTTCGATTCCAACTCAAATATTATTGGTTTCATATGCCAGGGGCATGTGATCACAGGCAGAAAAGAATCTAATGGGAGACAATAGGGTTGGAAAATGGAGCAGAGATTAGGAAGAGTAAGAAATAAACACAGAGGGACTGTGAGGGCGAGGGAGGAGAGAAACACAAATGAATGGAAAAAAATAAACTCAATAATTGAAATTCTGTCCCCATTAAAGTCAATGGGAGTTTATATACAGAGCTCCCATGAGGACAAGGGGTTATTCTTTTCTCTGAATATAGCACAGGCGTCTCCTTAATTAGCGTAATGTTTTTTTTAGTTAGATCAGCCTTGGGGACAAAAAAATGAAATGGCTTGTGCTCTTGCCTGCTAATAAGGATTATTACTTCATAATTATTAAATCCTTTATTGTGGCAATACCTGTATCCTTGTTTGTGCAAAGAACAGTTTCCTTTGGTTAAAGAATACCTACCGCATTGGTTCTTTAGCGATGTTACGTGTTTCATTCAAGTTCACTAATGGAATCATTGGGTAAGATCCTGCTCTCCTTGAAGTCATTGAGAGTTTTGTCTTTGACCTCAGTGGGAGTGGGAAATGGCCAATTAATTGGACACACAGGGTAGTATATAAATAGAAGTTATAGGCTGAAATTAAGTAAGGTAAAACTTAGCCTCAATATCATGAAAAACTTTCCAGCTCAAAGATCTGAATTTTTAGACAGTAGCATGGGCTCCTACGGGACATTGTGAAAGCCTTGCTTAGACCTGCAGTGGATAAAGTATTCAGGATTATAGGGAAAGTTCCCAGCACCGGCTGAGGAGGATGGGTTAGCTGTCCTGAAGGGCTTTTTCCATCTCGTGTCTGTAACTTTATTAAACTGTTTGACTATGAAGGAGAAACTGCAAAGCCCTCTTATTTACATTTGCTAAGTGGACAGCAGAACTCCTTTAGGCCTTTACGTTCTTGTCAGAAGATAATGAGCGGTTTATTAACAAACAATGGGAAGGGCCCATTAAAGGACATTTTACAAGGCAATAATTGATTTGACAAGCAGATGAAGTTTGGGGCTGAATTACTAGATTCTTATGGAGGAAAATGGAGGTGTCACTTCTGTTATGCTTATTAGCCTCTGTGTGAAATACTTTTGTGATGATAATAACAATGGAGCCATTAATGTATTAATAGAGAAATAATATATTCCTGTCTCTTCTCCCAGCTCAGCTTCATCCTGTAGCTCAGACCACCCAAGCTGGCTGAGACAAGTGCTGCAGCTGAGGGCTAAATTCAACACCTCAGGGTAGCCAAGAGGATCAGGAGTGATGGAATAATTTATGAGAAAAAAAACCAATAAAGCCAAATTGTTTTATTTTGTATTTTTGGGACACTGCCGGGAAGACAGGATTAGGAAATACTGAGCAGGTGGCAACAAAGGAGAATAGAAAACTATGGTTACTAATCCTGGAAAGGATAAATATTAGATGGGATGTGAATGACGCATCTAAAGTTCCGGAAAGTGATTGAGTCCTCTTAAGATTTTTTTTATGTCCTAAAAGATTAGAACAAAGACAGACTTGATTAAGTGAAAGAGCAGTAAGCTTTACACTAGAGGTGCCAACCCTCCAGGATTGTCCTGGAGTCTCCAGGAATTAAAGATTAATATTCAATTAAATATTATGTCATGTGATGAAACCTCCAGGAATATGTCCAGTAAGAATTGGCAACCCTACTTTAGATCAATAAAAGGAAATACATGTTCATATATCATATAGTCTACTTTGGGGCATTCACGGAAACAAGAAGTCACTGAGGAAATGGTGTGGCTAGATTTTTAAAAGGGCTGGCTAATTTTATGACTACTAATAACATTGATGCAAGCTAACCCAATGATGAAGGTAATCAAATCCCTTACTATAGGATGTAGCTAGATGTATGATGAGAGGCTTTCTTCTTTCTCAAGAGCATCCACTATTGGCTACTGCTGTGAATAGGGTTGCCAACTTTCTAATCGCACAAAACCAAACACCGCTGCCCCCTGCCCTTCTCCGAGGCCCCGCCCCCGCGTGCTCCACACTCCCCACCGTCGCTCGCTCTCCTCCCCCACCCTCACTCACTTTCACCAGGTTGGGGTGCGGGATCGGGGTGTGGGCTCTGGGGTGGGGCCGGGGATAAGGGGCTTGGGGTGCAGGGTTTAACGGCCCGATCACTGGTGCCAACCAGAGCTGCCGGGTCCCTTTTAGACCGGGCGTTCTGATCGAAAACCAGACACCTGGTAACCCTAGCTGTGAATCAAGACAACAGATGGACTAGAAAGACCAGAGATCTGAATCAGCTTGGTAAATCCTATCTTAAAGATCACCCAAGGGACTGGTAGAAAAGTGTTGCTTAATGTAGGTGGTTTTCTGATATGGGAGGAATAGACTGGGTATGCCTGCAGTGCAGCTGAAAGAGCCAGTGTGCTAAAGCTGGAGCCAGTGTGCTAAAAATGGCAGTCTGCAAGTAGAGCTCTCAGACCCATCTGACCCTCTGTGCTTGAAAGCCCAAGCCACTGTGTCCACACTGCTATTTTTAGCATGCTAGCTTGAGCTCTGCTAGCCAGGAGCCTGTCTCCCTGGGCTGGGAGGCTTGCGCCCAGCTGCACTGTAGACATACTCATTAGGGTCTAGACCAGTGGTCCCCAACCTTTTTGTGGCCAGTAGCACATTCATGTTTTCAGAAGCGTGGGGCGGGCGCCAACAATTTGTCAAGGCTTATTTTGTATTTTGTACATTAATATGAAAAACATCATATTTAATATTACATAATATATTAATCCAGAGAGAAGCCGGAGAGAAGCCGCGAGGACAGAGAACACCGGCGCCCGCAGCCCCGGAGTTCTCTGTCCCCAGCAGGCGCGGGGCCGCAGCTTCTCGCCCCTGCTGGGCACTAGGCGGGCGCACATAAATGCCCCGGTGGGCGCCATGGCACCCGCGGGCACCACGTTGGGGACCACTGGTCTAGACTGTACAATTTGCACAAAGGAGTGTAATAGGGTGTGTTGAGTCAGGAGCTAACTCAGAACCCTGTCACTCAGCTTCACACCGGTTATATTGATTGGGATTTAACTGGAAGACAGGCAGTTGACGGAGGCTGCCAATTAACTGAGTAGAGCTACAGCTGAGGGGCTAATGAAGGGGGCAGCAACCTCCCAGCAGCTGGGATTATATCAGCATACAGGAAGGCTGCACTGAGGGAGAGTAGGGGGCCTGAAAGAAGATAGCACCTCTAGCAGGAGGTGGGAGTGCTGGCTACTGAGTGTAAATAAAGTGTGGTGGTGCTTAAGGAAGACCTGGAGTTGTTGTGGTGAGTGACTCAGACTGGAAGGGCCTGTGAGAGAGATAGGGGGAGTCTCTTGTAATCTGAGAAGAGTAGCTTTGATAAAACAGTGCTTAAATTGCACCTCTCAGCAGTTGAATTGATTGGGGGTATTCCTGGGCTCTTGTCTACTTTTCAGAATTGGTGCTGGTCCTGCTATGTGTGCTGGTGAAGGGCTGTGACCCCTTCACCTCTCGGCCCTTTTCCAGGTGATGTATTGCTTGGAAGGTTCAGTGACCAAACAGTTCCTGCTCAAGGAAACTACTGTTGTGATTCTCCCTAGCCCGGGCAGTGCTTGGGGAGAAGCTGCTTCTGCGCTTCCCTGAGGCTAGTAGTCACTGCCAAGCCCCTGTGTTTGGGGATATTTGGGAGTGATCCCTAAAGACATACAAGTTCTGTTGTACTGATTTCTCTGTATTTTTATAAATTGGTAAGGGAACTAGGACTTCCCAACTTAAAATGGTGTGGGAGACAAGGGTGCTTTTAGGAGAAGGAATTGTTGCTGGGCTGTAGGAGAGAATGTATGAGGTAAGAAATGTGGGAAAACCTTCTTTTATGAATTAGGGTAGTGGATTTTGAAATTGGCGATAGTGAGCTGGGGGATGCAAGGAAGGTAGACAGCATCACATTCTTATTCAGTAGAGCTGTATTCTATTGACTGGCTGGGGGCTGCCCTCACTTGTGAACAGCAAAGCACTTCAGCATGTGTTTAAGCACACAAGTAGTTGCACTGAAATCAATGGGCCTACTTTCTGCTTAAAGATACATGCACACGCCAGTACCTATGGCCATGACCCAGCAAAAGACTTAATAGTCAACCGTTAGAGCTGGTCAGAAAATGGTGAGGATCACTGAAAATGTTGTTTCTGTTTTTCATGGTAACTTTCATTGGAAATGTTGGCTTAGTCTGAATTTTCTATCCAACAGAGCTGCTGTCACCAGGTTTTGTGAGGTAATGACTGCAGTGTAACAAACCATAGCAAAGAGGAGCAGCTGGAATCTGTGCACCACCCTTGTAAAATCAAAGTTAAGGGAGATCTCTGTTTATCTAAGCTCCCTAATGCACTTAAGGCATGTTTACCTGGTGCAAAAAAGAGCCAACCTCCCACTCCCTCAAAACACCATGGTAGTGGGTCTCAAAGACCAGGTCTACAGACTCTTGCCCATGGGGCAGGTTCTCTGGTGCTAAAAATAGCTGTGTTGTCTTTTGGCTCAGGCTCTGAAACCACCCCTGGGCTTTATAGCCTGAGCTCCAGTCCGAACCCAAATGTTTATATGGCTATCTTTAGTGTCATAGCATGATCCTGAATCTGTAAATCCAGGCTCCGTTGCAGGTCTCTTTGTAGATATATCCTTAGAAGGTCTGACTGTACTTACATAGTTATTGGTAAAACTGTTGAAAATTACTTTCAGCTTATGAGGGTAAGGATCAACAGTGTGGACACTGTAATCCTCTATATATCTACAGAACAGGCAACAGCAGTACAAGCCTCCCTATGCTGCGGTACCAGTGAGCCTCAACCTTCACCTGCCTGGGCCATCTCGGGAGGGTTCAATCTGGTTGGCAAATACCCAGTGCTCTTTAGTGGTAACTGCGCTAGTGACTTTTGTGTGACGTTGGGAAAGAAATGAGATGAAATTGTCACAAAAATATTGATCTGTCCTTTAAATTGACATTGAAAATTTGGATAAATTGTCCATTTCAAATTTTTAAATGTTCTGACTAGTTCTGTGATGTGCAGGGTGGATATCTGTCCAAGAAGGCATTGGACTGAGCCTGCCAACTCAATGTATTTAGGCTATTGAATAGTCACTAGATTAAGGCTTTCAGCCATTCCTATTGCTGGGCTAGAATGACCACTGACAGAGAGATGAAAGGCTGCATACAGCATTAGCAGCCTCCTGGGTCCTCTAGTCATTGCCAAGAAGCTTTAAACTAAAACACGCTCCCAATAAAGTGCAAATAAAACTGTCGTGCATATTCAAGAGCTGATGAGTCTGTCAGATGTAAGGTAGCATTCCTGATGTCCTCTGTCATCATATCCTAATTAGAAAGACTCCATCAGGAATCTTGCCTTTTGAGGGCCACCAGCTAAAATGATAGGAAAGCCTAAGATCTTTCTTTCTCCTTTTAATTTCCTTTTGGATTTTTTTGTTTTTTTTTGAACCAGTTGCTATGAAGCATATCTAGACACAGGATAGGATTTTCAAAAGCACTCAGTGCTCATTGACTTCAGTGGGAGCAGAGGGAGTCCAACTGAAAATCCTGTCCACCAATTATAGATGGCAATCAGGTAGCGCTAAGATATTTGTGGTGTTTTTTTTTTTTTTTCCTTTTTTTTCTTCTTTTCTTTTTTTTTTCTTCCTCTTTTTTTTTTTTTTCTTCCTTTTTTTTTTTTTATGTTTCAATTCTTCTATGGTCAGGAATACTAGAAGCTCCTCTTCTTGCTTGTCTTCATTTTTTTTTCTTAGTTCTCTCCCTCTTTTTCCTCCTGTCCTGTATTCTTCATCACTTATTAACCCTCCTTGCCTATTTTCCCTTCTGTTTCCAATGCTCCCCCTTGGGTTTTTCTCTCTTCCCGCCCTTGGAAATGACTTCTGGTACCTTCCGTCATCATGATAGTCAACTCTCACACGTAGCCTGATTCCAACACCTTTATTCATGTTGATTAGTACCTTACTCTGAGAGTAGTCACACTGTAAGTAACCCCACTGAAATCACCATAAGTTGTTACTCAATATGACGAAGAATGGCAAAATTGAGTCCTTAATTTTCTTCATTACTTATTTATCTGTGGAAGGGCTGCCAAGCTATTGAGCTAAGCATTTCATTACCTCCCCTTCTGATAGCTGATAGGAAAAAGGCTTCAATGCTTTGGACTTTAGCAACAGTCAACATCTGGTACAAACACTTTCTGTCAAACACGCAGCTCCTACCTCTAGGACTTTGACTAACTCTTTGATTGCTGATGAATTTTTAAAGTACTTCTGAGAATGCTTTTGGTCAATACAAATTCTTAACAGGTCCGGAAAAGAATCGACAATTGTAATGTCAGCAGCCTCTGAGATGTTTCTATTAGAAACATCCAAGTGAAATGTGTAACACTCCAACAAGGTGTGAAAGAGATCTGCACTAGGACAATGCTTAGGCCTCTTTGTTTCCAGTTGTTCCCTTCTTTGTTATTACAGTTTCCTAGATTTTTTTAAACACGTTTAGTATTTCTGAAGATTGATTAAGCTTTCTGTATAATGTGTTTATTTAAGATATTTTAAAATGTGAAACACATACAAATCCCATATGAACTTCATTAATGGAACTCTTAGCTAAATATGGGAAGTATGCGTAGGCCTGTTATGATTCAGTGGAGAAATTGGAAGCCTTCAATACAGTTTAGCAGTCCAAAATGCTTCAGTTGATCTAGATTTATTCCTGTATATTTCAGTATATTAGGCTTCATTTCTGTCCAGATAAAACATACTATCTTGGCTAAGCTTCCACCTACTGCAACAGTGAATAAACACTGGTGTCAAGTTCTTAAGGAGAGATGGTACAGAACTTCTATTATCAGCACAAGCAGTCAGCTTGGCCTGCTGCAGTTCAGGCTTCTGGAAACACAGTGGGCATACTCAGACTTCACATTGGTATTACCATACTAGCAACCTGTTGTTGTGGCAGTATTTAGAGGCCCTAAACAAGATTGAGGCTCCATGATGCTAGGTACTGTACAAACACCCAGAGACAGTCAGGCTTTGCCCAAAGGAGATTACAATCTAAATAGACAAGAGGAATAGTGTGGGAGGGGAAACAGTCTTAGAGTTGAAGTGACACATCCAGGGTCACACAGCAGGTCAGTGGCAGAGCTGGGAATAGAATATGAATCTCTTGACTTCCAGTCCCAAGACCACACTGTCTCCTAGCCTGACCCCTATCCTTACATTGCCCTGAAAGTGACTGTACTGATAGACATTTAAACCAGAATCCTTAGGTGATGACCCGATAGAAACTTTGACGTTGGGCCTCTGATCCTAAATTCCTGCCTGGCTAACGTGGTGGCTTGAATTTGCACTACGCCTGCTTGTAGCGAACACTAGATTCTGCTGGGCCTCCTGCTGGTGATACTCTCCTTCACCTGCCAGGACAGATTGGAGGGAAATCCATTGGGAGAACCTCACTGAGGTGGGTTCCCCCTCCCCCGCCAACTCCCCCTCCTGTAGACTTCCCAGTGGAAGGATACAATCTGGCCCTGCAATAGCTGCTTCTGAAACCCCTCCAGACTTAACCACAGAAACTAGTTCGCTGTCAAAGTGTTTCCATTTCCCGTTCTCTTTAAGCCTGCTGCACTGCTTGCTTTCCCTTGGTTGCTCCTGATTTGTTTCCCACTGACTGTGCAACTCCTTCCTTGGGTGGATCCTGTGATCCTGGACCTCCAAGACTGAAACAAGAGTAGGCACCTGAGTCCACAGCCTCCCTTACTCTGCAGGCCCCTTTGTGTGAGGGTGCCTCTGGAGTGACCTCTCTTTGGGGACAGATGGGAATTTTCCAAGGCAACTCAGCCGTTCTTTAAAACAAGTACATTTATTTAAATGTTCAAAAGCATTGAGAAAAATGGTTAAACCTAAACACGTATCTTGTCATAGCCAAGCTTTAGACTTTTTTTGAAAGGAAAGCTAGATAAGGCTGTGTCCTCTTAAAGTGTAAGAGAAGGTGTACAACTTAGGAACTTGCATCCTCTGGGAGAGCAAAATCAACTTTCCGCTGTCTGTGGTCATCAGGCAACCAGCATTCTAGACCTTTGTCTCCTGCCTTCTAGAGTTACCCTGCGCCTTCCTTAAGAGTCTGACTATTCCAGATGAAAATCTATTAACTTGTTCTGTGCCTCAACTGTATCTCCAGGGAGTCTAGTACCCCAGGTCTCAGTTCTTAGGAGTTTTGATCAGTGTCAATGAGGTGAATAGCTCTTGATATTGTTTTATGGTGACTCTCATCCACAGCAATATCTCTCCCGCTCTGGGGATGGTGAGTTTCCTTTCTGCTCTGAGTCGGAGTTGTCTGCCTTCTGGACACCTCCTGGCCTGTTAAAACACAGCTGAGACATGGAAATGATATTTCAGTTACACATCCAAACTAAGAGGTCCCTCTATTTGTCACATTCCTTAACACAGATCAGTTGGACACCACACAATCAACCTCCTGTCTTATTGAAAATGACCACTTATTTGTACACTTTATGTCCTATCTCTTTGCCAGCAGCTTCTGATTTATGATAGTATTTACCAATTATCAGGTGGCTAGTTAGCTTCCTTAGCTGCTTCTTATGAGGCACGTTATCAAAGGATGTTTTGAAGTCCAAATAAAAATGTATGTATACCACTTCTCCTTTATCCAAAGAATCTTAGTCAAATGGAGACGCGAATTAATAAAATGCCTAGCTATGACAGGACAACTCCAACTTTTTGTGTGTGTTTAACTTGTAATTGGTGGTTAAAAAAGAAAAGAAAAAAAAAGTGTGTAACACCCAGGATCACCTTTAGAGCTTCTGTTTCAAAGGCTCTAAGGGCACCATTCTCCTCTCCCCCCCCCCCATGTTTCATACTGAACTCTTATTTACATCTTTAACTAAAGGGGAGCCTGAACTCCAGCCTGAATTTGAGGCCTTCCTGCAATGCACAACAATCCTAAATGTATAAATATATATATGGAGATATACCTATTTCCTAGAACTGGAAGGGACCCTGAAAGGTCATCGAGTCCAGCCCCCTGCCTTCACTAGCAGGACCAAGTACTTGCCCCAAATCCCTAAGTGGCCCCCTCAGGGATTGAACTCACAACCCTGAGTTTAGCAGGCCAATGCTCAAACCACTGAGCTAACCCTCCCTGTAATGTAGACTAATATGAGGAAAGCCCTTTACCAGGGAGATCTACTAGAATGTCAGGCAAACTTTCTAACAGTGAAATCTTCTGACAATAAGACCCTTGAGTAGTCTCCCAAGAGAAATTGTAGAATTACCATCGTTGAGCTGTTTAACCTTGAACAAAGTACAAGAAAATATAAACTGGCCACGAATAAATTTAGGTTGAAAATTAAACGACAGTTTTTGTGGTGTATTTGAAAACTCTGTTAAAATTGTAGCAGGTCACTCTAATTTTCAGGAGTTTTTTACCTAGTCCTTGTGTATTTGGCTGTCGTGGTAATAGAATCTTGTGTTGCTACGGCAACTGAGTTAGATTATTAGGGGATAGCCCAGCCAGTTTTGGCTGGCTGTTGGTTAGTTCTGTGTGGAGCAATAAATGGCTGCTCCAAGGTTTACAGCTCTGTGTCTCCAGTGATTTCTTCCTAAAACTGTTGCCCCCAAGGATATAACAATGTGGCGACGAGGATGGGATATCTGTGCTGCCCCAGAAACACAAAGAAGTAGAAATTAAGGTACCAAAAAAAAAACAACCAACAACCTTGTTTGCTGCTGGAAGGGGGTGAGAACTGGCTTGTTTGCACTGACTGTGCACACTGACACTAACATCATGGCTACACTTACAGGGCCACTGGAACCTTTTGAGGAGACTATAGTGCAATGGCATGTATATACTGAGCATTTTGAGCTTTTTGTTATTGCAAATGACATTACAGAAGAGAAGAAGGTGCCAATATTCTTAAGTGTTGTAGGGGCTAAGACCTACTCCCTGCTACGTAGCTTACTACACCCTGTTAAGCCAGAGACTAAATCCTGGGGTCCCATTTTTCACCAAAACCACTGGTAATTGCTGAAAGATCTAGGTTCCACAAAAGAGACCAGAAAGAAGATGACAGTTGTACAACTTGTAGCAACTTTGAGAGAGCTTGCAGAACACTGTGAATTTAAGGAGATGTTAAATGATGCCCTACGTGACAGGTTAGTGTGTGGCCTGCGCAGTGGAGCTATACGGAAGCGCCTATTGACAGAGGCTCAGCTTACCTTACAGAAGGCCATTGATATTGCTGTCTCCATGGAACTGGCTGCAAAGGAGGCACAATCCATCGGTGCATCCCCTAGGGTGCATAAGGTGTCACAAGAACCTAACCACAAAACGGTGGGGAGTCAGGAATGTTACTGCTGTGGTAAGCCGGGTCACCCTGCATCAGAATGCTGGTGTAAGGACCTGGTGTGTCGACACTGTGGCAAAAAGGGACTGGGTAACCCCGTTGTTGGACAGCAAACCTATACGCATGGAACTGGACACCGGTGCAGCCGTTTCGCTGGTCTCAGACTGTGTATAAAGAAAAGCTGCAGCATCTTCCGCTTAAAGCAACAAAAACAGTGCTGAAGAGACATACGGGAGAAGCTGTGCCCATGTTGGGCACTACTGATGTTAAGGTGGAGCTCAATGGACGGGCTGCTAAATTGCCACTGTTTGTGGTGAGAGGTAATTACCCAGCCTTAATGGGTAGGTCTTGGCTTAGGAAGATCCAGCTGAATTGGGCAGAAGTGCACCGAGTGACTAAGGAAGAAACCGGTCTGACCACTGTACTAAGGAAACATGCTGCTGTTTTTGGAGAGGATCTGGGAAGTATGAAGGGAATCACTGTGACATTGAACATTAAACCTGACAGGCAACCAAAACATCTTTGGCCAAGTTTCCTGAGATCTGCTGAAAATATGGCCCTTGTTGTGATGGCTGAGCTCTTCTGAAAATTCTGGCCATAAAGTGTGATTACTGGATGTGTGTGACATTTCACCTTCATTTATCATTTCAGCTTCCATACATATATACTCCTGGAAGGACTTGCTCATTACTCTTCCTGGAAAGGACCTCTCCTTCTCAGGTAATTTCTTTCAGACAAACAGTTGGAATTTAAAGAAGAAAATGTACCTCAGTTTGTGCCATGAACCATTCAGGATGACGAAAAGCATAAAAATGAGGTTCCAAACAATCTGTAGTTTAGTTTTGGATTTAGTCTCCTCTCTAGTCTGGCACAGGTTTGAACTAAATGTTCACAAAGAACAGAATTATGTTGTGCACGCTGTCCACATATTGTCTGTTTTAATTATAAAAGCATCAAGCAGCATTTCCTTCCTCGTAAACCTCCCTTAGCCCTGTGTTGCCAGATGTGGCAGTAAATCATATAGCAATGAATCAAACCAGACCTTTTCTTCATATAGCTGCAAGGCCATGATTCTTGAAGACTCTATGCTGCTGAATATGATATCTGGATTTACAGTGGCTTTGAGACTAGTACGGGACTGAATATAAAAACTGGACAGGTACCTAATTCTTGCAAAATCGAGCAAACAGACTTAGGGTTGGAGGGTGTTGCGCAGAATTATTTTTATTCCAAATTTAACATGCAAGCAGGGCCGGCGCAACCCATTAGGCGACCTAGGCGGTCGCCTAGGGCACTGCTATTGTGGGGGCGCCGGCGCCGCGGCCGCCCGTAGAAATTTGGGGGCGGGACCTTCCGCCGCCGCTGTTGGGGGCGGGATTTCGGGGGTGGGACCTTCCGCTGCCTAGGGCGCCGGCAAAGCTGGCGCCGCTACTGCATGCAAGCTGTCTATTTTTTAAACGCATCTCCTTTTGTTTCTTGATGAGGTTGATTTGGTTTAGTCACATGGAAATTAATGACACTGTTCTCTACTGAGAGATGAATAGCACCATGCATAATCAGCAACTTTAAACCACAAAGGCACTCAAACATTAGCCTGTTTTCAGGTCTGGCAAACCCCACATATTCAATGTGTGCAAATCTGAGTAGCTCCATTGAAGTCAATAGTCTCTAATGGTGTAAACAGATGTCACTCTATCTGGCCTTCAGCCTCTTATTAGAGAAAACAAAATTTGTCTATGAAACTTGTAAAGCTGGAATTACTTAATTCAGGCCTGAATTCATCTTAATTCAGGCCTGAATTCATCTTAATTCAGGCCTGAATTCATCTTAATTCAGGCCTGAATTCATCTTAATTCAGGCCTGAATTCATCTTAATTCAGGCCTGAATTCATCTTAATTCAGGCCTGAATTCATCTTAATTCAGGCCTGAATTCATCTTAATTCAGGTCCGAATATGAAGCCCTCACTACAGATAATAAAGCGATTGTTAAGAAGTGGCACTGAAAGATGTAGTGAAGATGTTGAAAGGTTTAGCCTTGACTCTGCTATGGCAGATCAAGTCTACTTTTTAGTTTTAGGCTTCAGAATTTGGAGAGGATTTTAAAAAATAACAACAAAGGACCAGTTGGATTGAACATGTGATTCAGATTGAGGTGTTGCTGTTCTTTGACCAAAAGGAAGAGACACATTTTCTCGGTACCTAAATGATCAGTTTCTTAAAAGCAGAGACACCGTATTGAGTATTCAACCCACAGAATAATCTGTGCCATCCTGTAAAACCTGATTGGAGGAAACCTACTACTTAAAAAGCATATATTGACTATTTACTAAATGCTTCTAGCTGTACAGCCAGATCCACTGGGGACAATTAATGGCTAATGGGAAAAGACTGAAGGCACAAAACTCTCTTGTGCTGATCAGACGGATGTATTTGAGTATGGGCACAAGGCCTTAATGTGATCCTGACTTGAAATGGCCTCTGTTTGTTGTTGATGTTTACATATGCACGCTCAAACAACTAACCACTTTAATCCGGCATCCAGTGATAAATGTTACAAATGCAGGAAGGAGGTTGGAGCCATGTGGCTAATGTTGTATGATTGCCCTACAGGAGCTCCTTTCTGAGTATTTATTGTTTGCATGGACTGCGAATGATTCCTGTGTGTGTTTGGGTTTTTTGGAGGTTTGAATCTGTATCAGTGCAGCCTCTTACGGTTTTGGTTTGTTGTGACATACTGTGCATCCCAGTGTTTTTACCTTGTAACTATGACTATCGTTTGGATTTAGTTGATTGCATGTGGTGGTGGTAATTTTAGTGAACGGTAACTATCCAAAAGTTTCCATCCAAAAGTGAGATTTTTATTTTATTTGAACCTAGACCCAAGTAGCATTTCCCTGTGTGGGCTACGTCATGGGGTACATTTCTTGAGTTCCATGACTTTTTTTAGTAGTACACAATATTTTTGTACAGTAGCCATGTAATAGTAAATGCTTTTTTGTCTTTGTGGCTAACGTTTCCATAAGCTTGCTTGTCTATATCTTGTTATATATGGACAGACTTTCAAAGAGTTTAGGTGTGCAATTGCACTACTATTGAAATACTCTCATATTTCAGTAAATCGCCTCTTCCAAGGTGTCTTTTTGAGGACCCTCTCATTATTTTGTTCACCAATTAGGCCTAACTTCTGACACACCAGTGTTGGTCCATTAATTTCCAGTCCTACACTTCTCTTGTTTATAAGGCATAATCTTAACACAGTCCTACAATTATATCAGGAGGCCTTTTTGTTTGGACTCACTCTGCATTTGTGTCTCCCTTCTGCAGCTTTTCCCATCAACGTTTGTTATAAGCTATTGTGACACTTTATATAAACCTCCACTCACTTTTTACTGTTGATCTTGAATTAGGATAATTGTGTAGGTCCAATTATGACAACAGTGCCCCTATTAATTTTGTTTGAGACATAGGCCATACTTTTGTTTAATAATAGCAGTGCATTGGGTGGACCCTTTCAATTAGCTATCGTTAGAGCTGAGCAAACTTTTCAGAAAAACTTATTCAACAAAAATTGCAATTTCCGGTTGACTGAAACTAGTTACAAATTTAACCCAAATTTGCTGAATAGCTTTGGTCAACACATTTTGTGGGAAGAGTTAGATTCGCAAAGGGTCTTGGGCATCTTTGGAGGAGGAGCTGGTGGTGCCCGTATACGGAATAACCCCCTATTTGAACCCAGGTCTCCCGGGGTAAAGCTGTAACCACCAGGGTATTAGTCTTTCTGGGTGGGTCTCTTTCCGTCTCTCATGTTGCAGCTGCTCCACTTTGTATAAAATGTTTGAATAGTTGTTGGGCGGGAGAGAGTGTGACTCTATAGCCTGGTAGTTAGGACACTGGGATGTGGGAGACATGTGCCGAAGTCCCTGCTCCAGTTAATATTTAATTATTTTATCGGAACAAAATGAATTTTTTCCAGTTCACCAAAAATTCCAATTTTTTTTTTTTTTTTTTTTTTTTAACTTTACTGCCAATGAACTGAAAACTCAGTTATTCACAGGGTGGATAAAAATTAATGATTTAAAAAAAAATCCAATTTATTTAATTTAAATCTGATTTTTTTATAAGATTTTTTCCCCTCCTCAAAAAGCATTTTATCTAAAGATAGTATTTAAGATACATTATAGCTCAAAGATTCCTCATCATGGATTAGAGACCCAATCTTCTGGGGTTCCAGGGGATTATTTAGGTTAATTTTTCTATCTACCCAATGGGACTCAGTGCTCAGTCTAGCAGTGGGTCTCAAACTTTTTTTATTGGCGACCCCTGTCACACAGCAAGCCTCTGAGTTCAACCCCCCACCCAGTAAATTAAACACACTTTTTAATATATTTAACACCATTATAAATGCTGGAGGCAAGCAGGGTTTAGGGTGGAGGTTGACAGCTCGCGACCCCCTCCCCCCCATGTAAAAATAGTTAACAGACACAAACCTGACTTTAAAAAACTTGAATGTTCAACTAAATTCAAATTCATATGCTTGTTAAAATATTGTTTGCCGTTGAAGAAAAAAATCCAGAATACATAATGTTTTTATTTAAATAAAAACATGTAAATGTCTGTCTGGTGATGTTCTCCTCCTAATACAGCATGGCAAGAAAATCCTCCAAATATTAATGATTAACCTGTTTGAATTGGAGATAGTTCACCTCCCAATGACGCCATAAATATTTGCTTCAATTACCTTTGGTAAATGAAATAACTAAACAATCATTCATTTTCTGATATAGCTGTCAAACTAATCTGAAAAGTTTTAAAAATGTATAGTGTGTACCTTCTAAAAATGAAACCTACATCTATCTCTGAGTTGTGAAGAATATGTATTAAGGTTATAACAACCAGCAAGAATGCACTTTTATGTAGAAATCCATGATTAAATCGAGTCTTCCTAACTAGTGATTTAAATCATAATTTAAATCAGATCCACCCTGGTTATTCACCCAGCTCTACCTACCATATTGGCAATATCACTACTGTAAATGGTAACCAACAGAAGACTAGAGTCAAGTGATGAATAGACATGGGGTGCAACCTTTCTAATTGCTGGTAATCGGATCCCTGAGGCCCTGCCCTTTCTCCACTTCTTCCCCCCCAGCTCCCAATTGTTTTCTATCTCTTCTCCCTCTTCTACCCCCCCCCCCCCCCCCCCCCCCCCCCCCCCCCCCCCCCCCCCNGGCTTTCCAAACAGAAATATGCACAGGAATAAAATGTGGAGTTTTCATTTCAGAATGCATTTTTCAGACTGAATTGCTTCATGATGCAAAATGATAAACCCCGGTTAAAATGGTAACAGAGGGATGGTATATACAGCAAGGATAACATCTACGGGGGAAAAACATCTTGACTTGTTGGTATGAGCAATCAAAATACATGAAAATGTCAGGTTTAGAACAAAATTCCCCTTGTATACAGTATTCTGGTCCCGCTGTGTCCATGGTTCGTCTATTAACATTAGTGTGCTGATTGGGCCACAAGCAGCCCGTGGGCCGCAGGTTGAGAACCACTGATAAAAGGGTAGTAGAATAAGGCTATGTCTACACTACTGCGGTAAGTCAACCTATGCAACTCCAGCTACGTTATACCTTAGGTCGAGTTACTGCGGGGTCTGCACCGTGGGGGGTCGACGGGAGAAACTCTCCTGTCAACTTACCTTACTCTTCTTGTCAGGGGTAGAGTACAGGGCTTGACTGGAGAGTGATCTGCTGTCGATTTGGTGGGTCTTCACTAGACCTGGTAAATCGACCTCTGGTGGATCGATCTCCGAGCGTTGATCCCAGCTGTACTGTAGACCTGCCCTATGAATTGAAATCCCCTATGGGCTCAGAAGGGACACATAGGGTCTTCCGTTCTTCCTGTTGATTCTTCTTCTTTCTCCAGAATCCAAGTTTCCTAGCTGTTGTGACTGCAAAAGCAGCTTTCACCATAATGTACATATCACCCTAATCAGGACTGATGCATTGCCCTATTGTTGAGTTTGTGGCCACACAAAGTAAAACACTAGATCTAACTTTAGTTTTGACTAGACAAGCGTGCACGTACACACAAACACCACCCCCCACCTATATCCAGTTCAGACTAGTGTTAAGATTATATAAATTATCATTTTCTGCCCTTTTATTTAAGCATAGTGTCCAATTCTGCAGCACGCACTCATGTGGGTAGTCTAATGGATTGATTCATATGAGCAGGCTTTCTTCTGCAGACCGTTACTTTTAAAACTGGTGAGATACTGTAGAAATACCATAAGGGAGAATTTTGCCTCCCAGCTGTCTCATACCTATATCTAGTCCCTGTTCATTAAGGACTGTTTATAACGTAAACCATTCCCACTCATCTAAATCTAGACCTGGTAGGAAAATGGTATTTCAATGAAAACAAATATATGAAAACTTGCCTCTTTTCTCCAAAAATTTTCATGGAAATTTTTCACTTTTTTTTTTCAGTGAAAGACTGAAAACAACCAAAACCCAACGATTCTTCAGTTTTTGCTTTTTGGATTTTGTTTGGGAAAACGTGAACATTTCAAAAGAATTTCCACAGCATTTGTCAGTTTTACATAGGTGAGAGCGACCTCTGTTGGGCTGCTGCTTCCCCCTCTCGTGCCTAGTTGTGGGGAATGGGTGGAACCCTGGCTCTGCTTCCCAATGTGTGGCTCAGAACAAGAGTGCTGGTGTGGAGGGGAAGATCTGTGCCAGATGTAGGCTGGTGCAGATTGCTTCACCCTGGAACAAGGTGGCAACTTCTGTTTCCAGTAGGGTTCCTGGTCTGGTCCCGGGGCAGTGCAACTATGTGCTGCTTCTTCCGTGGCTGGCGGCAAAGCTACGAGTTAGCCTGTGTTTAGTGAATTTATTGGTTGTTTTTACTGTATTTCAACTATATACCAAATTAGGCCAGCTGGAGTGGTGCCTGCATCCACCAGTGATTAATTTGGTCCAGTAAGGAAAACAATTGTATCTATTAGCTTTGCTTGCATTTTTAACATGCTCCTCGCTCTCTCCGGGGCTGAGAGGTTAGCATAGTCTCCATGCCTGGTCAATCCTTGGCTTCTCTTCTAAGACTGCCAACGAGGGTGCTAGTTCGCTCCAATTGTGGTGATGGTTTCCCTGATGTAAACACGGGTTTGCTGAGAACTGGACTGAAACCACCCAACAATTGTCTGGCTTTGGACGTGCTGCATAAGGATTTTTTTCCCCCTCTGAACTAAATCCATTCTCTTCTGAAGCAGACTGTTCCAGGGCTGCTTTTTGCTTCCATCCATCTGCACACCTTGTGGCCTGAAGCCATCATTAGGAGAGGAGATGATGAGTTTAGCAGTTATCACGAAAATAATATAACACCATCGGGCCAGATCCTCAACTAGTGTAAATTGGCCTAGCTCTGGTGCTTCACCAACTTCCTCCAGCTCAGGAGCTTATCCAAAGTCCATAGTCAGGTCACATCCTGTATTCTTTTGATTCTATTTAATTTAATTTAATTTTGAATCTAAGTAAAACAAAATTAATAAAACAGCAGCTAAACAAATCTAGTTTGACAAATGGAGTTTAATTAGGCATACATTTTTAATTGCTTTATTCCAACTTTTTTGAGGTGTTTTTGTGTGTGTGTGGGGGGGCGGCTCTCAGTTCTGAAGAACAAGGAAAACACAATTTATATATAAATTAACACAGTGGCTCAAATTTAAACACAGTCCTACATGAATACATTGCTAACTTTGAGATTTGAAAGCCACAAAAGTTGAGGGACATAGGAGTTAATGTTAACACAGCGTCTCTGATGCTTTGCCTTTGCAGACAAATGTAGTGTGATTCTATAAAGTTAAATAGAAGCAAAAACAAAGTTTGGAGTGTAATTTAATTTAGCCATAAAAAATAAAAAGAGCTCACTGATGTAACACTGGCTCAACTATCATAGACCTTGTGAGGGCATTAAACTCTGATTCTGACTGGTTCTCTGCCAGAGGATTGTGGCAGTTAATACAGTGTTACTCTGCACATAATAACCCAGATAGCAGGCAATTTTTAGTGATGCTCAATAGATATCAGTGGAGGTTGAGTCAGACCCTGTAAATGGACCAGACAAAGGGGATGGACCTGAATGACCTAAGAATAACAGGCGCATCGGTGTCAGTGTGAACTCTTTGATCACTGGACTGCCTTCACAAAGTACTAACAATCTGACAACCAGGGCCGGCTCCAGGCACCAGCTGAACAAGCAGGTGCTTGGGGCGGCCACTCGGGAGAGGGGCGGCACGTCCAGCTATTCGGCGGCAATTCGGCGGAGGGTCCCTCACTCCCGCTCGGAGCGAAGGACCTCCCGCCGAATTGCCGCCGCAGATCGCAATCGCGGCTTTTTTTTTTTTTTT
>QXTE01000226.1:638300-795011 GCA_003942145.1 Platysternon megacephalum
CTGACAACCTTTAGTAGAACACTTGCTATTGGTGTAGACCGGTCAGAGCAGAATTTATTATTTTTAAACAGTAAGTCTGTTCCCCTGAAGTGCATTCAGTATGGGATCAAACTTTACAAGTTCTGAGAACGCTCCAGGGTGCACAAACTGCTTTATATACAAAAAAGGATGTGTAGGGCCATGATTCCCCTGCTCGGACTCCACCTCCACATTTAAACACTAATGATAGAACAGTCTGCAACCTCACTTTCCCACTGTTGGTCTCTATGGGCCATTTCTATGATGAAAATAATTTCTGTCAAGGCATTTCTCCTTTACAGCCCTGTATTAATTTGACACAGAAGCATGCAGCATTGTGACAGGCAGCTAACCAGAACAATTGGCAGCACAACAGCAGGGGATTGCATGGTGGACAGACCTCCAAAGTGTGAGGCACTGCTAGCAGTAAGAAGAATGTACTGCTTTCGCCTGCAATGAGAACATGAACACGCACTGCCATTCAAGGTGAGGTCACAAACTAAACTAAGTGTGTGTGTATTTCAGATTAGAGAGGATGAAAGCTCTTTGTGGTAAAGGCACTGGGATTTAGGAGGTCTAATTTCAGTTCCCAGCTCCATCACACATTACCTAAGTGACCTTGGCCAAGTCATCTAATCCCTCTGTATCGCCGTTCCTTATGGATAACGCTTCGCCCATCCTTTGTCTAAATTCCTTGGGGCAGCAGCTACCTAAATAGACAAGACACAATCTGACTGTTTATGCACAGTGCCTAGCACAATGGAGCCCTAATATCTGGTGTGGCCACTAAGACTCTGTAATACAAACAATCACATCAAACACATGGGATGGGATGTTACTCCGAAACGTGTAAACATATTATGTGGTATAAATCCTCCTTCTCCATCCATGTATTTTGGAACTTCTAGGACTAGAAGGAACCTCCTGGGTCATTGCATCCATTACTTTGCTATCTCTGGCAACCCCTTCCTATAATTCCATTCACAAACTTACCAGGCTCCATCTTAAAACTACTGAGATTGTTTACCCCCATTACTCCAATTGGAAGGCTGTTCCAGATCCTCACTCCTCTGATGGTTAGAAACCTTGTTCTAACTTCCAGCCTAAATTCCTGGCCAGTTTATACCCATTTGTTCTTGTGCCAAATTGTCCTTTAGTTTAAATAGCTCTTCTACCTCCCTGATGTCTTACTCCCTTGATGTATTTATAGAGAGCAGTCAGATCCCCTCTCAGCCTTCGTTTGGCTAGGCTAAACAAACCAAGTTCTTTGTCTCCTCTCATAAGACAAGCTCTCCATTCCCCTCATCCTAATAGCCCTTCTCTGCACTTGTTCCTGACTGAATTCATCTTTCTTGAATATGGGTGACCAGAATTGTACAGTTGTCGGCTTACTAGTTCCTTGTCCAAAGGCATTAAAACTTCCCTATCTCTCCTGGAAACACTTTGCCTGATGCAATCCTAGGATTGTATTTGCCTTTTTTCATGGCTGCATCACGTGGCTACATGAACCACATAGCAATTTAGAAAATATTTGTTACATAGCAAAAAATACCAGTTAGAAGGCTGGCATCGTTTTAGAATTTTGAATCTTAGGATCTCATTTACCGCTATGTTGTTCCAGTTTTATGTTGGTGCCACTCAACTTATTTCAATCGAGTCACACACGGGATAATACAGCAGTGATTCAGGACCTTGTATTTAAGGCAAAGATGTTGTCCCTGATATTTTTAGTAAAAGTCACAGGCAGGTCACGGGCGAAAAAGAAAAATTCACGGAAGCCGTGACCTGTCTGTGATTTTTAATAAATATATCCGTGACAAAATGGGGATCTGCTTTTCCCCACACCGCCTGAAGCAGGGCAGCTGCGCAGGGGCTAGGAGCTGCCTGCAGCAGCTGGGGGCTACCCCTGCCGCCTGCAGCTCGGGGTTCCCTGCTGCCCGTGGGGGCCAGGAGCTGTGGGGTGCCCCCGTCGCCCGCAGCTCTGGGGCCCATGGCAGTTGGGAGCTGCAGAGGCCACCAGAGGTGGCAAGGGTACCCTGCAGTTCCTGACCACCACAGGCTGAAGTCACAGAGGTCGCTGGCAGTCACGGATTCCGTGACTTCCGTGACTAAATCATAGCCTGATTTTATATTTGATAGTGTGTACTTGCTTTATGCCTTGAATGTGGAATTTGCAGCCTACCTGTGAGACACTTTATACAATTTTTTTTTCTCTGCTGAACAACTTGTTTCCCTTAACTCTGGGCTGGTCCACACTAGGGGCGGGGATCGAAATAAGATACGCGACTTCAGCTACGAGAATAGCGTAGCTGAAGTCGAAGTATCTTATTTCGAATTACTTGCACTTACCTCGCATCCTCGCAGCGCGGGATTGACGTCCGCGGCTCCCCCGTCGACTCCACGAACTCCGCTCGCCCTGCTGGAGTTACGGAGTCGATGTGAGCGCGTTCGGGGATCGATGTATCGCGTCCAGACGAGACGCGATACATCGATCCCCGCTACANCGCTGAACAACTTGTTTCCCTTAACTCTGTCTGGCCTCAAGGAAAGGATGTAAAATTGACATGGGAGTAGCATGTCAGGACACTGGGGGTATGTCCACACTGCCATCAGAAGTGACACGTGGGGAGGGGCTGCTGCTTTAGCTCTGTGGGGAGAAGAAGCAGCAAACAGCTAGGAGCTGCAGGGAGGGGCCACGGAGCGCAAGGATGTGTGACTCGAGCTGCAGGGAGGGGGCAAACCTTTAAATTGTGGCGTGCCCCCCCTATCAGCAGGCACCAGTCATCCCTGGCCACAATAAAATACCTGTAGCTGACCCATGTCAGCTGACTTGGGCTCGCTGGTCTTGGGCTGCAGGGCTATAAAATTGCAGTGTAGATGTTTGGTCTCAGGCTGGTGCCCAGGATCTGGGACCCCACAAACCCAGATGTCTACACTGCAGTTTTATAGCCCTGCAAGCCTGAGTCAGCTGACACATTGCCAGCCTTGGGTTGGGGTGTGGGTTTTTTGTTTGCACTGCAGTGAGACACACCCACAGAAATTGTGTCAACAATGTCCCCCTCAGCTGTAAGTCAGGACTCTGTCTTGACGAGCACTTTGAGAGAAGCTACTCTTTCTGTGGAACATTGGCAGGAATTTGTAAAGATAAACTGTGCAAGCCATCCCTGTCTCATCCTTTCTCTTCCTGCTCTGAAATCTTCATAAGTAAACAGTCAAGTCTCGTAATCAGGTCCCTTCTGCTTTTTCAGCCTGAAATGTACAGGCTGTGGTGCAAGCTACCTTGTCATGCTTTGGCAGGCTATATAGCCATACCTGAAGAAAATGAGAAACAGATGGGCTGACTCAGGGCCAAGACCGTAAAAAATAGGAGCCTAATTCCTTATCTGGACTGCTAAATTAGTAAGCTGAGAACCAAGATTTTCAAAAGTGACTAGTGATTTTTGGGTGCCTCAGATATTGGGTGATTTGGGCAAACAGAGTCCTAGGGACACCATCACTTCCCATCCTGGCTAGTAACCATTGATGGACTTATCCTCCATGAACTTATCTAGTTCGTTGTTTTTTTAACCCTGTTATAGTCTTGGCCTTCACAACATCCTGTGGCAAGGAGTTCCACAGGTTGACTGTGCATTGTGTGAAGAAATACTTCCTTTTGTTTGTTTTAAACCTGCTGCTTATTAATGTCACTTGGTGAACCCTGTATGAGAAGGAGTAAATAAGGTGGTAGTGTTTACCCCTTCTCCACAGCAGCCATGATTTTATAGACCCTTATCATATCTCTCCTTAGTTGTCTCTTTTTTTAAAACTGAAAAATCCCAGTCTTATTAATCTCTCTTTATATGGAAGCTGTTCCATACCCCTAATCATTTTTGTTGCCCTTTTCTGTACCTTTTCCAATTCCAATACATCTTTTTTGAGATGGCCCGGCCAGCTCTGCATGCAGTAGTCAAGATGTGGATGTACCATGAATTTATATACAGGCAAATATGATATTTTGTCTTACTATCTATCCCTTTCCTAATGATTCCCAACATTGTTAGCTTGTTTTGATTTCCGCTAAACATTGAGTGGACTATCCACAATGACTCCAAGATCTTTCTGAGTGGTAACAGCTAATGTAGACCATTTTGTATGTATAGTTGGGATTGTTTTCCAATGTGCATTACTTTGCATTTATAAACATTGAATTTCATCTGCTATTTTGTTGCCCAGTTTTGTGAGATCCCTTTGTAACTCTTCGCGGTCTGCTCTATATTTAACTACCTTGAATCATTCAGCGTCCTCCCCAAGAGACCCTTAAACACCTCCAGAATGGGAACTGAAAGTCCTTACCGAAAAATGGGTTGCTCCGTGGCAACATGTTATATAGTCCCCCTGTGACGGGTTGGATCACAGAAACCCCCTTGGGAGCTGCCAGCTGATGTGCAAAGGCTACTACTTCTGTTCCTGTTCTCCCTGCCAGCTCGGTGGCTTCAGCGCCCTGTCTTGGTGAAGCCAGACACACCCGTCTGCTCCAGCACACACCCAGGGTCTGAATCACCTGTCCCAAAGCTGCAGGTTTACCTGAGAACAGCTCACAGAAGTGTGCTTGCCTTTAGCACTCAGATGCCCAATTCCCAATGGGGTCTAAACCCAAATAAATCCGTTTTACCCTGTATAAAGCTTATACAGGGTAAACTCATAAATTGTTCGCCCTCTATAACATTGATAGAGAGAGATGCACAGCTGTTTATTCCCCCAGGTATTAATACATACTCTGAGTTAATTAATAAGTAGAAAGTGATTTTATTAAATACAGAAAGTAGGATTTAAGTGATTTCAAGTAGTTAACAGACGGAACAAAGCAAGTTACCCAGCAAAATAAAATAAAATGCGCAAATCTATGTCTAATCAAACTGAAACAGATAATCTCACCCTCAGAGATGCTTCAGTAAGTTTTTTCTCAGACTGGACACCTTCCAGGCCTGGGCACAATTCTTTCCCCTGGTACAGCTCTTGTTTCAGCTCAGGTGGTAGCTAGGGGATTCTTCATGATGGCTCCTCCCCCTCTGTTCTCTTCCA
Organism: Platysternon megacephalum; assembly: GCA_003942145.1. Lineage (NCBI taxonomy): Eukaryota > Metazoa > Chordata > Testudines > Platysternidae > Platysternon > Platysternon megacephalum. The sequence continues at coordinate 643,380 of QXTE01000226.1, forward strand.
CCCCTTTATATATCTTTTGCATAAGGCAGGAATCCTTTGTCCCTCTGGGTTTCCACCCCCCCTCACTGGAAAAGCACCAGGTTAAAGATGGATTCCAGTTCAGGTGACATGATCACATGTCACTGCAAGGCTTCATTACTCACTTGCCAGCACACACATATACAGGAAGACTCACAGGTAAATACAGCCATCTGCAGACAATGGCTCTGGTTAATGGGAGTCATCAAGATTCCAAACCACCATTAATGGCCCACACTTTGCATAATTACAATAGGCCCTCAGAGTTATATTTTATATTTCTAGTTTTAGATACAAGAGTGGTACATTTATACAAATAGGATGATCACTCAGTAGATTATAAGCTTTGTAATGATACCTTACAAGAGACCTTTTGCATGAAGCATATTCCAGTTACATTATATTAACTTATGTTTTTATAAAACTATTCCAGTTACATTATATTCACTTATTATCATGTTTTTATAAAACCATATAGACTGCACAACGTCACACCCCCATCCAAGCAGGACTAGTTTGAGCTGAAAGACACATTGCATACATTCTGTTGATAGCAATGAGAAAGTCAGATATTGTGTCTGCCAACAATCAAACAAATAAAATCACAGAGGAATGTTCAGTATGTTGGTACAAACTACCCAGGAGTCTCATGCAGGAAGAGAGAAAGCCCAGCCCTGTTCTGTCTACTGGTAATGACATTATGCAAAGGAATAACATACTTTGATGTTTAAACCATCACATAAGCTAGTCAGGCGCTGGATCCTGAACGAACACTGAACAGCTTAACCACAGTATATAAAAATAGAGGGAAAATGTTTAAACCCTGTTATCTGAGAAAAATGTAGATCTAAGGGATATATTAAGCCATTCTTGACCATCAGGTACTTCCATTAATTCTAAGTTACAGGGACCTCACTAGGCTGGTTGGAAATAGGTTAATGAAGTTTGGTAGGGAACCATTCTGTGATGGACAGTATTTTGGCCGCTTCTTTCCATCTCTAGAGAAACATAGGTGATTAATCTAGTCTTTCCACCTAATTTTTTTATCCATGATACAATTTCTCCTAGAAAAGAGGGGGGCTAAATACAGCAGTACAGGCCCAGTGAAGTCATTAGAATTCAATGTGGTCTCATAGATGTAACAAAGTAGAATTTGCTTGATTAGTGAATTAGTCCTTTTATTTTGAAGACTGGCTCTCCTGGGAGCTGGTAGCAACTTAGAAATGCCAGTTAGCATATATTTGTCATCCCTTTATCCTCTTTGAATACCCACTCTTTATAAATGTATAAGTGTGTACATGTGACAGAAGGAGGGTGCTTTTAGAAAAATTAAGAACAAAAGAATCAAACTGTGATAGTGGCCATTGAGACATTTTGACACATCCCAGTGGATGGATTTAAAACAAAACGTCGTGTGTCTTGCAATGCATGTTCCTGAAGAGCAAGGAACACGGAGGTGTTTGGAACTTGGACATGCATTGATTTTTTTATTATTATTATTTTTATTTTTGAAGGAAAGATTTCAGGTTCCAGAGACCTGATAAAATTGAAAATAACTCTAATTTACAAAGCATAAATAGTCAACCAAAACCTGCTCTGAACTCCTGAGGAGTTTGGGATGTGCAAGAAATTCAGGATCAATTTTAATGAAAATAAGAGGAGATCTCATGGCACATTAAGTGTGCATACCTTATAACTCTTGTCTCCTGTCTTCAGCAGTGTTGTCTGCACAAATTCCCTGCTGGGCTGCTCCAGTTTCTGGTTCTCGCTGCCATTGCAGAGGCTGGGAGTACATGTAGCATAACTAAGTATATACCTCAAATTCTATTATAGTTGGTCTCCAAAAGGAAATTCTTATTTCTAAAAGCAATTTTTTAAAATCCCTTTTATGGATGCAGTTTAGACAGTTTAAAAATGACGACTCATTTTTCTGTCCCCTTACTTTACCACACAAGTTGGAACGGAATTTTAAAAATGTGTGTGCATAGTCATTGACACCCCAATTCAGCAAACCACTTATGCACTTTAAGGACATGAGCAGTCCCGTCAAACCCAATGTACTTCAAATTCTTTTCTGCCCTAGGCTCTTAATCTCTTAGGTAATAGATCAGCAAGAAATACCTACAAATAAATATTACGATACGATCTCATTTATCCAAAACATGGGTCATGTCCCTAATGTCTGTTAATTACATGGAAAATTCCCTTTGACTAGCCATTTATTCAATATGTTCTATAACACTTTGTGTAATCAAGGTTGGACCTTGGTGCTTTGTCGTTTTCCATTAGTATTGATTTTCAATCGGTGATGGTCTTTTTCCCTAAAAAGATAAATAGTGTGTTTAAGCTAAACGAACTAGAGCACAAAGGGGCTAAGCCTCTTCCTCAAGATTTTCAAAAGTCGACATGATTTTGGCTCCCTCCATTTTTGGGTGTCTGACGTGTGACACTGTATAGGGCCTGATTGTAAGAAAGCATGGAGCCGGCCCTGCCTCTGAGAGATCACCCCACTTGTTGGAGTCTCAAGTTGTGACTGTGAGTGCTCAATTTTGCTCATTGATTTTGAAAATCTTGGCCATTCTCTTTTGGGTGGAGATGTCTCCAAAGGCTAGTATGGTATCCTGTCCTCTTTGGACTTGGGCTGAGATTTTCAAAGATGTTGAAAGGAATTAGATACCCAACTCCCATTGAAATTCAACAGGATTTGGGCTTCTATCTCTCCTACTCACCTTTTTAAAAATCCCAGCTCTGGCTTTCAGTCATACTAGTTGCAGGGTGAATATGTAGTTAAAGGAGTGGGGGAAAGTCCAGAAGTATATGGGTGGTCCCTTTTTGTACTCATAACTTTCCCCAGGCTTTGCACCTGTTCATCCAGCAAGTTTTTAATTATCCCATAAATGTATTAAAAAGCAAGATCCACTTGGAGGAAACCTTTCTTAAGGAGAAATGGGATAGGAATGCTGGGTCTGACTACCAACATTTGAAGTTTGAAGTTCGGCCTTTATTACAAAGCTAATGTTCACTGCTGTCTAATAAAATGAAATAAGAGTGAAAAGTTCAAATATTAGACTTTCCTGTGGAGCTGGTTTCATGGTAGCCTGACAGCCAACATCAACAGTACGATGGTGGGGAGTTCATGTTTCTGTCTAGTCTGTGGTGAACTGCTGAGATGGCATATGCCTGAGAATGAATAAAATGCCTGATACAAAAACCTAACCTGCATAGGCCAGTAGGTTCAGTGACTTATGGTAGAGACTTTTCTTCTTTACTACAGCCGAGTACATCTAAAACATCTGCGTGGGGGGGAGGGGAATCTCCTCATGACTCAAAGTGTGTTTTGTTAGCATAGCTAAGGGAACTTTAGTCATGGACCTAAATTCTGTTCCCGGTTACACGCTGGCAGTTGTGTTGAAATCAGTGGGCTTGGCCAGGTGGAACTGAGATCAGAATTTAGTCCTTTGAAGAATAACATGGAGACTAGAATGATTCTTTTAAAAAGAAAAATCAACACCTGTGCGGATTTCTCCAAGGAAAAAGTAATAACTTGGCTACATCAGAGGAGGAATAAATAGAGTAGGGCTTGTTAGTTTATCTAAATCAAGGCCCCAAGACACAGGAAAAAAAAAATCTTTGCAATAATATTTGATTATAATGTCTCAAGTAAGTCACGTAGTGATCTCAGCTAAATTCCCACTAAAGCTGCAGCCCACACCAATGTGACCACTGCTAAAGCATTAATCTTTTAGGAAAGAGGCATCAAGGCAAACAAGAAAGAGATCTGTGCATGGGAACCCTATTTGACAGAGCTTCTAGGCACCACTGTTTTAATCCCTTATTATTCAGCCCTCTGGTAGCTGTCTCTTTAAAAACAAATAAATAAATCTTTGCCTCATTGCCTGTGATGTGGAAATGCAAACAACTAGTTGCAGATGGCCCAAGAAAATATGGTTTCTGATGCTTATAAACAGAATCTGATGCACAAGTCATGCTTAGAAGCCAGTGGAGAAGAGGCCTTCTCTTTGTTAGGTGGCCTCCTTGGCTCTGTATATCTCTATAGCTGTAAAACCTGTCACTGTCCTAACCTGAAGGCTTGAGTGGTATTAGCAAATGGTGTGATGTGTGATTGCAGAAGAGATGTTGAGGAATAGAAATGAATAAGGAGTATTTTGTGGAGCCATATATAGAAGGCAGGTTTGCATGTCATTTCCACTTAGCCTTTTTCCATAGAAGTGATGAGCTGAATCAAAGGGACTGTCCCTTTTGTTGTTCATATTCAGTTATATGGATGAAATCCAGCTGTCCAGGAGATCTGCAGATGGATTCTCCACATGCTGGGCAACAGAGGTGGTTCTGCCTCCTGCTCAGTCCTGAGTGTTGTCAATCTGATTGAAGGAGCAGGGTTCCAAATCTACACTCAAAGGAGTACATTTCCCTCTTGGTTAATCTCAATGCCCTGTTTCTCATAGGACATAATCTGGGACATCAAATTCATGCCACATACAGTAACTACAATAGGGAGGGTTGAATCAACTACTCTTATTAAATATTTTCTCAACACACGGAGGCCATGATTCAATAGAGCAGTGAAAGCATGGTCTGAAGTCATCAGTATTCAGGAAAGTACTTAAGAACATGCTTAACTTTAAGTATGTGCTTACACCTCAATGGTTTCACATGCTTTCCTGAATGTGGGTCAGGTACAGTAAATACTTGATATATTTTATGAACAGTCAGTGGCAATTTAGTCATCCCCCCCGCCCCCCATATTTTTCAAAGCCAAAGACCAGGTGTTAGATTTATAAGGACAGTGAATTTAACTAGTTCCTGCACAGTCTGTACCCAGAACAAACAGATTCCAGATTATTTTATGCTTCTAGATAGAATGGATCCATTTGGGTTTACTAACATGATCTTTGAACTGTAAATCCAGTGTTCATTATATGTTGAATAATTAGTGCATGGGATGGTGGTGGCGGGAATGTAATTTGTAAAGATTCATTGATGTACTTTAAATTAGTGATGGGCCCGAACCAGAACCCCAAGTCCCTGCACTCCCGAAGCCCTTTGGGAGGCTTCCAAAATCTGGAGCCACCTCCAAATCCACAGCTGTGAGACCCTTCTTTAGTTCAGATATTTCTGTTCCTGAGAGGGATATTTTATTGCTCAAAACAGAGACTTTAACAAAGTTTCTGGCGAGAGAGAGAGTGTGTAGTACATGTATAACCATTATACCACACCATGGGGAAGAGAGCCCAGTTCAGCATAGCACTTAACCCTGTTGTAACAAGGGTTGGCCAACTCTTCAGCACCCCCTCGTGGCCAGAGGACACTGCAGCACCCTGCCTGTTTCCCCTCTTGGTTGCTCTATAACTCCACATCACCGTCCAAAAGGTAATTAAAACACTCCCCTTCTGGAATCCAATTTACTTAGTCTTCACAAACACTGGCCCTTCAGGCCTCATTCTTGGCTCAGTGTCTCTCTCTCCCCTTGGCAAGGAGTCCTCAGCCCTTCTTCTCAGAGCTGGTCCCAATTCAAGGTCTCGCTTTCTTTTCATCCGGAGCTTGAATGGGCAATGTCTCTCTCCCTTTTAGGTGGGGAATTCCCAGCCCTCCTTTCCTAATTTGACAGACAATCCCAGGCTATACCTAGCTGGAGTTCAGCCTCTTAGCAGTGACTTCTCAACTCACCTGGTCTCAGGGTCTTCCCTGCAGGAGCCTTTTCACAGTCTCTGCCACAGCTTCCTGAGCTTCCCCATCTCTGCAGCTTCTTGCTGTCCTCTAACTAGCCTAAGGTGGCACAGGTGGGCTGGAGTAATTCCTTCAGAAACTGGGGTTGGCTGGCTCCAGGCCTCCAGCCCTTAAGGGGAAAACCACCCTGTTATATATGTTCTTAACATTAAGTTTTTAAAACTTGACAGAGCTGTGGAAAGGGGCAGGGACCAGGTGGGCTATGCACTCCTCTCCTTCCTGCACTGGCCAGCAAAAAGTTTGTCTGCATGGGGGATCACACTCCGTGCCTACCTTAGTGATGACACAGCAGGCATTCTCCCTCTGCACCCCCAGGAGCTCCAAGAGGCAATTTCCTCCCTGAAGCACATTACGTGCCAGTGTTTCCAGTGAGGCGGTGCAGTGTCATACGATGCCCAGAGCAGAGCAGTAAGGATATGTCTACACCACAGTTAAAAAAAACTGGTCCATGTCAGCTGGCTCTGGCTCATGGGTCTTGGGCTAAAGGGCTGTTTAATTGTGGTGTAGACAATCGGGCTGGAGCCCAGGGTCTGGGACCCTCCCCCCTTGCGGGGGACTGACTGACTGGACTTCCACAAGCCAGCCTGAAGCTTTCAATAACTGACGTTTGTCCTAAAGGCTTGGGGACATTACATTTAAAAAAACATCTAGAAAACCATTTTGCATGTCCATATTTTATCCAAGTTTTATGCCCAACTGAGAACCCACATGAATGTTAAATATAGGGGAAGAGAAGGCTGGGAAAAGGAATGAAAAATTAATACTGGCGATGGCGTATGGAAAGAAGTTAATAGGAATGTAATAACAGCCATTCTTAATGCGAGACAGAGACCTCTCCAGTTCAAAATCATGAACAGAAGTTACTTTTCCTCTTACAAGATGCTGAAGGCAAAAATCATTAACTCAAACGGTTGAAGATGCAGTCCCCCCCCGCCCCATGCCCCAAGCCCCCGCCCCAGCTCTGATCCCCCTCCCGCCCTCTGAACCCCTCATACCCTCTTGTACCCTAAATCCCTCATTCCTGGCCCCACACTAGAGCCAGCACCCCACAGCAAGAGCCCTCACCCCCTGCACCCCAACCCCTTGCCCGGAGCCTCCTCCTGCACCCTGAACCCCTCATTTCTGGACCCACCCTGGAATCCACATAGTTATGGTCAGTACATAGGTTTTAGAGTTTCTGGGCACTGGGAGATACTGGAAAAATATTTTCCCAATATTAATATTATACTTAGAAAATTTGTTCCTAGACTAAATGTATTCTACAGATAGTCTGGGTATTAATTAATGGCAAAAAGGTAAAGTGTCAAAATGGAAAAGGTATAATCTCTCCCATAATATCTTGAAAACAATATGCTACCATGTTATAACTGCTTAGAAAGATTCTTACTGTCAAGAAAATAGCTCTGAAATAATAAAAGATACTGAAGAGATATGCAGTCATTTTAATACTGAGAAGACAGCATCCTTCCATGATGGTCTAATCCACTACCTCAGGGGTCAGCAACCTTTCAGAAGTGGTGTGCCAAGTCTTCATTTATTCACTCTAATTTAAGGTTTCGCGTGCCAGTCATACATTTTAACATTTTTAGGTCTCTCTCTATAAGTCTATAATATATAACTAACCTATTGTTGTATGTAAAGTAAATAAGGTTTTTAAAATGTTTAAGAAGCTTCATTTAAAATTAAATTAAAATGCAGAGCCCCCCGGACCGGTGGCCAGGACCCGGGCAGTGTGAGTGCCACTGAAAATCCGCTCGTGTGCCACCTTCGGCACGTGTGCCATAGGTTGCCTACCCCTGCACTACCTATCGAAATCAGTGGAATAATTCCTATTAAATTCAATGGGTTTTAGATTGGGACCAGACTGCTTTACCTTTTAAGGCCTTTAGGGGGTGTGGGTATGTTAAATTAGGGTACTGTTCTTTCCTTCTCTTTCTACCCTCTCCCACCACCTCATTTTCTTTTTACTCTGTTTCTGTCAATAACTTTGAAGGAATCCTAGCTTTGTTTTACTTATCAGGGTTTTGTGCTTGACTTGAAGTCTTATAATTCCCTCAATGTAGGAAGTCACATCTTGTCAGTTTCAGTAGGCCAGCTGGTTTCAATGGAGCTCTGCCAAATTACATCAGTTCAGGATCTGACCCTCTAGTATGGTATAATTTGGTAATGTTTTGTTTTTCATGTTGTAGCTTTGATCCACATAACTGTATTGATCCTGGGGAAATTTAATTAAAAACAAATTGTATGCAAGCAAGGAATTGCTGACTCTGGGGTAGACCTTAAGTCTGTAAAGTACTTCTGTGCCAATTGGAAGAGAACTGAAGTGCGGGTGGATGAGATCAGGGAATACTTACATAAATGAGTGAGAGGATGCTGGATCAGGACAGGAAAAGGTCTGTGAATGATAAAGTAGAAAAAATAAAAATGAGAGTAAAACATTATTGTACTGTCAGCACCTGAATATGGTGATAGGGATTAATCCAAAGCCTATTGAAGTTCATAGGACCATAGTGTGGTACACAATTTAGTTTCCATAGCCATAAATGGGGCTTTTGTATTTTCAGGCAATCTCTTATTCTTCAGATATTTTAGAAACTATGAGAACAAATATTTTATTGGACAAACGTAATTGTTAGTGTCCAGCATATTTTCAATGTTGGTTTCCTTTTCACTGTTGCTAGCTGAAAGCTAGTGCTTCTATAGACTGTAATATATCTTTTTTATACCACTTACCTTGATGCCAAACCATAACTTAATTTCTCTAAGGCTTTTGACTGGCAGCACTGCAGTGTGAACTGCAGGTAGAGACGTCACATGTCCAAGCAAATGGCACAGTCAAGTCCTCAGTGCAAGGGATGGAACCACAGGACTCCCTCCTGATCCATTAAAATATATTTTGTTTTCTTACTGGAAGATTTAGGCAGAGGGAAAAATTAGGCCTCTAAGAATAGGATGAGGAGATTTATTTCCAGGAAGACATAAGTTAGAATTTAATTTTATATGGAAACTTCCATACTTGGGGCATTCCCTAATTGCTTTATGCAGTAATGTGTTAAATATAGAGCAGTGAATTGGTAGGCAACATGTGGCAGTCACAATATCCTCAAAATTAGTTCATACACAAAGTATTGGATAGTAAAACATGAAGCGTCATCAGCCTTGTTACTGTAAGAGGGATGTGACACACACAAATTAAAATGGTAGCAAGACAAGACATTAGACAAATTCAGCCTTGGACTAAGCAGCTGCAACTCCACTGAAATCAGGTTACACCAGGTCTGAGTTGGACTCAACTTGTTATTTTGTTGTTACAAGTTCCAGTTAAAGTTGCACAATTCTTCATTTTCTTCATGCAGTATTCTCCAGTACACAATCTGCATTGGCATATACCTTGGTAAATCAGCTACATACTTGGACATGCAGCAGCAGTAACTAATTTCCTAAACGTTGTTACTTAAATGTGATGCATCCATTTTTTCTGTAGTTGTCAGATACTTAAATATTGCGATGATTTTTTTTGACAGATACCGAGTCCAAATTTAAATAAAAAAAGCCTCATGCAATTTGTATAAAATAGTGACATTTTTAACTAGAAAAAGTACTAAAAGTTATATTTATTTTTCTGCAAAGCATAGCTGTGAGAATGTCATCGTTTTAAAATGTTAGTTGAAATCTGCATTGTAGAAGTAATTAGTATTAAACTTGTTTAATTTTGAACTATCTGATCCCTTACAAGTGGTTTAGTAAGGTGAAACAAATATTTCTATGATCATCACAAGTAGTAACCAATGTAACATAAAATCAGATAAGGGAGAGTGTACTTGTAAAGACAAATAAATAGAGCTGGTCACAATACTTTGAACTTTGTAATTTCAATGACATTTTTCAAAAACTCTTCTCAATTATGATGAGAAAAATAGTTTTCATGAAAAATTTCAGTACAAATTAATCCTATTTTTGAGTAGCTATAATCTGGTCCAAAAAAATAAATTTTTGGGAAAAAAAATTATTTGGAATTTTAATGGAAAAGGGACATTTTTAGAAAACTTTCCTGAAATGTTGATCTATTTTCCAACCAGCTCTAAAGACAAGCCTTTTTGCTTCTCTGCAAGAGCCAGCATTAGTCATTGGATATCAGCACCTCCGCATAGCCCCAGAGCCTCTGAGAGGGTTACCTGCTGGGTAGAATGACAAGAAACGACAAAGCCAGGGCTACAAGGTGAGGAAATCTGATAGCATTGTACTTCCACCACTCACACGCTCTCCCCTGATCATGGAATTGAATTACTGTACCAGCTCTCTATCAACTGGAGGCTAACTGGAAGTTAAGTTTAAACTAGATACTGGTGCCCAAATCCATATAATACCTACCAAAGTACAAACAGTTCAATCTCTTAGAATTGCTCCATCTGCTAATTGTTTAGGGAGGTAAATCACTGGATTTGCAAGGTATGTGCACTGCAATCTGGAAGTACCGTATATACTTGTTCATAAGCCAAATTTTTTTAGTAAAAAAGGTAAGCACCAGAGAACGGGGTTGGCTTATGAACAGGTATAGAGAGGGAGAGGTGGGACACAGCTCCTTGCCCCAACAGAGGGAGCAAGGAGAGGCAGCACAGCCAGAAGGGAAGAGGTGGGGCCAGAGTCTCTCCGCTTCTGGCCATGCTGCTCTCCCCCCCCAACCTCTGAAGCAGCTGCAGCTCCGGGGCTGGCAGACTGCAGCCGTGCCGCTCGGCCCCACCCCCCAGAGCAGACTGTGGCCGCGCCGCCCGGTCTGGTCCACCGGAGCACGTTGCGGCCGCGCCGCCCGGCCTGCCAGAGCAGCTCCAGCCAGGCCAGAGACATCCTCACCTGGCCCTCCCCAGATAAGATGGGGAAGGGATGGAATGGGGAGAGTGTGGGGGTCTTGGGCTAGGGGTGGGGTCATGGGGGTGGTCACGGGTTATTCCCGTGACTCCCAGCTTCTCCCCCCCCCAAAAATGTCCCCACCAGTTGCTGTCCTGGCCCGTCAGGGTAAGCAGCTGGCGCGCCGGGACACTTTGTTTACTTAGGTTTACCTCTGTGCCTGCGGACACTTGAGGTAAACAAACCATCTCGGCCTGCCAGCAGCTTATCCTGATGGCCCGGTAGCCAAAGTTTGCTGACCCCTGAATTATAGGGTTGGTTTATGAATGGGTTATAAAAATTTTCCATTTTTACTTATCCATCCTGGGGGGGTCGGTTTATAAACGAACCGGCTTATGATCAAGTATATACAGTATAACGAAGATGTAAAATGTCTAATGCAGAAGCACTATGAATTCGCAGAGCTTGTGGGGAATTTAACTTGATCAATTGGATAATGATAGTGGGAAACGTCCATCTCAGGTGTCACTAATACTTGGTAAGCCAGATGAGCTAATGGAAAAAATACTCAGGTAAAAAGGAAAACAATTTTCATATTTTTTAAAAATTTCAAATCTCTAGTTCTTTAATAAAAAAAAAGAAAAAGGGTGAGATGGGGTTGGGGATTGAGGGCAGAATTTCCCCCAAACTTTCATCTGCGTTTTCCCTGTGTTTCTCTGGGGTTTTTTCTTTTTCATTTGGCCTTGCGTTTACCACAACCATGTGTATAAAGGAGATGGCTGGTCATGCAACTAACTCATAAACACCACCCCATTTGCATTCTCAAATGTAAACATGCAGTTGTGCATATAACTTTGCATGCTGACTTTGGACTCTTTCTTTCAACATTTGGCCCAAATTCTAATTTTCTCTAGTATATTTTGTAATTTTTTGTCCTTGAATGTTTTCATTAGACTTTTCTGACCAAATTAATAAAACACCACCTTTTGTGTGTATGCAAAATTGGCATGTACGCCTCCTTATTTACACATGCAAAAGCTGTATTTGTGCACATAAATCACAAAGAAGTGCACTTATTCAATTTTCATTGGAAATATTGGCTGAGAAGTTTATGCAAGCAACTGCTGGTTTGCCTACCTTTTTTTTAAAAAAAAGAAACACTTTGAACATTTTGCTCTTTGAATTTATACAGAAGTTTGTTTCTATAAAATGAAAGATTACACTGTGTGACTAGTTTTAGCAACTAGAAATATGCAAAATATTCACGTGAAACTAAAAACCATGTGCCCTTATTTTAGATCACATTACAAACTCAAAATTCAGACTTGGTTCATCAAAAGGTGTGCTAAGATTTCTGAACCTTTCAAGTGACCTTGGTCTGATTAATTTAAATAAGATAAAATCTGTGGTTTCGCATGGTTTCAATGCAAAATAAGCTGAAATTCTGCAGCTTTCATTATATTTTCAGATTCCATGGATCCTGAAACTTAAGTGAAATGTTAGGCATGCCCATGATCCCTTACAAAGTAAAAACATGAACTTTGTGCACTTTGTAAGGCATAAGGTATTAGTTAGTAACCTATTTATTCTTAATACCTATAATAAAAGGTTCCTTCCATGTCTAGAAATCTCCTGATAGGTGAATCTTCCACGTTTCTCTCAAGGTATGCAATGCTCACAGCAAAATTTAGGATACTTGCTCTTCATAGTAGAGTCAGCATTATTTCTTTCTAAAGAAAATTATTATTTGAAGGGATTGGTCTTCATGTCGAACAGGTATGTAATATAAAGGTCCAGATAGTGTCTGCCAAAAGTTTGCAGGGGTTGAAAATGAAAGTGTGCTGTTCTTTATAAATGTTGGTTGTCACAGTTTCAAGGTAACTACATCTACATCTCTTCTGCGCGCACGCCCCCCCCCCCCCAATGGTCCCTCAAGGGAATACACCTAAGCTGGCTCCCAGCAGTTATCTGTCTTAGATGGAGACCCACCTGTTTCTTCCTCCTGACCCAGGATTTTAAGGCTGCACAGCTCCCTGCTGTACACTGTGATATCGCCAGCAACCCAGTCTGCCTAATTGCAAGCGCACATGCTCAGCTTTCTCTCTGAGGGCTATGACCAGTATATTGCCTGCCATTACAAGTTACCACTCAGTTCTTTCTAAGCAAGCACTATTATTTTTAAGGTAAAATCATTACAGAGGAAACATATTAAAAACAATAAATGTTCGTATGTTGCATGCTGAAAGCTTACCAGAGGTCATCCATGAGTCTTAGCCCTGGTACTCCAAAGTCTTTCCAAGCCTGCTGTGAGGGTTGCCTTCCCCCTCCCTTGAATAGAATGTCCTGTTCATTTGCTGGATCAGAAAGAAGGCCCTCAGTTCAAGCTCTTTCTTTTATAGCAAAAGCCCTTTCTTTGTTGCTTAGTTTCCAGTAAACCCATCTTTAACCAGTATAAGCAAACCACTTTATGGGGTATTACTTCTCTAGAATTGTCTAGTCTCAGTGACTCACCTTAATCACCTCCCCCTGTGTTTATTTCCTGTAGTAGCTGTGGTAACACTCCCCATGGAACAGAACACAATCCTAATTAAACCATTCACAGATTTAATACAATATGGTCCCCAAAGATACTGCATGTGATTGCAATATCTGTCTCAGTGGTCTCTCCAGTTTTCATAGGGCACCACCCTCAATTAATTAATTGGGTCTATAAAGAAATAGGCGTCTGATTTTAGTCATTCAGAGACCTCTACAGGCAGGTACTGAAAAATAAAGAGGAAAAAGTGAATCGCTGTATTTATGAACAGATACTTTTCAGCTGGTCAATGAGACACAGATTTGTTTAATGCATATTCTAGGGCACATTCTGTACTTAATATCATGGGTGCAAAAAAAAAAAAAGAGAGTTGAGCTCTGGCATCAAAAGCAGAGTATCTTGGTTTTGTTTGGCTGGTTGGTTTTTAATGAAAGGCAGGTCTTTGAAAAGCAAAAGCTGACAGTAGTGAGCACCTAGGTGAGTCATGAAAACTATAAAATGGGCAGTTTACCAACCTCAGCCATAAGTGAAAAGCTGAGGTGTATAAAACCCACAATGAAAGTGAAACCAGGTGTGTTTTGCTGCTTGTGTGTAAATGTTTGAAACCTTCTGTGAGGAGGTGGTCTGGATGTCATGATTTTTTTTTCCTGGCAGGTTTGGAGCTACTTCCCAGAATTTGCTATTAGTTTCAGATTCATGTGAACCTCCCTGGGCCATTGTCTGGAACCCAATACAATTCCCAACCTTCTTAGCCAAAAATAAAACTCCAAATGTCTTTCCTTTTGTTGGGAGAAATATTGAAACATGTGAAAGAAGAAAACAGGAGGAGAAGAGCATGTTAAGCTTATACTTCTCCATGTGCACAATTTAAATTGTTTTAGCTAGCTCCCGCTGAAGTATATGCCACTGTGGTTTCAGTGCTATTGGTTCTCGTGCTGCTAGATTATAGCTGACTCAGATATGTCTACATGTGCTGCAATCACACTTCTGATGGCAATGTAGATTCCCAAAGAACGAGACCTATGAAGGAGGGTGGTATATGTTTGGAATGGGAAAAACCAAAGAATTTGAATTCTCCTGTATGATTCAAGCTAGATGTCATATAGTTTTCGTTCCTCGGGAAGAAAAGTTAGGAGACTGTTTGTTTTCTGTGAGGATCCTGTGTGTTGGGTATTTATTGGTTGATCTCATCCTCTTCCATCAGGACTGTTTGTTTACTGCAAATCTTATCATTTTTGTATTTGAGACTCAGAATCATTTTGCTATGGGAAACCCAGGTTTTCAACAGTTCCGTGTATTTAGACACTTACAGATTGACAATCTTCTGATCCAGTAAACAGCAAGGTTCTGTATGATTGCAACACATAGAAAGGATCTGAACACAGATCTGAAAGGACACTATAACAGACAGAGGAAGACATGGTTTAGTGACGAAGGGATTGAATGAATCAGTTTCACATAACCAGCTATTTACATTTTATTAGGTTTTCATATTGACTATCCCTAGATGACATTCTTAACAAGATCCAGCTGCAACCTGGCAACTCATGAATGCAGGTCTTACTCCTGTGCCTTATCCGATTGAAGTTAATGCACACCTACTGCGTTAGCCACCTGAGAGAAAAGATCCATATAGGACTTACATTATCAGAACACTAGAACCTAACCCTGATATAAAAGCATGGCATAGGTGCCGATTCAGCCCAGTGCTTAAGATTGCATTTACCTCTAGGCATATCCTTTAGTCCCATAGGACTTAAGCATGTCCTTTAAGTTCAGATGTGCTTAAGTGTTCAGCTGAAATGGGACCTAAGTCATGGCCCTTAAGGTTTATTAAAGTAATTGAAGACATGGTGTGTGTTAGTGTTTGCAGGGGTGGGCAGTGTAGCTCACAAATGAATGCCCTGCTTCTCTGGATATTTTGATTTGCCTGGGAATGTGAGCTAACTATTTGGCCACAAAACTGAAGGGCAGGCTGAGCCAGGAAGAAAAGGTGCCATGTGTCTGATCCTTTAATAAGGAAAATTTATGGGAGCAACAGAAATGATGAGCAGGACGGACTGATTTATGAGGAAGGATTACAAGAGCTAAATAGAACAGGAGTTCTTGTGGCACCTTAGAGACTAACAAATTTATTTGAGCATAAGCTTTCGTGGGCTACAGCCCACTTCTTCGGATGCATAGAATGGAACATACAGTAAGAAGATATTTATACATACAGAGAACATGAGAAGGTGGAAGAAGCCATACTAACTGTAAGGCTACGTCCACACTACCCGCCCAGATCGGCGGGTAGCCATCGATCTATCGGGGATCGATCTATCACGTCTCGTCTGGACGCGATAGATCGATCCCCGAACGCGCTCCCTTCGACTCCGGAACTCCAGCAGGGCGAGCGGAGTTGCGGAGTCGACGTGGGAGCCGCGGCCGTCGATCCCGCGCCGCGAGGACGCGAGGTAAGTCGCGGTACTTCGAAGTAAGATACTTCGACTTCANTTGAAGGGTGTAAACACCAAGGAGGGAGAGAAATCACTTAGTTTGGAGCACAGAGGAATAACTAGGAGTAATGGGAAGAAATGAATGATGTAAAGGAATCCCCTGAGATTTGTCTCCCTGATGGTGGTGGGAGAATCTGACTATGCCCAGTTACTTGTGTTGGGTGGCTCCAGCATCCTTATTTCTTACATTTGGGGGGGGCCTTCTCCTTGCAGGCATTCATAAGTCTCTTCCTGGGAGTTCGCTGCACTCCCGCAGGGTCGGGGTAAAGATCTCCTGGATGGGAGTTCCTCCTGTGGATCCAAGAGTCATGCCAACAGTCTCCTGGTTAGGGCAGTCTTGCTCCTCCCCTCCCCAGCTGACTGCAGTTTACTGCCTTTTAAAGGCCTCCTCCCTATCCTACATGATTGACAAGGCTGGAGGGGTGGGGCTAGCCCTGCTCCCGCAGCCTCTCGGGCAACTCCCTCCTCAGTGTGGGATCTATACACCCCATCGCTGGATCCAATTTGTGACAACAGGATTTAGTGAGCTGTGGAATAGTTGCCCAGGGAAATCCTGAGCATTTGGGGCTCTTAAGAATAGACTGGACCATACGTTAGAAAAATGTTCTGCAGGATAGAATTCTACTTTAATGGGATGCATGTGTAGATGGTCTGATAGGTCTTTTCCATCAGCAGTGTCGATGATTTCATGAAATATTGGGCAAACTTTCAATGGAAGGCCAACGTACAGTATAACAAGGATGAGGCTTTGACTAGTAATTAAACTCCCAACATTAATATGGATGAGGTTATTCACATGTCAGGGAAAGCTCAGTGGTTTGAGCATTGGCCTGTTAAACCCAGGGTTGTGAGTTCAATCCATGAGGGGGACACTTAGGGATCTGGGGCAAAATCAGTACTTGGTCCTGCTAGTGAAGGCAGGGGGCTGGACTCAGTGACCTTTCGGGGTCCCTTCCAGTTCTATGAGATAGGTATAGCCTGGACAATGATCGAGTGCACCTTTCTGATAGCTGTGGGGTTATAGATGAATGGCTAAAAAGAGAGATATGTAAACACCAGTGTTTTCAGAGGAGTCTAAGGGAGTTTAGGTGCCTCACTGCCACTGAACTTCAATGGGATTTTGGATTCCTAACTCCCTTAGGCTCCTTTGACAATCCCAGCCAAAGTCTCTGAATGCCCACATCCTTCTCTGAATGCCCACATCCGTCTCTGAAAAGGCAAATGATATTCTTTGGAATAGGGGAAGGATAAAATTAAGCAGCGTCTCTCATGTTAGCTGAGAGCTGATGTAGCGAGAGAGCATGGTGTGGGGGCATGGGCATAGGATTTGGACTCGGGAGACTTGAGTTTAATTTTCAGCTCAGCTACTGACCTTGATAATGCCTGTATTTAGCAACAGACCCAAAACTAGCAGGAATAAAGGGATGTCTTGTGGCTAGGATGCAGGACTGGGAGATCTGGGTTCTCTTCTGCCACTGATCATCTGTGTGACCTTAAGCAAGTCTCTTCATCTCTGGGTCACCATTTCCCTATGCCCCTGTGATGGGTTCCCCCCCCCCGGGGTGTCACCTGGAACTGGGGTCCACTGAGCCCGCCTCACCTACCAGCCTGGGCTCCCTTTACACTGCACTGCTGTAATAGTGTAATAGTGTAAATAGGCCCTTAAGCCCCCTCCAACACACACACATGCAGGTAGGGACACACCCAGCTTCAGTTACATACACACAGGTTCTTTAACCAGCCCCTGCATGAGAACGCACAGCTAAGGCACCTCCTAATTACTAAGGCACGCACCCCCATCTCGAGTGTACACCCAAAATTATACCACCTTGCGCTGCACATGGAACTGTACAGCGTAAGCTCATGAAATGTGCCCCCTCCCTCAATGTGAAGAGGAATATACACAGCTTTCTGCCCCAAGTTATGATTCCCCCCCACACTGGTTTTAGACAAAGCAAAAACAACTTTATTAACTACAAAAGATAGATTTTAAGTGATTATAAGGGATAGCAAACCGATCAAATCAGATTACCTAGCAAATAAACAAAACACGCAAACTGACCGTAATATACTAAAGAGATTGTATATGCATAGCAAATTCTCACCCTAAATTATGATTCAAGCAGGCTCAAAGTTCTTACGGGGCAAGCTGCACACGCTTACAGCTTCGAAACCCCAAGTGTTCCATTCACAGGCTAAAAATCCGTTTAGTCTGGGTCCAGCACTTCCCCCAGTTCAGTCTTTGTTCCTCAGGTGTTTCCAGGAGTTTCTTTGGGTAGGGAGTCAGTGAAGAACCGATGATGTCACTGCCCTGCCTTAAATAGCTTTTGCATATGGCGGGAACCCCTTGTCTCAAAGTTGGGTTCCCACACCCAGTCAGTGGAAAAACGCTGGTATTCCAAGATGGAGTCCAGTACCAGATGACCTGGTAGTGTCATAGCAGCCGTGAGTCAGAGGCTGTTTACAGCATCCTCAGGAAGGCTTCCTGGTGGGAGATTAGCTGCTTCTAAAGCCTATTGTTTTCTCCTAATGGCCCTTTAACCTGAATGGGTCCTTCCCAGCCAGCCATCTAGACTGACCGCCTTTTGCCTAGTGGGTGTTCCCCAGGTGTAAACACTTTTGTAATAGATATAGTCAATATTCCTAACTTCAGATACAAAAATGATACATGCATACAAATCAGATAATCATATTTAGTAAATCATAACCTTTCCAATGGTATCTCACATGACCTAGCTTGCATACGAGACATTATGATTGTCATATTCATATAATAATCTCTATGAAGAATATGGGGTGCAGTGTCATACCCCCTATTTTGTCTGGCTTTTGTATTTAGCCTGTAAGCCAGGGGTTCTCAAACTGGGGGTCAGGACTCCTCAGGAGGTCACGAGGTCAATACATGGGGGGTCGCGAGCTGTCAACTTCCACCCCAAACCCTGCTTGCCTCCAGCATTTATAATGGTGTTAAATATATTTAAAAGGGTGTTTAATTTATTAGGGGGGGTCACACTCAGAGGCTTGTGATGTGAAAGGGGTCGCCAGTAAAAAAAAAAAAAAAAAAAAAGTTTGAGACCCAATGCTGTAAGCTCTTCAGGGAAGGGCCTCTCTCTCACCGTATGTTTGCAGAGAGTCTAGCAAACTGGGACCTTGGTTGGGGCCTGTAAGCACTATTGTAATACAAATGATACAATAATAATTAAATGTATTCATATAGCTGGACCACTCTTCCACCCCCCGGTGTTTGTTGCATGTGTAGTGGGAATTTTTTGATGCTTTCATATGTTATGGAAACAGTCCACATATGTTCAGCAAAAGTTTCCTGATCTGCTTGTAGAGGGGAAGCTTATTCAGCCAGTCATAGGGGACCCCCTTAGTTTCCTTAGGTTATCTTTAGTAGTTACAGTTTTTCTTGGCAGCTGCATAAACTGTATGTAACTGAGATTTTGACTTCATTATTATTTTATTCATTTGTTCTGTAGTAGTGCCCAGAAGCACCAATCGAGGCCCAACTGCATTGGCCACTGTGCACACCATCCTTGTTTCAAAGAGATTACATGAGTAGTCCCACTGGGAGCCAAAACTTCTTACGTCTCGATTTGTTCTGTGTCTTTCTTTTAGACACTTTCCTCAAAGCTCTTTTCCAGTAGGAATATTCTGCATCAAAGAAATGCTCTTCTCTTACTAAGCTACTGTTAGCAAAGGGAGCTCTATGCTTACAATAAAGATTCTTCCTTGTATTCTGGACTCATGCGTTTCATTACAAGAGTCCCTTCTACAGACCTCACCTTGGGAGCACAGTGATGCTTCACCTGACACTTACGTTTTCATGTCATTTAAAACCATGTTTCTCCCCATCCGCCCCATGTGAGTCACTTAAACTTGCTTTTGTAGCTGGAAGGAAACTAATGCTATGCAATGCTCATTCTTGAAGATCTGCAGAGTACGACTGAGAGGAGCACTCATTAGGGCAGCTACATTCAAGACTTCAAAGAGCTACGTGTGTCATTAGAATAACAAGCTGCATTTCACCATAGTAGCTAGAACAACGCTCTAAAAACTAGGCTGCCATAAGTGGGTGCTATATATACTGCTGCCTAATCAAACATGGTTCCCAAGTATGTTACTACAAAGAGTTCTCATCCAGCTTTGAAGAAAGATCCACTGAGTGCAGGAAAAACTTGTCATCTTGTCAGGGTCAGAGTTGTCTACCTTGGCATTATCCACCATGCAACACCTGACCCAGTTTTGCCCCTATCATATAGAATGAAACTCAAGAAGTCCTGAGAAATATTTGAGCTACCACCTGGAGAGCCCATCTTAGCTGCTGAAAGCCCACAAAGAGCAATTGTGCCCATTGCTAATGTAGATGATCAATGACACTTTCAAAGAAGTGAACCCACCAGCTTAACTGAAAAGTCAATACTCTACCCAATCCTGAGAAAGTCAGCTGAGAACATCTCCAGCTACTGCCCCATCTCCAGCATCTTAGACAGAATCATTGAGGAGTGAAAAAACACACTTCTGCATCCATGTAATGTCTGCCCCCCGTCCTGAACGCTTTGTAGGAGGTGGAGAGGGGGGCATGACTTAGAGCTTTTTACTCTGCCCACCCTCTGTTTTCACCCTAGTTTTCATTGTGGTTTTTTTTTTTCTCTCTCTTTCCCCATTCTTTGCTGCTATTCTCACAGGGTTCCTCAGTGAAGTGGAAAAGGTCTGAGTCAAATTTTCGAGCACAGAAGTGGATTCAAAATCAGAGAAAATGAATTCCCTTGTCCCTACTTATTAGAATAGCCTCACATTTCAGAACTAAGGACAAATCAAACTTGTAGTACAAAGGTCATTCATGGATTTGTTTTTAAAATGTTATGCAGGATGCACATACACACAAAACCCATTAATTTGTAGGTTTAGTCTATAGATCTTTGGCATACGGTAAAAAAAGGGGCCTCCTTGTTGAAGCATAAAGACCAAATATTTTGCAACTAGTTTGCTTTAGGAGTTTAGTTTGGGGAGTCTTGCAAACCTGTGCAGGACTTTGTGAGCTGGAGTTAAAGGTTTTGTGAAAACTGTTCTGCAGCCAGTGAATATATCACAGAATGCACAGTTTATAGTGGATGTACATTTGCTATCCTCCTTTGCTATTCCTACAAAGAATAACTATCCCAGACTCTTTAATAAGTTTCCTGTTGTCTGACTACTGTCGATGAAATATGAAGCAGATAGAAGGCATGTTGATATTCCTAACCTGTGTTGACCCAGACATGTGTTGTACTACTTAAAAGAATGTTGGCTAGAAGCAAACCTGAAGTTCTCACCATTATATAAATCCTTTTCAGTATTCTTACTGGTTCTAAAATGATGTGCTATATTTTGCTTCCATGGTAAAAATGTTACCTGTGACTAATGCGTTAATAAATTAAGTATTGCACACATTTTATGATGGTATTCTGTGTTTGGCAAAAGCATGAAAAGGAAATTACTTGTGAGTGGGAACATTTAATTTTTTTTTTCCATTTATTTATCTTTGTGAAAATGAATGTGCTGTTCTTGAAAAATTCCAGAAAAGACCGAAGTAAGGCCACCTTACTCAGACTGACCTGTGTATGGTGCCGGCCTAATTTGAAAGGAACTCCTCCTTTGTCACCTAGGGTCATCTAAAGTATATGGTGTCTGGCAATTTCAAAGGAGTTTAAGGGAGTTAAGAGCCAAAGTTCCATTGAAATTCAGACCCCGTTGAAAACCCAAGCTGATATTTTTAATAGGCCCCCTATCATTGATATCTAAACAGATATGGTAACTCGGGGTCTGATTTTCTGTGGTCTTGTGTAATCATTTATGCTGGTGCAAAGTAGTGCAGAAGAGAAGCAATTAACCCGCTTTACATTAGCTTTGCACTGTGTAAATGCCTATATAGGATGCAGGGCAATGGAAAGTCAGGTCCATTCTGTGTTTTTGAAAATAAGTTTTTATTTAGACAGCACAACTTCTGTTCTCTTGAATGAAAATCCTCACTTTCCTGACATAGTCAGCGACGGTACATTCAAATATTGGATTTGAAAAACGCTATTTATCTCCTGATCCTTAACTAACCTGAAATACTAATCCTGCTTATTCCTTTTTGTCCCTTTTCATAGTGTGTGTGTGTGTGTATATGTGTTAGGTAGAATGTGGTCTATAAATATGTACACACTGTGTTAAGGGACAGTAAAGAAGAAATAAACAATGAGGAAGAGTGTACCTTTGCATGAATGTATGTATTTACATATATATGTGTGCATGTGTATATAGCTATAGATACGTGTTTATATCTAAACACACATACACCACTAACTTTATAAGTTTAATTTTGCACAGAAACCATTATATTTTAATGGACAGTAAACTATAATTTAAAGGAAATAAATCCAGAGCTATCCTAAAATAAAAGTACAGTACTTTTAAGATTAATGACCACGTTTTGTAACTTTTAAAAAAAATCTAGATAATGACGTAGGTCCATATATGCTGTCCTGCAGCGGGGCGAAAAAAGCCTCTGGAGATTCTCTGAGGTTCACCTCATACATTCTCTTCCATGGGGTGGGATTACTTTCACGTGGAGAGGCCAAGAGTGTAATTCTTTTAAACCAGTGGATCAGTGAGAAACCATACTCCCAACCGGATGGATCTCAGGGCAGCCATAAAGAAGGCATGACCCACTGTGTTCTCTGGAACCTCTCCCCCAGTCACATAGCTCCTGAAGGAGCTCGCTGACTTGTGCCCTGATGCTACAAACTCTTCTGCATATGCTCAGGTTGAAGCATGTTGAGTAGCCCTGCTGACTTCAGTTGGACTAATTACATGTTTAAAATTAAGCATGTGCATCATAGTTTGCAGGATTGTGGCCTCAGCTATCACTGCTATGCTTGTGTCCCACTCCCCACTGCCGTATGCTGGAACTTAATGCTGCTTCTAACATCATTAGCACCTGTCTGAAAATTCAGTGGAATACTGCTGTGTAGGCAGAGGAACATACTGCGTACAGTGACTGCTCCCTGGCCCCAGCCTTTGCTTGACGACCCCCGCTCACTCAGAAGATGTGGAGTTCCCAAGGAGGAGCTTCTGCGGACTCCTAGAAGGGGGGAAAGTGTGCAACAGAACCACCCTTTCTTCCCTTCAGTCTTGCAGAGCTTGTTCTTGCTGTTTTATTGACCGTCTTCTGTATCTCACTACAAAGCGTATTGTAGGGCCACAGCCTGCCCAATGTCTGTTAATGAATGTAGTCTTTCATCTCCTGTCTCATACCAATCACCAACTTTAGGAGACTAAATGAAGTGTGGGAAGAGCTCTAGCTTTTGTCCTCCAACAGAGTGATCAGTTAAGGTGAGCTATTACCAGCAGGGGGGATGGGACTTTTTTTTGTAGTGGTACCACTACCAAAAAAAGTGTTTTGTTTTGTTTTTCCTTCCCCCCCGCCCCCCTGCTCGTAATAGCTCACCTTAACTGATCATGCTCGTTACCAGGGCCGGCGCTCCCATTAGGCGACCTAGGCGGTCGCCTAGGGCGCTGCTATTTTGGGGGCGCCTGAGCCCCCCCCGCCCGTAGAAATTTGGGGGCGGGACCTGCCGCCGCCGCTGTTGGGGGCGGGATTTCGGGGGCGGGACCTTCCGCCGCCTAGGGCTCCGGCAAAGCTGGCGCCGCTACTGCTCGTTACAGTGTGTATGGTAACACCCATTGTTTCATGTTCTCTGTGTATATATATATCTTCCTACTGTATTTTCCACGGCATGCATCCGATGACGTGGGTTTTAGCCCACGAAAGCTTATGCTCAAATAAATTTGTTAGTCTCTAAGGTGCCACAAGTACTCCTCGTTCTTTTTATTGTTGAATTGAACTCTCT
The DNA here is from genome assembly GCA_003942145.1 of Platysternon megacephalum. Classification (NCBI taxonomy): domain Eukaryota; kingdom Metazoa; phylum Chordata; order Testudines; family Platysternidae; genus Platysternon; species Platysternon megacephalum. Next base: position 666,905 of record QXTE01000226.1, read on the forward strand.
ACCGGGTTGTCTAAGGCTCACAGGGTTAATTGCCTTTCTCTTCTTTTAATGTTTCAGAAGAATTCCTTCATGCGTTCTCCTGAAGTATAAAGGCCAGCAAGAATAGGAAACCTGAAGGCATGTATTAATCTCCCGGTCAAGTACGGTACAAGCGGCTGCAGGGAAAGCTTCTGCTTGCTGCCCGAGAAACAACCCCAACCTTCACCGGGTAAGATTACCCTCGGCGGGGTCAGAAGCTTAGTTCTCATTTTCATTTAAGCTTGTGGTTTTTAACCCCTGTTCTGAATTGGCCTACTTGGATTTGTTGATCTTTTAAAGTGGATGGGTATTGATTGGATAGAGAGTTGAGAAGAGAAGCCCAGAAATGAGACCAAGGGTTTATTTGCTCAACACTGTTGCTCCTTCATCTCACCTTATTGTTTTCGTGGCTTAAACAGTTAACAGTCATTGCCTGCCATGCAAGGGCCCCAAGCAGTGTCAGGATTGTAGTTTAAGCAGCTTTGCGAGGACAAAGCACTCATGGTAATTCCTCCTGGAAACAGAAGTGTCACTCCACCTACCCTCTGTGAAGTGTCATGGACTTGATTCCTCGGTCTGCATAGTGAGATGAAATGGAGCCTGTGGCTGGGATTTTCAAAGTATTTTAAGTGGATTTAGGCACCCAACTCCCATTGGCCCAGGCACCATTTAAGTGCCACTTAGGACAATGGGAGTTGGGCACCTTAACTCCCTTAGGCTTCTTTGAGAACCCCAGCCTGTGGCTTTTTAGCTTGCTAGTCCTCCTCACCTCTGGTAGTGGAGTATGTAGTACAGGCTGTTGGAGAAGTCATGAAAAGACAGCAGGCTGTGTGCAGAATAGTTTGGAAGCTTTTGTATTTAAACTGTGTTTTGTTTTAGGTAAGATACAGCAGTTACTATAAGATACAATCTGATAGGCTAGATTGTGGTCTGGTTGTAAGACCACAGCTGAGCTGCCCAGGAGCAGAGCAGGAGATGAATAGTGATTCAGACAATTCAGTCTACTTCCCCTTTGCTCCAAGATAGAAGTAAGCTGTGCCAGCCCTTTTCCTGGTACTAATTACTTCTCCCATCATGCTGGTTTAGCTGCACTAGCTGGCACATTGAGAGGGTTGGAGCCAAGGCTCTGCCCCCTCCTTCTGCGAGGAGGAGTTATGAGCCAGTGGAGGCTGCTCTCCTCCTGATGCTATGACCCACAATTCAGGTGGCAAGTGCAGTGGAACAAGAGGACTTATGCTCCCTGGCTCCCCAGCATGAGTACGCAGCAAGGGTCATGAACATCCTTTACTGATGATATGCACATCTTCTAAAACAAACTGCACCACAACTAGCATTTCTCCAAGATCTATGTGACTATCCATTTAGTGAACCAGAACTTGTAAGACAGTCTGTACTAACCACATCTGGGGACTCCCAATAATACTGCAGCTTGTGTATCTCGTCACTCCAAATAAATAAACACAGTATCTTGTTCCAATTTAGTTAGTGACATCTGCAATATTTTAAATTTGGTTTATATTAACTTTTTATATCAATCATCAAAGGTTAGAAAGAAGAGTGATAACATCTATATATACATGTGGCATATCGCTAGTGAATCCTAAAGCAATATAATTTAGTATGGGTTCAATGTTCTTCTATGTCACCAACATTTTCCTATAGTCTTACTCTGTTTGTCTGCTATGTTAAAAGGGTATGATTTCTGCTTGGTGTGCAATATGCCAAACTATGCTACCACAGTTGCAAATGTCAATTTTCATATCCTGTTCATTTTAAAACCATATGTATATATCGGGCATGTTTGAAATGGGATTATCCATGGTAAATGATTTGAAATAAATAATTAGGGACTAAGATTTTAATCAGCAAAATATTGCTGATTGTTGATAAACAACTTGAATTGAACAACTTTGGAAGCTTTCATTTCTCCTTGTGCAAATTCCACTGTAGTCTTTGTCCTCTAATTTGAAACCTGGTCTCCCTTCCCATTTTGTTTGGGGGTGGGGGAGAGTAGTGGGACTGCATGACACTATACAAGATTCCTTTATACGATAGCTTTGGTTCTTTGTTTATTAGACGATCTTCAATGTGTGATGTGTTCTGTGTCAGAGAATAGCTTTTCTACTGTCATCTGAAATCAGGGTTATTCAGTAATGCTAGTACTGAGCCTGTCCCTCCCACTAGTCCCAGGATGACACTTGTCTTATTTACCCAATTCAGATTTATATGCTTGATGCTGACTAGTGCCTGTTGGCTTAAATGTACACCTTCACTGCAATATTTGACTGATTAAAATCTTAGTCCCTGATTATTTTATTGCAATCATTTGCTATGGAGAATCCCACTTCAAATATGCCTGACAAATAAGCATGCTTTTAAAATGAATGTGTCATGAAAACTAACATTTGCAACTGCAGTAACTCAGCTCAGCCGTATTGCACTTTGGGTAGAAATCAGCTCTTTAACAGGGACTGTCCTGTAGTATTTTAAGCAGCTGAAAGTAAAGCTAGTTTCACTCCAACTATGGAGTTATATAGAGTTTCACATTGTGAAGGGTTACACCGGTTTTAGCTATGCAGTACCCCCTGAAGTCAATGAAAGATGTGTGGCTGAATCTCACATAACACTGACAAAGTAATAAACATCCAGAGTCACAGTGGCCTTGATTGGCTGTGTTATGTCCAGCTTTGTTGCCAATACTGGGAGAGAGATTTACAGTAGGTAATCAGTTCAAAGCTGAGAATTTGTAAATAGGGCGGAGTCCTCATTAATGTTCTGAGGTTCTTCTTGTTTCCTTAAACTGCAGCTAATGTCACGTTTTGTGCTTTCTTCTCTAACAGTGAGGTGAAATAATAGGTGGTAACTGGAGTTGATTTGGTTCAGCATGAAATGTTATCAACAACTGATTTAAATTTATTCTCCGGTTTTGTTTTTTTGTTAAGTGGCTGAAATCTCCATTGACTTCAATGGCGGTGCTCAAGTGCTCAAAGTGGAGCATGTGGGTAAATGCTTGGCTGGATTGGAGCCAGAATGCATTGTCTGTTAAGTGCAAAAATAACTTTCTATAATGATTGAATCTCTTTTGAACAAACACGCACTCATCATATCATGCAAGACTTCTGAATGTGGAGCATAGTTTGCAGATTTGCATTCTCTCTGTTTAAAACGCTCTTTGAGCCATTAGTAGTTTACAGGAATAGTCGTGTCTCCTGCTGTGGTCAATATTAAAATGCTTACAACATAAGAGCACTGGCACCCAGCCTTAGGTTATTTTTATACTTATGACATGACCTTTGGTAATAAAATCAAGGAAATAGGAGCAACAAAAATGACTGATGTGGCTACATCCAGTGTATCATGTGAGCTAATCTTTTTAGATAAAATCCTAACCCTGGGGAATAGTTCAAATTGCAGCTGAACCAGTCACTGGGAAGTTCCATTTTATTGTCCTGAAAGACACATCCTAACATAGAGGAAGCCAATTAGCTTGATACTGTTGATTTTAAACTTCACAATGGAAATGAAAAATGTAGCTTTTTATTCTTAGGGGTTTTTGTTTTTTTGGCTAGTTGATCATTCTATTCATGACTGGTAAATGGCTGCCTAGATTCATGTAAACCATCTCCTTACTGGGCCTTTTATTTGTGTGAATCAGTGGTGGAAAAGAAATCAGGCTCATGGAAAATATAAGAGGGTCCCCGTCCCCCCCGCCCCCGCAGAAAGAAATGTGGTTAATTACCTCTAAACAGTGGTTTTGGCTTTAATGGCAAGGGTAAAAAGCATAGTTACTGGAGTGAGCCAGATCCTGATAGCCTCACTCACAGTATAGTATTGGTAGTCTCCTTGATGTACCTGGAATTACTCATGGAGCAAAGTACGACCTCACGTGACTAACGGCATTGGAACTTGGCCCTTACTGAGGACCCTTGTGACTTCATTATTATTGGTGTCCTTGTTCTCTCTCTTCCCTCCTTTTTGTCAGGTGACTACCCTTCTCAGTTGTCGACTTGAATTTACGTTGCATACTCTGTGGGACTAGAGCATATTTCAACGTCATTGTAGCGTGTGGCATGGTTTTAAATGCTCAAAAAAAAAATCAAGAGAAACTGGAGGGGAAAGTGGACTTGCAATAGGCTATTAAGTGTTTCCCTTCTACATCAAGGTGTCAAGTCTTTCCTAGACTGGTGATGGGTGAATAATTATTCATCAAAGTTTGCCTCTTTATCTATTCATGAATTGTTGGAAAGCAAAGTGTGATTTTTCTTGATTGTTTTTCTTCTTTTTCATATCTATTCTTTGTCAGCAGCTTGTTCAAAAGCAGTTGGTGTGAATGTTCAATATGTGAGCTGTTGACTGCACACAGATTTTAGGTTACATGGTATATTTCTGTTCCCTGAATGAATGAGCATTACTCTTAAAATCAGGTTTCCAGTGCAAATTCTCACATTTATATATTCAGAATGCTTCCACTAATTGTTTCAATAATTGCTTTAAATGTGCTATTTATGCAAACATTCCTGCTTAAATTGGCTTAAAAATTATATGATTGAAACATATATTCAGACTTTTTGATTTGGCAATAGTCCGTTCTAGTAATGACCAAAAATGTTCATCTCTAATGGTTGCTCCAAGACTTTAGCAACATTGCAACATTTGTCATACTTTCGTCACTATGTGACCTTCACCAGTTATGAAGTCCTGGGAATTCAGTGTTGCTGAAATCAAGGTCCCAAAGCCTGGTTGGCTGACCTAAGAGAATGGTTTACTGTGGTAATTCCTGAAATTCAAATATGGGCAATCATTCTTCTACTTAATTTACAATAAATGGTTCAGAAAGAACAGTCACTTTGTAGGCAGAATAATGATAGCACTCCTATTATTTTTGCATAGGTAGGAAACAAAATTATCTTGTGTAATGCTTCTCCCTGTGCCCAGAACTGTTGATCCTCCCTCCTCTGGCCTTGTTCCTCCCTCCTCTGGCCTCTAGCAAGAGGGAAACTTGCTTATGGGTAACTGGGGTGTCAGCTCCCTGACTCTGCTAGCTAGTTAGTCACACAAACAATCTCCTCCGGGCTCTGCAAGCCTTTACTTTACCTTGCAGATTAACACTAGGTGTATCCCAGCAGCCGAACCCCTTTGAAGTGTTGCCATAAGAACGGCCATACTGGGTCTAATCAATGGTCCATCTAGCCCAGTGTCCGGTCTTCCGACAGTGGCAAGGTGCTTCAGAGGGAATTAAAATAACAGGCAATCATTGAGTGATCCACCCCATCATCCACTCCCAGCTTCTGGCAGTCAGAGGCTAGGGACATCCAGAGCATGGGGTTGCATTCCTGAGCATCTTGGCTAATAGCCTCTGATGGACATATCCTCCATGAACTTACCTAATTATTTTTTGAATCCCCTATAGTTTTGGCCTTCACAACATCCCTTGGCAACAAGTTCCACAGTTGACTGTGCATTGTGTAAAGAAGTACTTCCTTTTGTTTGTTTTAAATCTGCTGCCTATTAGTTTCATTGGGTGATACCTGTTCTTGTGTATGTGAAGGAGTAAATAACACTTCCTTAATCACTTTCTCCACACCACTCCTGGTTTTATAGACCTCTGTCATATCCCTTCCCCCCACCTTGTCATCTCTCTTCCAAGCTGAAAAGTCCCAGTCTTTTTTCCCCTGGGGGGGTCCAGGTTTTCCGTTCCTAAAGGAAAGGCGGACACTCCAGCTCAAATGATTCAAACTTGTATAATACTGCAGTACTAAGATATATTTATAACGAAAACAAAAATAAGTTTATCATCAGAGGTTCAAGATTCAAAAGCTAGTGTGTAAAAATAATGGAAACAAAAGGGTTATATAGAAAACAAAATCATAACATGATTTTTAAAGAGATTAAACTTAATTTAGCAAGCTAGCCTGTCTGAGGAAGTTAATCTCACCCCAAATGTCCTTTGCAGCATTTCAGCCAAGCCTAGTAGAGATCCCGTTTTCATGAATGTAACTGCACTGCCTGATTACTTCCTACGTGCAGCTTAAAGGGGTGTCTTTTTGCCTTCTACTTCTATCACCAAAGTTAATTGTTTGTCCTCAGATATAGTAACCCCCCCCCTCCTCCATTGCTTATTCTGCGGTGTGCTCTTCCCTGTTGCTTTCACATTCTCCTGTTGACTTAGATCACATCTTGTCATGAATGTAGTTGAGCAGCTATTTCTGCCTTTTTCATCTTTCTAAAGAGATGGTTTTTGTTTTTTTTCCCCATTTGAAGATGTTACTCCGCTCATTCAAGGGAGTATAACACTAATAGGACATATTCAGAATTCCTACAAGTGCGGGTGCAAATTGTCATGTTAACATATAATGGTACAAAAATGGGATGGAGCACTGAGGTATAAAATGCCCCGAAAGGAAATCTGTACAAACAGATATAATTGGAGTTAGGGCAGGGAAAGAACATAAGAATGGCCGTACTGGGTCAGACCAAAGGTCCATCTAGCCCAGTATCCTGTCTACCGACAGTGACCAATGCCAGGTGCCCCAGAGGGAGTGAACCTAACAGGTAATGATCAAGTGATCTCTTTCCTGCCATCCATCTCCACCCTCTGACAAACAGAGGCTAGGGACACCATTCCTTATACCAAATGCTGGCAAATGGCAAATAGCCATTAATGGACTTAACCTTCATGCATTTATCTAGTTCTCTTTTAAACCCTGTTATAGTCCTAGCCTTCACAACCTCCTCAGGCAAGGAGTTCCACAGGTTGACTGTGCGCTGTGTGAAGAACTTCCTTTTATTTGTTTTAAACCTGCTGCCCATTAATTATGGTGGTGTAAGGGGGCATTACTTAAATACAAGGAACATGTAAGGGGCGGGTTGCGAATGAGGTAGTTCATTGTTTTTCCTAGCCACCAGAGCAGAGTCTAATGATCAGTGTAAAGTACAGCTTTCCCAGACTATAGTTCACGAGAGCTCGTGAGAAATTTTCCAGTTAAAGCATTTTCTGATGAAATTCTCTGATGAACCTGAAATGTCTCATGAAAACATCTTGGGTTAGATGATTTTTTTTCAAATCACAGACAGGTTTCCAAGTCAGAATGAAATCAAACTTCAAAATATCAGAATTTCCCACAATCCAGAAATTTCCATCTCTGTACTTCATACAGATGTGACACGCAGCACCCATCCACACTCCCAACCAACGCCGCAAAGCTCCCACGTGCCCCTCCACACAGTTTCACAGACAGGATGTTAGGACAATCCCTCCACCCCCCTGAGCTGCCAGGTGGATGGAATGAGGCAGGGTTTGAACCAGATTATTGCAGCGTGCAGGATCATAGGCATGCATGGATGCCACTATCCGGGAGTTTTGCAGGCAATTGAGAAAAAAATTCTTGGCAAATACAACTCATGTTGAGACCTCTGAATGTTGACCAGTAATTGCTGACTGGCTCGTGTTTGTGGAACGAGGGTAACAAGAGTTGTGTAGGCACTTGCATCTCTGTATTCAAATACCCACTGTAATAGACTCCCATAGGTTACACAACTTGCCACTTGGTTGCGCTATGTTTATGTAGAATGAGGAGCGTATAGATGAAAAGTAAGAGGGTTAGACATCAAGGCTGGTGGCCAGAAATACGGTGCTAGGAGAGGGGCATAGATAACACAAACCCGTTATTACAGTTGTGTTTTAGAATAATCACAAAGGAATACATGCATATTCACTCAGTTGAACACACCCCATACACTGGATCTGCTGTACAGATTATGAGGCAAGGCTTCTGTGCGCTAGTCAAAATCAGGCACTTAATGTGGGAAACAGAAGGTGAGTTAATGCACAGCTCATACAGGGTGATATTCTCCCTGTGAAGAGTATCAGAGGGGTAGCCGTGTTAGTCTGGATCTGTAAAAGCAGCAAAGAATCCTGTGGCACCTTATAGACTAACAGACGTTTTGCAGCATGAGCTTTCGTGGGTGAATCCCTGTGAAGAGGGTCAGTACAAAGAATATTACCCCACTTAAAAACTATTATGAGGCCTTAAGTGTTGCATAGGCCTCATGCTGTACCTCTGTATAAGGGGTGATTTTCATGCTACAAACACACCCTGGTTTTGCGCACACCCCCCGACCCTCTGAAGTAAATTAGGTCAGCCCCCTTATGGTCGTCCCTAACACTGCAGCCTCTTATTCGGGAACCAGAATACTTGCACCATGCTTTATCTGTGATGTTTGGCATGCAGGGTGCTGCATACATAATATTCAAACAGTCATAGAATCATAGAGTTAGAAGAGACTGCAAGGGTAATCTAGTCTATCCCCACTGAAGAGTGTGAAATTCCATGTCCTCACTAGACACCTGGAGGGTTCTAAATGATAGGGCATCAGTTTCTATTGACTCCAGTGGTAACACTTACAATTTACACCTAGAGGATAGAGTTTATGCCAGTATATAATCTGTGTCTTGAATTTGGCAATTATCATTTTACAATATACTCTATTTTTGGGATGGGAATAGTACATTTTGTTGTCCTTTCTTATTTGTATACCACACAAAATAATCATTGCTTTGATATATCAGCATCTCTGGCACTGATTTGCTTGGTCTCTGTTCCAGCTTATTCTTAGAATAAGCTTTTATGTGCTGTATTCATTTAATTTAATTATTAGATTGTGTTAATTGAACTATTGATTTGGCACACGTTTCCAAATAAACCATCTTAAAATAAGAACAATTTGATGAAATGCAACTATTATGCAAAGTGATCCCATGCATTGCCTCTTCAATTACCTTAACTTTTCCCTGATTTTTATTTCTTGTAAAATATTTTACAACTTTAATTTTCATGTCCCACATTTTTCTCCAGTGTTGAAGTGCAATTTCGTGTTTTGTGATTAAATCTCCACCCCATAAATCTTGTACTGTTATTGTAAAATAATAGGTCTACTATGTTTCTTGATTTAATGATCTATTAGATTAATAGTATCTTTAAAAACAATTAAGCATAGGTCATGCAGTGTAATATTTTCATTTTTCATGTATTGGGAAAGAGAAAATATATGCATTTAATTTACAATGTGCTTCCATTAGTAGTGTTTAGTAATCCTTGTCTGACCCCTTATCTGAAATCCCTTTTTGTATTGCTGCAGTAAACATATTACAAGAGTAATTTGGGGGTGGGGGCGGAGGGGAGGAAAGCTACATTATGCAGTTTTGGAAATCATAAGAAGCCTAAAGATGCTTGGAAAGCAAATTAGACTTCAATGTTAAATGTGATATTGCAAAAAGGCAATTGCAATATTGAACTGCATAAGCATGAGCAGAATTGCCATGTCAAGGAGCAGAGTGGTTGTCCCTCTGTATTGATTTTAATGGCAGCAAGATAAGGTCCTATCTGTTTGAAGTAACCAGACCTGGAATATTTTGTTCAGTTCTGGGCACCTCATTAGCAGGAAAAACATTGACAAATTGCCAAGAAGAGTGTGTGTGGGGGGGGGCGGGGGGGGGAATCAATCAGAGGTTGGAGGGATTGTCTGAGGGAAAATTAAGAGGTGTGTATTTAGTGTATATAATGAGAGGAATTATTTAAGCTGGAGGAATAACTAGGAAAAAAGAGTGAATTTAAAAAGGGAAAATTAGTGGCTGAATATCAGAAAAACATTCCTGACTCTGCGATCTGCTAGGCTTGAAATAGTCTTGCTAAGAAAGTGATATCATCTTCCCAACTAGAGACATTTAAAACTACCGTGGATACTAAATAATGTTCTGTAGGTAACAGTTGTGCATTAGCAGGGAGATGGACTCCATAAACTGGTAAGTCCTTTCCATTTCTAACTTCTCTGATTTCATGATAACAAAGGATATTTTGGTAGTTTATAATGTGTTACTAATACTGAGCTTAAATAAGCTTGCCTATTTGTTGGCCAAAAATACCATACAATATTCAGGCTGAAAACAAAGTAATCAACTACAGGTATTACTAAAAATCATCAAAACGTGAGATACACCTCTACCTCGATATAACGCTGTCCTCGGGAGCCAAAAAATCTTACCGCATTATAGGTGAAACCACTTTATATCGAACTTGCTTTGATCCACCGGAGTGCGCAGCTCCGCCCCCCACCCCCGGAGCGCTGCTTTACTGCGTTATATCAGAATTCGTGTTATATCAGGTTGTGTTATATCGGGGTAGAGGTGTACTTCAAACAGAGGTTTATATGCTTCCATGTGTTGTGGTCTCATGTAAGTAAACCTCTCCTAATTCATATGGTTTTTATTTAAAAGCTTAAACAGCATAATATGCCACATACATACACATTGTGGTTTAGATTTAAAATGTTGGTGTGGCCCCTAGAACTTTGGGAAGAGTTGGGGAACAAACATTTAGGGACAGACTGTGTAACTTATTCACTGGCTCACACTGGGTGTGGTGTGGAACTGCCCTGTCCCAGCAGGAGAATGAGGAGACATCCTACCTCAAAGAGACTGTGATGCAGTATTCACCCCACCCCAGCCTCGAAGGGGTTATTGTGGTTGAGGAGAGGCCAGTTAACCAGATAGGTCACAGCTGAGGGAAATTAGCTGGCCCCAGCAACCACTGAATGATGATAGAACCCAGCTGGGAAGGAACAAGTGCGGTAGAAAAAAGCCAGGAAGCTGGCCGTAGAATGGGGCTGCAGTGAGGGGGCCTGTAGCCACTCTTTGGACAGTAGAGAAGGAAAGAAGGGAAACTAGGTGGAGAAGGTGTAGGAAAAGGCTCAGGGGAAAGGTGGCAAGGTTTAAGGGGGTGCAGACCTTGGCTACTGATTAGAGGCTCCCTGAGCTGAAACCTAGAAGAGTGGGCAGGCCCGGATTCCTCTACCAGCCACTGGGGAAGTGGCATGCTTTGGGCAGTGAAGGGAAGACTGCCATCTTGGAGGAAGAGACTTCAGTACCCCCAAAGGGGAAAGTGCACACTCAGAGGGCCAAGCCATGAAGACCGATCAGCCTGAGTTGCGAGAGCGAGTGCAGGGTGTGCAGTGAGGAGCAGAAGGGGGTGTTGGACCTCGAGTGGAGCTAATTTCTAGACATGGCCACAAGGGAGGCATCCTAGCTGCAAGTGTAGCCAGTAATAGAGACACAGTGAGCTGAATAATTCATCATTGTCCTGCATGTTGTGTAGTCATTTACTCTAGTGCATAGTGAGTGTACAGTGTTACCATTCTGATATGCTAGCACTTCATAGTCACTTTACACTAGTGCAAATGGAAAATAGGATGAATTTTGAAATTAAAGATAGAAACATATTAAAACAGGCTATACTGGAAACTCTTGTGACCTTAACAGTAGTGGAGAAAACCAACTGTCCATCATTGTTTCATTAGCAATTAGCAGGAAGGCAATGTAGGAAAGAGGTCTTTATTGAGCATGTTGAGTGGCCAGTGTTTTCATCTAGAGTTTTCATCCCTTACCCCCTGGTTATTAAGTTCCTCCTGAAACCTGGTCTTCTCTCTCCAGTTCCTTTTTCCATTGCTTCAATAGCATTTGTTTCAGGCCATATAACAACAATACACCTCTTTTTTTAAATGACCAGGGATTAACTCCTGTTGCAAATAATAGTTTATGGCGTTAGTTTTGAGACCCAATTCATGACATAAACAACTTGCAATGAGAGGACCTGAAGTTTGTGTGGGAGAACTGGGTCTCAAATAAGAGGGGTCTCTGGTAGTGAGTTGCAATGAAGAGGTGTGGAGAAATGCCTTGCATCTGAATCTCTTCACTAAAATGAATTTATTGCCGCTTTTGTGGGATATTTGAGCCCAAAATTAAAAGTAACGGTGGCAGCAATTACAGACCCAAAGCTTTATTAATAATTTATTGATTATTGCTTTAGTGTGTAGAGGCCTCAGCCGAGACTGAGGCCCCATACGCTACGTGCTATACAAACACAGTAAGTCAGCATTTATTTTAAAACAATTCATTTGGTGAGCACCTCTTCAAATGAAGGAGTTTTGCACCAGTATAGCTACTATAGACCAGCTCTTAGATGATGCCCCAAAGAGCTTACGATCTATCTTTTCATTTCATATGTTTACAGTGCTTAGCACAAAGAGGCCCCAGTCTGTGATTAGATGTGAAAAAATTATCTCTGGTCTTCATGGGCTATATACTGCCTGGTGTATAAGCTGACACTTTTATCTTAATGGAAAGTCTGCTTTAAAGGTATAACTCCTAGACCTTTGCATCCAAAGGAATCTTTCCGTTTTTGTTAATTAAACAAGCTTCCAGCAGACTGAAAAGTTGACCAAATGTGTTTAGTGAGCTTAGCCAGTAAATGCATTAATATAACACCTAGCTCTATAGTACCCTCTTATGGTAACGCCTATATGACGGAGGACAGGGGGAACAAGAGAGCTGTGGAGACCACCCTTGAAAGGGAACTGCAGCCCCCAAACATGTGAATTCCAAGGAATAGGCTCAAAACTTTAGGTATGTCTACCAACCAAACCAACCCTGGGGCAGTGAGTGTCAGAGCCTGGGTCAACTGACTCGGGCTCCTAGGGCTTGCACTGCAGGGCTAAAAACAGCTGCGCAGACATTCAACCTTGGATTGGAGGCCAGGCTCTGAGACCCTTCCCCCTTGCCGTGGGTCTTTTTTTTTTTTTTTTTTTTTTTTTGCTGTGTAGATATATCCTTAGAGGCTGCACTTCTGTGGGCTCTCCTGCTCCTTAAATGACAGCATGGCTCCTAAATAAGCCCCAGCCCTATGGAGCTACCACAGAGGTGGTCTGTGGGCTCCTTGGAATGAGGGAGTACAGTAGAACCTCAGAGTTACGAACATTTTAGGAATTAAAGTTGTTCGGAACTCTGAACAAAACGTTATGGTGGTTCTTTCAAAAGTTTACAATTGAACATTGACTTCATACAGCTGTGAAACTTTACTATACAGAAGAAAAATGCTGCTTTTAACTATCTTAAATGAAAAATACAGAAACAGTGCAAATCTTTTTTTTTTAAACTTTCCCTTTATTTTTTTAGTAGTTTAACACAACTGTTTGTTCTCTCTCTCTGTCTGTGTACATATATATAAATTAATACACATTTATTTATTTTTTGTTTCTGCTGCTGCCGGACTGTGTACTTCGGTTCCAAATGAGGTGTGTGATTGACTGGTCAGTTTGTAACTCTGGTGTTCATAACTCTGAGGTTCTACCGTATGTTGTTGAGGAGGAGCCTGTCTCCCTGTCCGGGGCAGAGTTAAGGGTCATGCCATTTTGCGCTGGATGTAAGTCAATCAGAGCAGAATTTGACACTGAACTTTGCTTTGGTCTGCCATGCTTCATAGGGAAAGGAAGTGTAAGACCCTAATTTATAAATGATTGAAGGGAATTAGACATTAAGGCCCTGATTCAACAGCAACAACAAAAAGCCGTGGTTCTGGAAGGGATATAAACCCTCTTGCTTCAGAGCACAAATCAACCTCTAACTAATGACAAATGCGCTGTTTGAGGGGAAATTATTCCATGACCGCCCTTCTGCAGGGTGTCTTGCACCTTTCTCTGCCAGCTTCTATTGGACCCTGCTAAAGAAGAATACTGGGTTAGATGGACCAGTGGTTTGATCTGCTATGGCAATTCCTGTGCAATAGGAAACCAACCACCTTCTGTAATCGCAAAGCATCTCCCATTTCCAAACCTGATATCCAACAAGAGAACCATGGTCTTAAATATTTGTCTTTTTTCTAATGGCCTGTTGTTTTAATAGGATAACTACATCTAAGAACAATGGAATCATTTGCTTTTCAAATTGACCAATCCTGACAGAACAAGCATAGGGTCAGAATGTCAAAGAACAGAGCAGTGCTCCAAAGATCTAATCAATGATCAAGGGAAATCAGATTTCCAAATAAATATTTCACAGGAACTGTCACTGAAGAATTAATATTTATTGAACAACAACAATACGTGCATATGTCATCTCTGAAAGGTACAAGGTAAGAAATACTACATGGTTGCTTTAAAGTACAGATCTACTCATATGGACTGTAGTCCAGTTCATTTTGTGGTTGTCTGAAAAAATATTAATGTGTAGAAATCTGTATTAAATGTGGGTTCAAGTAAAGGGGCCAAAGATCTCCCTCTTGTTGCAAAAGGGGCAAGTCCTGGGAGACACTGTGAACCATACCAACCATATGCCCAGGCTCACAGCTCTATTGAGGAGCTACCAGTTGATATCTCTAGTGGGCCACAGGACTAGGTGGGAGTACAGGCAGGCGCACCAGATGTCCCCACCCTCTGCAGGTGGCACCACTCGGTGTTAGAGTGGGACATGAGGGTGAGGAAGTGAATAGTGTGGCGCATGAGCAGGGACAGACGTTCACAGGGCACAGTTCAGCATCAGGAACATGTACTTTTTGAAGTACTGGTATATTCCCACCCAAAATTAAGCTCCCTCCCCCTCATCAAAGGGGTGGGAACACTAAGTCCAGGTTCCAGTTGATTGCAGGACATAGCAATGGAGAAAACAGGAATGGGAGTGAAGTCAACGTTTGAAAATCAAGGAACCGGAAGGGGACACTGTAGTTCTCTGCTCAGCTAGCACTCACTGCTCCTCAGAGGCATCCAAGGAGTCAGTGGACTCTGCCCAGAGGTACTCAGCCTGGACAGGTGAAAAGACAAGGGAACGGAAATAGACCCTACAGTCACAGAGCACCCCTCTGTCCAGCATCCTTCTTCTCCTGGAGTGATAGATGGCCATCTTAACCAGCACCAGGAGATAGATGAGGAGTTCCTGTGACTTTGTGGAGCCACAGATGGTGTGTGAATATTGCCGGAGGTTTGGGGAGAAATGCAGCCAGAACCTCAGTACAAGATTCTGGAGGAGCCAGAAGAAGGGCTGCAACCTGATGTACCCTGTATAGATGTGCCAGGGTCTCCCTCTCGCCACCAAAGGGACAGGTGTTGGGAGTTCGTGAACCATGCCAGGTGCATGTCTGTGCTCGCAGCTCTTTGGAGGAGCCACCAGCTAATATCCCTGGCAGGCTGTGGAACCAGAGGGGGGTACAGACTGGTCCACCGGGGTTTTTCCTAATATCCAACCTAAACCTCCCACACTGCAACTTGAGATCATTACTCCTTATTCTGTCACCTGGTACCACTGAGAACAGTCTAGATCCATCCTCTTTGGATCCCCCTTTCAGGTAGTTGAAAGCAGCTATCAAATCCCCCCCTCATTTTTCTCTTCTGCAGACTAAATAATCCCAGTTCCCTCAGCCTCTCCTCATGAGTCATGTGCTCCAGCCCCCTAATCATTTTTGTTGCCTTTAGCTAGACTCTTTCCAATTTTTCCACATCCTTCTTGTAGTGTGGAGCCCAAACCTGGACACAGTACTCCAGATGAGGCCTCACCAATACCGAATAGAGGGGAATGATCACGTCCCTCGATCTGAATCATAGAACTTGAGATCAGAAGGGACCATTATGATCATCTAGTCTGACCTCCTGCATGATGCAGGCCACAAAAGTTGACCCACCCACCCCTGAAATAACTCTCACCCTTGACTCAGCTGTTGAAGTCCCCAAATCCTGATTTGGTGACTTCAAGCAGCAGATAATCCTCTAGCAAACAACCCCTGCCCCATGCTCGGAGGAAGGCGAAAAACCTCCAGGGCCTCTGCCAATCTACCCCGGAGGAAAATTCCTTCCCGACCCCAAATATGGCGATCAGCTGAACCCCGAGCATGTGGCCAATATTCTCTATCCTGACACTTAGGAAAAGACTCCCAATATCCCAACATTTAAAATCGGTACTAACTCCCAGGCGGCACATTATTGACCTATTGGGTAAATCAAGTTATCCTATCAGATCATCCCTTCCATAAACTTATCAAGCTTAGTCTTAAAGCCGGAGAGGTCTTTCGCCCCCACTATGTCCCCCGGCAGGCCATTCCAGTATTTCACTCCTCTGACGGTCAGAAACCTTCGCCTAATTTCAAGCCTAAACTTCCCAACTGCCAATTTATATCCATTTGTTCTCGTATCCACATTAGCACTGAGCCGAAATAATTCCTCTCCCTCCCCGATATTGATCCCTCTGATATATTTAAAGAGAGCAATCATATCTCCCCTCAACCTTCTTTTGGTTAAGGAAAACAATCCGAGCTCCTCAAGTCGCCTTTCATACGACAGGCTTTCCATTCCTCGAATCATCCTAGTGGCCCTTCTCTGTACCCTTTCCAGTTTAAGTTCATCCTTCTTAAACATGGGAGACCAGAACTGCACACAGTACTCCAAATGAGGTCTCACCAGCGCTGGTAGTGCTCTTATTTATACAGCCCAAAATGCCGTTAGCCTTCTTGGCAACAAGGGCACACTGTTGACTCATATCCAGCTTCTCATTCACTGTAACCCCTAGGTCCTTTTCTGGAGAACTGCTGCCTAGACACTCGGTCCCTAGTTTGTAGCAGTGCATGGGATTCTTCCGTCCTAAGTGCAGGACTCTGCACTTGTCCTTGTTGAACCTCATCAGATTTCTTTTAGCCCAATCCTCTAATTTCTCTAGGTCCCTCTGTATCCTATCCCTACACCCTCCAGCGTATCTACCACTCCTCCCAGTTTAGTGTCATCTGCAAACTTGCTGAGGGTGCAATCCACGCCATCCTCCAGATCATTAATGAAGATATTGAACAAAACTGGCCCCAGGACTGACCCTTGGGGCACTCTGCTTGATACTGGCTGCTAACTAGACATGGAGCCATTGATCATTACCTGTTGAGCCCGATGATCTAGCCACCTTTCTATCCATCTTATAGTCCATTCATCCAGCCCATACTTCTTTAACTTGCTGGCAAGAATACTGTGGGAGACTGTATCAAAAGCTTTGCATATACACACAGACTAATGTATTATTGTAATACATATAGCTCATGCAATGTATTCTATTATCCCAATAAAATATTTTTTTATATATTTGAATGATACAAAAATAGGGTGAAAATTGGGCGGGAGGAAACACCTTTTGTAAAACCCAGGATTTTTTCAGTAAAAATCGGCTTAACCTGAAAATGAAGGGGCTTAACTGCTGGTGTTAAAGCAGCTTGGGTTGAATAGAACTGAAGTTGCAACCAACATTTCAGTTTTAAAGTAGATGTGATGGTTTAATAGAGTTAGGCCCCATCTTGCAGGGGTTCACCTGCATGATACTTGTTAGACTTACCATGGTTGCAATCTAGCTCATTGCTAAATCAAGGCCAGTAGTAAGCAGTTATAGTTTGTATCATTAAAACATCATATTAAGTCCTGTTTGCTATTCATACCAAAGACTATAACACAACAGTATGATGATGGAGACTACCTGGACTCTAACTTTTTTTGTTTCCAACTCTTCCAAATACACACCACAGTAAATAGATGATAAACAAAAACCCAGCCCCTTCTCTGAGCATATACTCCTGAAAGGTAGTAACAAATAAAAAATAGAGCTGGAGCGCCTGCAGGATCGGGCCCGACAGCATCTCCCGCCCGAGGAGGATGCCCGGGCTCCTGCCTGCCCCGGGGAACGCCGGAGAGCCGGTGTAAGCCGCGAGCAGAACCTGCGGCAGAGCCCGCGCGTGCAGCCCGGGGAGGCGGCCGGCTCGCGCCAGGGGAGCCCCTGACGTCGGTGGCGCGCGCGGCGCGGCGCGGCGCGGGGGGAGGAGGAGGAGCCCCGCCGGGGGGCTGCCGCCGGCAGCTTTATTAGCCCCGCAGGTCGCAAGGCGCGCGGAGCAGGCAGGGCTCGGCGAGCAACACGCGGCCGCGCGCGGTGACTCTCCCCCGGCTCCTGTCAGCCCGCCCGCCCGCAGGGAGCCGAGACGGGGAACGGACCCCGCGGGCTGCAGGAGCACTGGGCTGGCGCGCGGTCCCTTCCCCTCCCCTCGCCCGGCCCGGGAGACACGCTCCGAGCTCCGGCTCGGGGCAGCCCCAAACCCCGCAGCCCAGGGACCGCGGAAAGATTGCCTGGGTCTGGTCTCCGCGCGCGGGTTTTGCTTCGCTTCGCTTCGCGGAGCCCTGTAGTGTGTGTTCGGGAGGGACCTGGACTCGTGATGGTTCCCCTGTCACTGTTGCTAGTAGCAGCCTCTCTGGGGGAGGTTAGGACTTCAGCTGATGAACAAGTAAGTGGCTATATTGGCTCCAGAGCGTTGTACCCCCCCTCGCCCCCCAGCAAGTTGATGCAGTTATTGCTCCCTCTGCTTTTATAGCCGCAGGGAGGGGGGGGGGGGGGAGCTCGGTTGGTTTTTATGCATTTACTTGCACGGACCGACTGTTAAATTGCTTGATCTTGGAGGGATGATTGCTGCCAAAGAAATCCCGCCAGTCAAATCGCTGTGCAGCGTCATAGCAATAACTTCATTTAGTGTCACCTACACCCGCCACCCCTGGTACCGTTGGGTTGTTTTTATGTAGTTGTGTTTTTAATGGACTGGCTGTGAGTAGGGTGACCAGATGTCCTGATTTTATAGGGACAGTCCTGATTTTGGGTCTTTTTCTTATATAGGCTCCTATTGCCCCCCACCCCCTGTCCTGATTTTTCACACTTGCTGTCTGGCCACCCTAGCTGTGAGTGCACGTGTTAAGTTGCTTGATCTCCGAGGAATTACTGCCGCCAAAGCTAGGCGCTTCCCCCATACTGTAAACCGTTATTAGTCTCTCCAGTGATTAGTAATATCAGCAGAGAGAGAAGAATATTACCAACAGCAGCAGAGTTGCTCTGTTGGTTTTGTTATCTGTCACCGTCCCTCTGTCCCGGGGCATGTGGAATCATGAATGAATCTGGAAGCTGGTTCCCTTGTCTCTCTCCCGTCTCCCCCCTTTCCTTTTGATCCCTTAAGAAATCCATTCAAAGAGGGGTTTTCTTTTCAAGGCGCTTGTAATTGTCTTCTGGTCTCTTTCATGCCAGTGAGGAAACTCGTGGGCTGCAGAGAGAAATAATTCGGCTTTAGGGGAGAGCGACCCATTATGCACGTGTCAGAAGGGAATTGCTTGCACAATCCTTTTGCTGCAAAGTTTGCTTTGACAGATCGGGGGAGGTGGTGGGAGCGTTTCCTGGCTTTTCCCTTTTCCGTTGCTGGGCATGTCTCGCCTCTGCCTTCCTCCCCCTTCTTTTTTTTGCAGAGTTCAGTATCCTCTCTTCTGTCCCCAGCAAGGTAAACCCCACACTTGAATGAGTCCTTAGTCTGGCAGCAGCTACCTTGAGTCCCATCCTGCAGCCAGTTGGGAGTTTTGTCATTGACTCCAGCAGGGTGCAGCAGGCTGCTCTGTCTGAATCTTGTGTATGTAGCTCTCCCATCTCTTTGCATGAGCTCTTCAGCTTGATCCCTAACTGCCTGTAGGTAGGGAAGGGTAGTTTGCTTTCCTTGGTTTCCCTGGTATCAAAGCTGTCAGCATACATGCCCGATTATTCCTTCACACGCCCATTCTTCAGGAATTATAGCTTTAATTAATTTTAAGGCCTTTCTTTGGCCACTGGAATTATTTTTTGGCACAGTGTCACAATTTATAGAATAGTTCATTCAGAATTAGGACTTCTTAGCTGCTCTATTTATGTTAAACGTATTATGGAGTCTATTCATATATTGGTGGGAACAGCTGGTTATTCAGTTAGGGAAAAACGCCACCTCAGAAAACCAAACGCAGAAATCTACCAACAGTGCAATACAAACCAAGTGATTTTCCACTTTCCAGAAACACATATTTTGCAGTAACACATCACATAATAATTAAACTAACAGTTTTGTGTGTATGTGTTTTTTCCCCCCTCCCCTCTGCAGGCTGGTAAAGAAGGAACGATCCAAATAGGTAAGCATCATTTTTTTTCCCCCGAAAAGGAAAGTGAAATAAATAAGTTCAATAAGTCAGTTTATTTAAACTTCTTTTCTTGAAGAAGACACTATTAGTGCCTGTGCAGACTAACAACATTTTCACACATGAACCATAGATTCTTCCTTCCAGCAGAAATGTGTAGATCTGCAGTAATGTAATTTGTCTTTATGCCCTCTCATTATCACCCTCACTCTTCAACAAAATCTACACTTTCCCTTTTAAAAGAACAAAACCAACAAAAGTTAAAAATTGGAGCATGCTTAAACCAGCCGTTCAAATCTCGTGGTAAATCAGATATGTGGGATTCTTTTTGTCTGGGTACTTTTTGAATAAAGGAAGGAATACCTACTCAGTTTTGGGAAGGGCAAAACACGTTTTTGGACAGTCTTGATATTGTGTGTAAGCATTTAATATTTTTTTTTAAGCTGGAAATATTTTGTTATGATGACAGTGTGGAATACGGGGTGAATAAGAGATCTGAAGAAAAGGTTTCTCCCTCAGTATCCATTGGTCACTTTAAAACCTTACCATCTCCATTACAAATTTAAATCACTTTTTGTTTTTGAACTATTACATTTCTCAAGGGACAGTGGTGAAAAAAAGAGACTGGAAATTCTGAAACAAATACTCTGGTGCAAATGGGAGCAGTTCCATCGATTTCAGTACAGAATTTGGTCCTCTATCTTTATGGAAGGGAATGTGTTCTAGCTAGCAGAATATAGGAATAGGTGTCTGGTCTCTTGGATTCTCTTTTTGGGTTAGTATTTGACTTGGGGAGTGTAATCTTATGCATTTCTCAGTTTACCCATCTGTGAAAAGGGTGTTTATAATACTTTCCTGGGATGTTATGAGGCTTACTTAATGTTTGTGTACAGTGCTTTGAAACTCTCAAGTGAAAGGTGCTATATAGGAGGGTTATGCTTCCACCCCAGCAAACTCTCCCAAATTGAAGTTTTAACCTTCCAGTGTGTGCCAGGTGTTCTGAAAGCAAGTTAGAGCACTTTCCTGAATTGTGGAGGTCTTTCTCTTAATTTCAATTCTGGCACTGAATTCTAGTGTGTTGAGGTTAATTTCCACTACTACCTATGAGTAATGGGAAGTGAGGCACTTATGTGGGTTTACGTTTAATTGGCAACCCCCCCCCCCTTTTTTTTTCTTCCCCCTGACTATGTGCTGGCCTTGTGTTTTGTTTTTGGTTGTTTACATGCAATTTGGATTGTTTTTGAATTTCAGTAACCGTAAGCTATATGGAAATGCTGCTCTTAGAAATTATATCGTACTTCAGAAAAAAAATGTACATCCTGGAAAATAGATCTTTTTTATTTCTCTCTCTCTTTTTATTTTGTCTTTTTCATGGCTCAGTTGCCACAGTTTGGGAATGTTCTTGAGACACCCAGAGAGACTAGGGATACGATCTTGGATACATGGGGCAAATCTGTATCCCTATGCATAGCTGGGCATAACTGGGCTGTGTGCTCCATAGGGAATAGGTTAGGATAGAATTCTCCTTTTAATCCTGAGGTTGTAATAGGATCCTTTGCAGTTGCTGTATTGCTTCCTTAGTAATTTATTACAGATTCACTGATCCTACTCAGGGCCATCCCTAGGGGTGGTGTGGGGCCCGGGGTGGAAGTGATGAATCCGTCACTTCTGGGACCGACCTGTCACTTCTGGGACTAACCGCTTTGGCCAATAGCACCAGCCTGCGGGACCCCCAAAGCACGGGTCCCGGAGCGGTCGCCTCGATTCGCCATACCCAAGGGATGGCTGTGGTCCTACTCACAGTTTGCTCCTGTACCCAAACCTATTTTCACAGCCGTATGGCTGGAGCTCCTGTTGAGCATAGCTGCATAGTGCTTGACATCTTGTGAGAGCTCACTGCAGCCTACTCTCTCCTGCGTAGAAGAACTGCATTGATTTCATTGCCTTCAGGCTCTTTTGTGGCTCTTGCTTGGGCTGGTATATTTGGCCCATAAGATTCTCAGATCTTCTGCTTTTGAGGAGGCTTACCAAAAAAGATTGTAAGTGACTAGCTTTACCTACTGCATTTCCTGAATAGATAGTGTCTTGGTGGGGAACTTTTGCATTTAAAACATATCTGGTAGCTTTTAAAGTGCTCGTTTTTGCCCTAATTTGTACTGAAAGGGCATTTTTAAACCATTATTTTAAAAATGTCTTTGGTCCTGTGAAATCTGATTGTTTCTGCTGTTAAATACGTACAGTGAAACCTGTCTTTGCTAACTATTTGGAGAGGGTTCTACCACTTTCAAGTATCATCTTGCAGCTTCCTATACTTTTTTTTTTTTTTTTTTTTTTAAACCTTTAGTCTACGGCTGCCTCTATTAAGCAGCTGATCTTTGCTTGTACCCTGAGTGGTCATTTAAGATGAGTTTTATTGTATAGATTTTTTTTAAATACATCCACATAGAATGTATAAACATAGTGAGCTGCACTAAATTAATGTATTACATTACTGCGTAACTTAATTCGATGAGCAGGTGCACAATAATTGTCAAGCAGAAATCTTATTGTGAATGATAAGACTATTTCAGATGTTGGAATTAGAAAAGCATTTTTGTGAGACGGTTTTGAAACTCGATTTGGTGCAACATCTCCATTCTGTGTGCTCCAGAATTCCACAGTGTGTACGTGCTGTGAGTTGACAGTGCTGTTAACGCTACCAGTTGAAGGATGCTTTGGTTTCCAACTCTGAAATGACATTGGCAGGCTGCCTTTGGAGAGATTGAACAGCTTGTCGTCTTATCTGGATAAAACAGTTTCACTGGAGGGATGCAAAGGGTCTGTCGTGCTACAGGAACTGTGAAGACACCGGAAAGAATCCTGTATGGCCACTCAGGAAAGGAATAGTTGAGTTGCCAATAGCACTGTATCAAGTTCACAGTACAGGAAATGGGGGTATTGAGGGCAATAATTCACTAGCCACTAAACTTGAGAGCCTCAGTTTTCGTTTACCCAGCTTGAGAAACCTTGAATGTGATTTTTAGAAGTGCTGAACAACCACAGCTCCTATTGATGTCCGACCCATTTGGGACTCCTGAGGGTATCTTTCTTATTCCATCTTCTGCTTTCACTCACTCAGACCTCGCTTCTGGCCAAAAAGTGCCAGATACAGCTCCCTCTGAAGCCTGTGTGTGATGGTTCTGAATTGGCTGGACTGGTCAGAAGAGAGCAACCAAAATTGCTTCCTAACTTCTTAGGGCTCTCAACACTTAACACAGGCAAGGGGGGAGTAAGATTGAGTCCCTAGTTCGGATCGTATCATTACCCTTCTCAGTGTTGAGAAATACTTTGCTAAACTACTGGAGCAGCCCTCTTTGCCTCTGCTCTTTATAAGGCTTATCGCAGTCTCTGTTCTACCATGATAAAGTGACAGCTGTATTAGGGGTTAACCATTTATTTCCTCTGAAAGTGTAAGAATTCGTAACACTCATTCCCAGTTTTTCCCTTGAAAAATTGGCTCTGGATGCTCCCACCCTAGATATTACAGTGTGCAAAATGGTATGCCCCTTTGTGCCCAACAAGCAGATAATGTGCTGCGCTGGTGCTTTTAGCTTGGAAGGTACTACTTATACACACATCCAAGTTTTGTTACAACTATCCTTCTCCTATGATGTGGGTATAGTGTGTTTACTGATAAAATGACCAAATAACTACCTTCTCCAGTATTGGATACTGTCAACTTAGGTAATATGAAACATACAGTAGTTACGGTGGAAGCAAAGGAGCCACATCTTTGTGGTAAAAGTAACACTGGCAGACGTCATGTCATATCCCTGCAGGTTTCCAAGCTGTTACTTCTGCCTTGGAATATTACATGGTAGCTATTGTATTTCATCCTGCAGAGATGCTATAACTGTCGTGTTATGATAAATTCATCACTGAGCTAGATTCTGCCACCCTGACTGGCACTGAATACACCTTACAACTGCTCAAAGTAATCAGTGAAGGGACTCAAGTAGTCCGATACTACTCAAGTGGCAGAACGTGCCCTACAACCTCAGTGCAGATTCAAGTTGGAGGATAGAAGCCCTTGTTTAAACACTTATTTTTTGGTAATAATTAGCAAATAGAAACTTCCGAAATATTAAACCAAAAACTTTAAAAACTGGCTACCTTTAATTAGACATCTAAATAACTTGTCCTGATTTCCAGAGGTGCTAAATACTCATTGCCTTCAGTGGAATTTGTAGGCGTTCAGCATTTCAGAAAATAGGCACCTAAATAAGTGGACTTATCTCTGTATTTGGTGCTTTACTTTCCCCAGGTTCCAAAATTTGGCCAATACATTCTATTAAAAGAAAAAATCTCCCATAATGATACAATCCCTCTTTCAAATGCAGTTGTGCAAAGCAAGTGTAGGACATTAGAATCTTAATTATGGTTAGTTCTAATAAGGTAAATAATGTCAACTTGTGTGGTTCAGCCGTGCTAAAGCTTTAATATTGTTTAGATTTAAAAAATATTATGGTTATCTTTTTCTTACAGATGCATCCTTTACCTGATTGTGTTTTGGAACACTTAATAAAATAATGTGATATTTTTATAAATGATTACTTTTGTCTTAAACAATGTACAATTGTAGCAAAAATGTTGAGGTCAGTTGAAAAATGAGAAAAAAATTTGAACTTAAAATTCACCTCTTTCTCCTCATGCTTTTCACTGATTATTAGTAAAACTTGGAATTAGCAAAACAGTGCAGCTTTGAAAATGGAGAATTGGGGAAAAAAGGACACCTACAGATGGAATAGCATTTCCATAAACTGCAGCCTACAAATAAGGATCACTGATGTCAGCAGAGGAGTTTGGATCTCTTCAGTATTTAAGCTTGTCACATTTAATTTTAATTGCCTTTGAACAAAGGAGACTTCCTTTTCCAGTTCAACATTTACAGACCTTGGAAAGTCCTTTGCTGATGGCAAAAACGTTAATATGTCTCTTCCCACCCTTCATTCCCACCTACTTGTGGTCAGCTGGCTGTTCTCATTATTAATGACTGCAACTTGCTTGCCCCCACAAACTGAAATCTGGGAACATTACCATTAAAAAGTACAAAGTAACTTCTCAGATGTGCTGCAAATTCAGGCTTTGATTGTCAGGCTGTAATTTGTGCATTTTGGATATCTGCTTGTGTGAAAAATACACAAATTCTGTTGGGGGTAAAAGTAAGAAATCACCTGTGTTTTATTGATCTGTAAGTGAATTTTAAGTAGAAATGATCCTAAGATGTGAAATTTGGACCTGGATATTTAGCCCCACTGAAATTTGGGGGATATTAGGAGCCAGAGTTTTGATTGGGCCCAGTGACAAAACTTGGAAGTGTTCAGATTTCAACTTCTTTGCTTCCCATTTCCTACCTACTCCAAAAAACAAACAAATACTCTCAGGGAAAAGTGGAATCTGGGGTTTTGATTTGGTTCCATCTCTAACTCTCAGGATTCAAATTTTTGATCCTTACACAAAATTCCCAGTGATTTTTAAATGGGAGTTCGGCATAAGTAAGGATTACAGGATCAGGCCCTAAAATTGTACGCCTAATGGTTAAAAGCATTTTTAATGCTGATGTGACTGTATTGCTTATGGGTGAGAGTGAATGCCTCCTTCAGGAAAGATCCCACTGTGAGTTGGTAATTTTAATTGTGGTATGCATAGTAGTTTTCAGCACAATGAGTGGTATGAATGACACGGCTATTTTCACTAACCTTGACTGCAATATCTCCATAACAGGCTTGAAAAATTTCCATTTCCAAACACCAGCTATTAATATTGTACATTATTTTTCCTGACTGCCTCTACTGTTAGTAATATCAGTTAGAAATTGAGGATGTTAATGCAGAATCAACTCGACTGCAAAACTAGGTAATCCCAACTGTGGGGAATGGGTTTGTGTTCTGAGACATGAAGCTGTCAGAGACTTGGTGTCATGGAAGGGGCACTATTTCAATCTTTGGAGTGGTGGAAAGGGGTGAGGATGCCAAACTGTATATCTCAGCCTGTGATCTGAAGCCAGGATTGTGTTTTTCCATGATAGGGTTGAGGAGGGTAAGAAATAGACTATAATTAGGAGAAATAGTTGAATGTAGCAATTGAGAATTTTCCAATTACATTATCAGTACTGGGTAGTCTGTTTGCATAAATAGGTTCTGGATTATTCATTGGATTGATATTGGATACAAGAGCCTTTTACCTCTGTTATTCATTCGAATCTGTTTTAGGTTGAGAATGGATACGTTTTAATGCATTTAATTAAGTATGTTTATTTAGAGGCATTTCTGTGGCACACACCAGTTATCTGAGCCACTCAATAGTAAAGATACATCAAATGGTACCAAGAAGGTAGCACTGCCCTCTACACCCTCCGCCACCCACTTTATAGGAATCGGGACTGGTCAATTCTTTTTGCATTGGCTGTCTTTATCGTGTGATCATTTGAGGAAATTCTGCCTTGAACCAGGTGTGCCTCACAGCATGCTCTATAGGTGGTGAGGTTTATGCTCAGACTCATATCCTGTGGCAGTTTGGTCCAGAATCATTGCCCTTGCACAGAGACTGCCCTTCCTTCTACCATCACAGGAGGAGACCTGGACATCTAATAGCCTGATTCTCCTCTCAGTGATGCTCAGTGTAAATTGAGAGTTAACACTGCTGACTTACCTGGTGTTACACTGGTGTAAAATCAGTATGAAGTGGAGAAATAGCAGGCCCCAGTATGTCCTGGTTGAGGAAATATGGTGGGAAGTAAAGAAACAGAGACCTTCCCTTGGATAACTTAGCCATAGTCCACTTGAGGCTTAAGTTCAGGATGGTTGGCCATTAGGTGGTTTATTTGAAATAAGTCATAGCTGTCATTTAACATTTAACTTCCTATGAGACAGATATCCATATACCACTAAAAAGCAAGTTTGTTGCCAGTCTCATAGGAGACAAAGGACTGAATGGGAATGGAGGAAAAAACGTTACCCTCTCCCAACTAAGTGGTGCTTCCAGGAGACTGGTGAGGAACTATGGATAGCATGCACTGCCACTGCTTGTCTTGTACCTCTTACACAGCAAACACAGGACTTGCATTTCATGGACTGTCATCCTGGCACCTTTTGAGCATTCTATTTACTCCTGCAAATATGTGCATCTAGAACCCAATTTAAAGCCTACAGATCAGCTACTTTTGCTGCTTATCAGGTAGGAATTGTGGCTCAAATCCTCTGTTCTGACCAGTGGTGGCAGATAGCGGGCAGGTAGGCAAAAGTGGCTTTAACCCACCTTTCCTCTCCCTCCAATCTGGGCATGTTTACCTGGTGGGTGCCTGGGCTAAGTTAGATCTGCCCCAGGAGTACTCTGACTTACACAGCCTCAACAGCTAGGCAGCTGGGGTTTTCAGCAATGTATAGCGGCATCCTAATCATGCCTCCTTTCTGCCCTGTGCCTAGGGCAGGGAGAAGTGATGACCCAGAGCCACCAAAGCAGATCCTACCCCCCCTGAGGCTCCCCCGCATGGAGGTAGAATTCACAGGGTGTTGGATGTGCTGGCTTTACGGTTGCTCTGTCACTGGAGCAGGGTCAAGGATCTTGCCCAGCATCTCTCAAAGTTGGTTTTAAGTCACCTCNCAGGCAAAAGTGGCTTTAACCCACCTTTCCTCTCCCTCCACTGGTCAGAACAGAGGATTTGAGCCACAATTCCTACCTGATAAGCAGCAAAAGTAGCTGATCTGTAGGCTTTAAATTGGGTTCTAGATGCACATATTTGCAGGAGTAAATAGAATGCTCAAAAGGTGCCAGGATGACAGTCCATGAAATGCAAGTCCTGTGTTTGCTGTGTAAGAGGTACAAGACAAGCAGTGGCAGTGCATGCTACCCCATAGTTCCTCACCAGTCTCCTGGAAGCGCCACTTAGTTGGGAGAGGATAACTTTTTTTCCTCCATTCCCATTCAGTCCTTTGTCTCCTATGAGACTGGCAACAAACCTGCTTTTAGTGGTATATGGATACCTGTCTCATAGGAAGTTAAATGTTAAATGACAGCTATGACTTATATCAAATAAACCACCTAATGGCCAACCATCCTGCTCTATCACTGGAGCAGGGTCAAGGATCTTGCCCAGCATCTCTCAAAGTTGGTTTTAAGTCACCTCCATTCTCCCGTATCTTTGATCATATTCTATTTCAGGTTTCAGGAGGAGGAAGGGAAAGAGTAGGTTAGTGGGTAAAAAAGGCATTCATTGGAGAGCCACAGAGGGAAAAGTCAGAGCCCATAGGATTCCCATCTACTCGGCTGTGTTAATACATTGACATGATGAATCATTGCAGTGGCATCTGCTGGGATGACTCTAGCTAAGAATCCCTCAGGTTTTATTTTTACACTATAAATCTGTTTTCGGAGATTGCCGAGTTACAATACAAAACGTGACACTTTCTTTGAAAAGCTGCAGTGTAAGGAAACAAACCACTTTGTTTAACGCACATGTAGAACAGTCACATGGGGTTTTGTAAAGGAGAATGCAAAGAGGTGTTCGCTCATTTTGGTACTTACACATAAAGAGCACGGAATCTCCTGAGTACTTTGAAATGGAAAACATTCAGGCCTTTGGTCTCTACTGCGTATGAAGCCTAAATTGTATGGGGGCCATGTGCAATTGGGAACATAAATTTGCACATACCCAATTTAAGCCCTAAAGCCTTACAGTCAAGATGCCTATCCGGGCATATCTTCATATGTTCACCCAACTTTGAAAAACGGGCCCATATTCAAAAATTTTTTTTTTTTTTAGTTTCAACATCCTTGCTACCACATGAAGGTACTAAACATTTGTGGCTTTTTATACAGATCATTGTAATAATATTTCTGTGCTTAGAATTGAAGTGATGTAATAGGATGAGTAAATATGATGCATTTAAAGGGCCAACTTCTGGTTGTATTGAAGTCAATGGAAATCTTGCAACTGATGACATCTGTAAGACTGGGCTTTGGCAGAAATTGTTTTCTAAATACATAACATGATGGGTAATGTTCCATCGAATACATTTTCTCTTTCTGTTTGGATCGTTTCATGTTTATGTACGGCAGGAGAAATAATTCTGTGGTTAAAATTGCTGTATTAGAATAACAGTAAAGACCTGACTGTGGCACAAAAGGAAGGAAATTCAGGATTGACTTTGAGGTCAAACAGAGTAAATTAGATTCCCTTAGACTAACTAGGCCTGCTTACACCCATTCTGTCTCTATGAAAGGGAAACTAGATTGGCATAACTCAAGTACTGTAAGCAGTTGGTCATTGGGTGCTCTGTTCACCACTGAGTGGCACCTCCTTCCGTTGCGGTACGGCTGCTTTGTGGCTCAGCCCTCTGGCCAGGTCACCCCTGTGATTTCCCCTTCTGGGGGAGTCTTTCAGAGTCCTTCTGCACCAGCCGCATCAGGCAGGCTTCATGCCCGCTCCCCTGGCTGTGTCATTGCCCAGTGACTCGGGCAGTCTTCCCATTCACTGCACCTAGCAATACCACTCTGCAGTGGATGGGAGGGAACCCAGTCCCACCCACTACTCTGGGTTCTAGTCCAGGGCCCTACAGTGAGCAGTTAAGGTCTGGGACTTCACCAAACCTACTGCTCTATTTCTTGGTCTACTTCCTACCATGCTGCTTTAAGCTTCTCCTTCATGAGCCTTCCTAGTCAGCACAGTTTCTCCTGGGGCTACTAGGTAAACTCTTCCACATGGGTTCCTATCCCACTTCCTTCTCCCTTTCCTCAAGAAGAGAGAGTGAGTGCAGGCTTCTTCCCTGCTGCCTCGCTGTGTTTTAGCCTCCTGGCTTTATAGAAGCCCTGCCTGTTCCCTCACAGATGAGCTTCCATCTAATGTAGTGCTTTCCACACAGCCTAAATCTCCCTCTCTTTGCAGCTCAATTGGCTGATTGGGCCCAGCTGGCCTAATTCAACTCTCTCCGGGCCGGTGTGGGGAGCACAACCCATTTTATAGATGTAAATTAAAATACCCCCAAACCCTACTTTATTTTATATCTTCTGGCTCCTCTGGTAGACTCCTTTATACATCAGTGGAGTGAATGTAAGTAGTACTAAGAGATCTTAAGTCGGTGTGTAAGGTTCGAACTTACATCACCTCTGAATTTAGGCCTCAAGTGCATTATTCCCCTTATTTCTCCTTGGTTTTCTGGTGTCTACTGCATAATACTAATCATGGAAGAATCTACAATACTTTAATACAATGGATGAGTCCATGACACAGCTGTAAGTGAATTTCTTTGCTCATCGTTATTTTGGTGGCTTCCAGTTCTGTAGCTATGTAACTGTTCTCCATTTTTCAAACTTGTTCTTATACTCTCGTTCCAATTTTTTTGTGTGTGTGTGTTTGTTTTTTGGACAGATTTACCAAAAATCAGACCGAGGCTGTATGGGCTAGTGACTCCGATCAGCACCCGTGCGGATGGAAGCTTTATCTCCAATATTCTCTCTGCAAACCACCAAAGAAGATTAACAAGGGATGTATCCCAAAGCCCCAAACAACTGTATTTTAACATCACAGCTTTTGGAAGGGAATTCCATCTCAGGCTGAGGCCTAACACCCATCTGGTGGCTCCAGAGGCTGTAGTGGAATGGTATGAAGACTCTGTGGAAACTGGAAATGGAAATGAGGCTGGTAACAAAAGTCAGACTAGAAGCGCAACAGAGGGGATATGGAAAAAAGAGCCTCTGTGGACCAATTGTGCATATGTTGGAGACATCACTGATATCCCGGGAGCATCTGTTGCTATTAGCAACTGCGATGGTCTGGTAAGATTTATTCCATGGCATATATGTTTGGATCTTTATCCCTTTTCCACAAAGCTTTAGTTACTGTTAAGTATCCAACAGTTATGATATAATTTGGTTAACTTCATTTTCCAAAATCCATTAGAAATTGCACACTTGTTTTATGTGGCATCACTGGGCCTCATGCTGGAATTCCTCCATTGCTGTACTTATCCCTTATTGACATCACCGTAGGAGACATACAAATCAAACCTGTTAGTGTTGTATTTTGGTTTTTGTGATATGTTAAGTTATCATTAGCAGTTTTATAGTCAGTGAGCTTACAAAAAATATAAATAAATAGATATCCAAGTCCAATATTATTATGCATATTTTTGAGATGCAGCAAATTCACACACTGAACCCCCAAAATAACAATGACAGTTTAAAAATAATCAGGCATGTTTCTGTAGAAAAAAAAATAGACCCCTCTTTTTCTATACTATTCTAACTCTTTAAAAGCATCAGTTGGATCACAATCCTTATAGGTGATGTGTCCTGAAGGTACTTTGGCCTGGTTATTATGTTAGACTAAAGTATGTCAGTGTAGATTCAGCAGCATTGTCTGTAAAGATAGACTGGGTTGGTGCACAGATGCTGTACATAAAGATTGGACATATAGTGACTGCATATGCAGTTCATTAACTCAATTCATGTGGCAAAGAAAGCTAATAATACTTACGTTGTACTCTTTAAGTAGTAGAAGCAGTAACATAAACATAATTGCAACTTCCTGGAAGATTAATATAGAGCGTTTATATACTGCTCTTCAAGAGAGAAATGGTATGAGCAGGCCTGCAACAACAGATGTCCCTTCTTTGAAAGAGCTTCCCATCTTGGATGCCAGATGCGTAAATAATTTGATCCCATTCTGCCTTAGGTACTAGCCAGCTATGCTCCTCTGTTTCTGGAATGCAATGTGAAGTTGTGCATAGTTTATTTCATGGAAACCACTTGCTGGGTTAATTTTCGTTAATTTAAAGAAAGGAAATATTCATAATTGACATTTGTTTATAGCTGATATCAATTGCTGGTGTTTTTGGTTTTTTTGTTTTTAATCCAGTTTGGAAATAGTCTGCATAACTTACAAAGATACATGCAGACTTTTGAGCCAAGTGTGTGTTTCCATATAAGCATTGGCTATAGTGCTCTCATTATAAATGAGCCGCTGAGGCTGGGAGCTATGTGTTATCAGTAACACTTCAAGACAATAAATTGGATTAGACAGAGTTAGATTTAGGTGTGTGGCCGCACAGGCAAAGAAAGACGTGTTGCTGAAAAGATGCCCTTGCCGAGTGTTGAGTTAATTGGAATGGAGTAGTTGCTGTCCTTGCTAACCTCCACTTGCATAAGCAGAGGAAGGCAGGTAACGTGGGGTCCTAAATGAAAAATTCGGAGGCTGATGGTTTTGTGGCATGATCTCGCCGTTTCCCACAGACTCCAGGGAAGCTCCTCCTGTTTTTTGTGGTTTTGGGGGGATGGGCCAAGAAGAAATGCTCTGAATGGTATTTAGCCTCCTAGGTAACCTAGGGAGGGGAGTGGATAAGTGCAGTACTAACTCAGGCCACATGCCTGCATATCTCTCTCTCTCTCTCTTTTTATATATATATATATATATATATATATATATATTCTGTAGAGGGGTGAGTGGCCTGCCAAGGTGGGGCTGGTCGGAGATCCCCACCGAGCAGGCATCCTCAGTATCTACCTTTGGGATCCTGGAAAGCGATGTAGTAGGGAGTCCACATGTTCTGATGCTTCTGTAGTCCTCCTTCCTAAACTCATCCCTCGGGAGTGGGGAAATTCAAGTGAACTCTGCAAAATTCCTTTTCTGGGCCCGCTCAGAAACCCTTCCCACGTATGTCTATGTGGGATGGCACAGTTTGGTCCATGTTGTGAATATAGGGCCAAATCCTTTTTCCATTGGGGTCAATGGAATTTTGCTATAGAGTTTAATGGGATTAAAATTAGGCCCTACAAGCTATAGTATTCACTCCATGTTTGAAATCTGACTGAGAAAGTCGTTTTTAGCTTTCAAATACAGAGCTGAAATATGAAGCCGTGAAGGCCTACATTGAGACATTCCAGTAAAGCAGGCGGTGAAGTGTGGATTAATTCATTAAATAGATCTGGGTGTGTTTAGACTTTATTACTAGTAACTAATAATAAATTTTTTTTTTCTAATTATAGTATTAAAAAATGCAGGGCAATGCCAATTCAGTATAGAACAGGGGAATTTTATCCCTGATGTGAGGTACATGCTGCACAGAGCATGTGAAAGTAACTATTTCTACTCTGCTTCCTTGTTGTTACCCCTTTTTTGACACTCAACTTATTGTCAGTAGTGGCTCCTGTTCCCCTCAGCTTGCCTCATTTGCTTGTGCTGTCTATTAAAACCCTCAGGGACCAGATCCTGGCCTCCCCACCAGCTGTTTTGCTCTACTCTACAAAGCAGGCTTCACCAGCTACGTAGGGACTCCCTCTGTGTAAGGGGAATCTCTGGGTATCTTAGGGTCAGTATAGTTGCTTTGCCACTCCCAGTCCCTGGCCTCCAGAAAGGAGTTATTACTTAGGGCAGGGGCGGGCAAACTTTTTGGCCTGAGGGCCGCATCGGGTTTCGGAAATTGTANGCTCCCTGCCCCCTTACCGCGCTGCCTGGAGCACTGGTGGCTGGTGGCGCTACAGCCGCACCGCCCAGAGCACCAGGACAGGCAGCCGCGCCGCCCGGCTGGATTCAGCCACACCACCGCGCAGCTCAGAGCACCGGGTCAGGCCGGGCTCTGCAGCTGTGCTGCTGCCCAGAGCATTGTGCCGGCGGCGTGGCGCGCTGAGGCTGCAGGGGAGGGGGAACAGCAGGGGAGGGGCTGGGGGCAGCCTCCTGAGGCAGGAGCTCGGGGGCCGGGCAGGAGGGTCTTGTGGGCCAGATGTGGCCTGTGGGCCGTAGCTTGCCCACTTCTGGCTTAGGGGGAAAAAATGAATCACTGTGGTAACAATTCACTGACTGTGTAGTTTATAAGGTAAGTTTGATATCATGAGTAACTAGAATGGAATACGTGGCTTGCTACCAGTCAATGAAAGTCCTGGCAAATGTTTGTTTTGTGAGTAAGTAATCTGAAATAAGGAGGTTTTTAATAAAAACTTGAATATAAATTGTAAGATACAGAACGTGCCCAACTACCAGCAGGTATTTCATTAAATTGTACTTGTATATACATTACTAGAATTTATATTGGCTTATTACCAGGTTTCACAGTTGGCAGTAAGGTTGTATTGCTGTCAAGAAAATTATGTGGCCAAATTGTGCTCTGTTGCATTGACATCAATGTATAGAGAACTCTGGATTTACACTGGTGAACTGAAAGCAGAACTTTGCCTCTGGATTTCTCCTGCATCTGAATTTGCATTTTAAAAAAACCTATCAGAATTCTTTCCGTACAAAATTGTTTATTTAGCTATCATTGCATAAAAGAGTTAAGATACTAATAGCTTGTTTTTAACATTGCAAGGAAAAGTCTTATGTAGAAATCTATGGAATGTCTCTTAAAAGTAATCCTTTTTTTTTTTTTTTTGGTTCCCAAAAATGCATGTATAACCAGTAATTTTAGGAAAAAAGCACCTGAGTAATAGTAGAAGCTGTCACATTTTTTCTATGACCGTGTTTGAAAGTTATATTTTATAATTCTAGGTTTGTGAATGGCTGGCTAGTACTATGAAACATGAGCATTTAATGAGGAATCTGTAACTTGTAAAGCCTGTTGACATGAAAATGGAATTTCTGAGTGATTTTTAAAGGAAATGAGATGTATTTAGGAGGGAAAATGGATCCACAATACTACCTAACACTAGTTTTGCTACACAATGCAGGGTTGAGGCCTTGTTTTTGGAAAAAGTTTCCTTAAGTTTTGACAGTATATTCCCTATGTTGCTTCAATCACAGTGGCAAACTGTAGTATTCATAGTTTGTCAAATACTGTTGTCAGAGTTGCAACAAGCTTATAACTGTGTTTTACTCACCAAGGGATTTCACAGTGCAAAGTAAATCTTTTCAGATTTTGCACAGTAGCATGGATCCCCATTCTGCCTTGATTTATACCTCATGCAACCCTATTGAATTTAGTGGGGTTGTCTGCGGATACAAGTCCAGGCAGAATTTGGCCTGCAGATCCTCATGTATAGCTAACGCTGTCTGCCTTTGCAGGGACAAGCTTTAATGGAAAATATGTGGAAAGGCGATGTCTTAAACTTAAAATTAGGTTGCCTTAAAGCAGAAATGTTGAAGTATCAGTGGGAAGACTATTAGGGGAAATCTTGATATCCTTTCTAGAGGTTTATCCTTCTGCCAGGCTGACATTAATCAGCTGAATATAACAACATCCCTCTGCTGTGTGGGTTTGAGAAATCAAAGCCTGTGATCTCTGTCATCGGAGAAGGACAAAGCAGAAAAGCCCGAATTAGCTTTGATCAATAGAGGATGATAAGTTACAGTTGCGCTGACTGCAGTGTAGGTTAACTCCATTTGTAGAAGAAATGATGCCTCACTTTTTCTTTCAGTTGACTTGCTTTACTAAAGATTTAAAGAGAGAACCAATTGAAATGATTTAAATGGGGTTAAAAAAACAAGGGTGCACTATTGCATAGGTTTAACAAGGCCAGAAATTACATGCGTCTGACGAAGT
This sequence comes from Platysternon megacephalum, assembly GCA_003942145.1. Classification (NCBI taxonomy): domain Eukaryota; kingdom Metazoa; phylum Chordata; order Testudines; family Platysternidae; genus Platysternon; species Platysternon megacephalum. The sequence goes on from QXTE01000226.1 coordinate 702,235, forward strand.
GGGTATTCACCCACGAAAGCTTATGCTCCAATACGTCTGTTAGTCTTAAAGGTGCCAGAAATATTTCCCAGAGCTACATTTAGTAGGACAAGTACACATAATTCCCATCATACATTCATACTCCCTTATTCTTGTTGTGTTCCCTTTTCTCTATTCTCTCTGCAGGTGAGCACTGACACCACAACTCCTATCCCCCTCTGTTTCTGTTAATCCTGTCTTTTCTGGTCTGTGAAGAGAGAGAACAGGTCCTATGAGGGTTCAGGAGGTGCTTAATTTAGACATACCTGATTTGATCTGTCAAACTGTGTTAACTGTACCTTCACGTCTGGGTTACCCCTGTGGGGACATATTTAGCACACCTCTGGGCTAGATGAAGTGTTGACTGTAACATATGTTAGTAAGTATGGTAGTTACAAGTTCACTTCCTTTATATGGGAATATGCCCCATAGGTTGTATTGGTCATTTTATACATTTGACAGGTCTGAGTCTAAGAAATTGGGCAGTTACAGTAGACTTAATGGTCCAACCATCCAAAAATGATGGAACCTTATCTGATCATGTAAGAATTTTTGCTAAGAGAGTATCATTCTCCGATGGAGAAACATGGTGCAACAGAGTTGGAAAATAATTGCAAGACTTTCAAAGAGGTGCAATTTAATCAGCTCAAAGCAGATTTGCAGGGGACAGGTTTCTCGTATTTACTTGTGCCTGATGTAATAAATGTTTTAACCTGCATGGTGGAAAAATTATAGCTAAATAACTCCTGTGCTTTTTAAATACAGCTTTCTAAGAGTTTAAGCTTCTAAGTAATAAAGTTCACTAGACTTTAAAATGTAGAAATATCAAGGTAGATTGATTTAAATAATTGTTTTAATCATGACTTAAATCAGTTGTTAAAAATGGATTTTCAATTGTTGTTTTTAATTATTAACTTTGACTAAAGCAAATACCTAGGGTCACCATCATCCTGGTTTGTTTGGAGCTCTTTACCCTCACCCCTGTAGTCTCCCCAGTGTGTGACATAAACTCTACAGATCCATGCAGGCTTCTTTAATATGTTAACATCTGGCACAAAGGAGCCTTCTAAATATTTAGCAGCTTCCATCCAAGATTTATGCAAACCATTATACTTGAAGAAATCCATTGTCCTGCCATGTTGCTGATGGATAACTTCAAGTTTTTACCCTAAATATGCTTTTGAGGGAGTGTGTGGGGTGACAGGTGCTGGTGATGGGGGAGGGAGAATGGACAAATACAAGATGCTCCTGCATTTGTTTTGGTTTCTTCCTTTTGTCATTCAAAGCCAACTGCAACCTTTTGGATAGAGTAGTCACAAAGGTATATAGGTGTTTTTTCCCCAGCTTCCCTCTTCTTGAGATTTTGTATTTGCTGCTTCCTTATTATTCTCTTTGGGCCAGATCTTGATCTCATTGAGGCCAGTGGGAGATTTGCCATTGACTTTAGTGGGACCCGGATTATTGGCTTTTGGTGTCCTTCTCTCACTTCGTGTTTTGGGCCTGCTGCCTCCTACACTTGGAACAGATGCCTACCACTTGCATGCCAAGTGATGTTATAGTGGATGATGAACTAAATATGAGTCAACAATGTAATACTGTTGCAAAAAAAGCAAACATTATTCTGGGATGTATTAGCAGGAGTGTTGAAAGCAAGACACAAGAAGTAATTCTTCTGCTCTACTCAGCACTGATAAGGCCTCAACTGGAGTATTGTCTGGTTCTAGGCACTGCACTTTTTGAGAACAATGTGGACAAACTGGAGAAAGTCTAGAGGAGAGCAACAAAAATGATTAAAGGTCTAGAAAACATGATCTATGAGGGAAGATTTGGGGGAAGAAAATGGATTTGTTTAGCCTGGAGAAGAGAAGACCGAGGGGGGGCGGGGTGTGTTTGTGTGATATGACATAGTCTTCAAGTATGCAAAAGGTTGTTATAAAGAGGAGGGTGATAAGTTGTTCTCCTTAACCACTGAGGACATGACAAGAAGCAATGGGGTTAAATTTCAGAAAGGAAGAGTTCAGTCAGACATTAGGAAAAACTTCCTAACTGTCAGGGTGGTTAAGCACTGGAACAAATTACCTATGGATGCTGTGGAATATCTGCAGGTGGAATATTTGAAGGTTTTTAAGAACAGGTTAGACAAACACCTGTCAGTATCTAGATAATACTTAGTTCTGCCTCAGTGCAGTGGGCTGGACTAGATCACCCATCAAGGTCTCTGCCAGTCCTACGGTTCTATGGGTCTCTCTTCCAAAGCACTCTTTAAAATGTATTTTTGTGAAGCCATCCAACGTCGACATCCTCATCAGTCACATCGACATGTGTGATGATAACCTACACGTGGATAGCTCCTTTCAGAGGAAGATGTCAAAGCCCTTTGCAAACTGTGCACCTGCTATACCCCAATGAGGTAGGTACCATAGGGAGTAAGTATACACCTTTTGGAGAGAACTTGCACAAGGTTAAGTTAAAGAGCTGGGAGAAGAACCCAGGTCTGCTATCCTCTAGTCCTGTTCTTAGCCCTCTCTGCCACCTGCCAGTCTTTTGAATGGTTACCTGAAGTCATGTCTGTTGGACTATAAGCTCTTGGGGGGGCAGGAACCTTGAGCTCGATCTTCAACGGAGGTGAATCAGTGGAGCGATGTTGCCCCCTGTCTGCTGTGTTTTTGTTAATCAGTTTGTATATGTTTAGCCCTATATTAGGGTGTGATCCTGCATTCTTTGCGCAACTCAAACTTCCGCTGACTAGGAATTTTGGGCATCCCTAAATGAATGCTGAGATGGACTCTTCATAGCAAAGGATCTGTCTTTCTAGTATTGGTCTTTAAACTGATGTGCATGCCAATAGTGCTATCTAAGTAATACATAACACTATAATATGCATAGTAATAAAAAACCTGTAGCTTATTGTTCCCCAGCCCCCGATAGAAATAAAATTAAACCCCGAAACTTAAATGAAGTCCCTCTCTGAGGGGTTGCAGGAGAGAGACTTTTTACTGTAGCAGGTGGGTATAGAAGCCTATTTTTAGCAATCTCCTCGCTGTCTGTTGATGTGGGGAAACCTCTGGACTATGTAGTAAAAAGGAAAGATGTTCAGAGTTTCCACTCAGATATATTCCTCTTGTTTTCAAGGGTCATTCACCAGCCAAGTTGTCCTCTGAAATAATGATCATCTTAGGGGGCAATGCTCCCTCCCCCTGTTTGTTCCAGGAGCTGTGTGGTCATAGGAAAATCTGAATTGATATGCAGTAGTATTGCTGTGATCTTACTCTAGATTAATTCAGGCCAGAGTATAAGGGAACTGCATAAATGTGTCTCGGAGCATTGAAATGTGCAATCTATTTAGATAATTGTTTTTGCAAATGGAAAGAAGTTGCGGAGTTTTAAAATGGAGCATAATAGCAATGGGCTATATCCTCTGAGCTGCATGCAGACGGAACCTGTTGTGCACAGATCCCATCCCTCCTGTGTGGACAGGGGAGAGGTCAGCCATGGCCTGCTGCAGTGTATCCCTCCCCCCTCCAGAGGAGGCAATGTAATGATTCACGAGTGGGGAGCGCATAGACTATGGGCAGGTGGGGAGTGGGCATGTCAGGGATGCAACCAGGGATCATGAGCATCATCCACCTCTGGACCATGGTATTTTTCTCCTGCACTGCCCCTGTCGTGGAGAGCCTCCCAGGCAGCTGGTGGCTGCAGAACCCCTAAATGCATGGCTCCCATGGAGACAAGGCAAGCCTCTGGATAGCTGTTGGGTTTGGGAACTGGTCCAGCAGCTTGTTCCTGGGCAAGGAAGGCAGACAAAGCTGTCAAAGTGATTGAGGATAAATCTGAGAGGCGATTTCCTCTCCTTTGGTCCTCCTCTGTGTGCTTTTCTGGGGAAGAGGGGGGCACAGACAGACTCAGAGGAAGTATTTGCAGTGCTTGCTTCAGTTTTACCCTTTGTAATGGGCTAAAGATAATGGGCTAATCATGGTTGGGATGATTCCATTTAAAAAAAACACAAATGTGTTTCTTTTCACACTTCAGAATATTTGTTTAATATATATAAACATGTTCAGGAGCAAACATCAGAAGAGATTCCTGACTCACGTGGTTAAGACAAAGATAATTCTTTTGTGGGCAGGGAATGTTGTTGTTGCCTCACTGTAAAGCACAGATTATCAATTGTCAAGATTGCTTGCAGTCATTGTCGTATTGGATTTATTGTTTGTGGTCAAAATGGCTGGCCAAGAGAGTGCCTCTTTCCCTCTCAGACGCTGACCTCCTGATGGTTGATCTTGCTCTTTAAAGCCTTGCCTGGGAAGGATGTACTCAGTGGAGAGCCCTGGCCTTTCCACCATCAGCCTGAAAGAGTCTGGGTTTGTAACCTTCACCACGCATGATAAAGCCCAGGGGTGAGATTTTTCAAAAGCATTCAGCACTTGTGTAACTGCTCCTGTTGAAATCAGTGGGAGTTTACCATTGAAACTCCCACTTACTGTTTACTCATGCTTTAATTTGAAAGGGTGAGGATTGGGCCTATTACTGTTTATAAATGAGCATAGGTTGATTTTTTTTTTTTTTCTTTTTTTTTTTTTTTGGTGCTGGCATTGCTAACTAAAATAGGTTTCATATTTTTAAAAATACCAAACAGAGGTAGATTTTGATTAATTTCTGTACCAGGCAAAGGCAGTATGATGCATCTGAAGAAGTGGTTTTTTTTTACCCACGAAAGCTTATGCCCAAATAAATCTGTAAGTCTTCAAGGTGCCACCGGACTCCTCGTTGTTTTTGTGGATACAGACTAACACGGCCACCCCGATACTATGATAGGTATGTTAGGTTTGTCTTAATCCAAAAACAAAGTATAGAATGCAAAATTGTGCATGGTGCTTGACAAAATGCATGCAGAGACAGGCCTTTTGCATAGAGGAGGTTACAGTCTAGCTCAGGTTGGTTTTAGTTTCTACAGTCCTCTTCAAGATAATGGGGTACTTATATGTAATATTAGTGTTAACAGTCACATACAAAAATAGATGTGACTCCATTCTGACTTTTAAAAATGTGTTTATGTAAACACCACCTTCTCCTGTTCAACTCACAATGAACAGTCTGTACAGTATTCCTCTGCTCTGATATCAGAAATACCTGGGCATGTAAGGATGTGTGGGCTGGCTATGTACATGTACAGGTCTGTCTCATCTTACGCTGGGGTTACGTTCCGCGGTCAGCGCCTAAAGCAAACACCGCGTATAGTCAAAATTACATTGAGTGTAATGGCGGGCAGAATCGCCCGCACTACAGAAACAGTATTTACATTTATTTTTCTCTTTTTGTTTTTTTGTTTGTTTTTTTTTTTTGTTTTTTTCGACCGCATAAAGCTGAAATCGCACATGTTAAATGCGCCTAAGACGCGACAGACCTGTACTTAAATGGCGTGGAATTAACAGTGGGGTCATGGGGATTACTTTTCACCTGACTATGCAGGGTTTCAGCATCAGTTCTGCCAATCAGTATTTGTTATACCTTAGTCATCAACCCAGGGAGATAGATATCAAGAAAATAGGATGTCCGCCCCCTTCATTCTTTATGCAGGAGGCTTGGGGAAAACGCTGCAAGAGGCAGCAGTGGTGTAAAATGCATTATGGGCATGTTGCCTACATTCATTACATGCATCTAGATAATATTGTCAAGGAGCATAAAGGATGCCTGCCTTCTAAAATAGAACTCACAATTGCAATGTCCATCTTCTCGTTCTAGAGCCCAGTTCTCCACTATTCCAGCTCTCCCTCTGACCTTGAGACCCCTACCCTCCCTTTTCAGTGCCCAGGGCCTGAGATCATTTATTGTAACTTCTCCTCTAGTATCACGTTTGTTCTTGCCATTTTGGTCCCAGTCAGAGTTGCAGCCTAGGGCAATGATCTTGCTCCTGTTTGACGTGTATGGCAAAATTTCAGTAGACTTCAGTGTTGCAGGAGCAGGCCCTCTCAGTCAGCAAACTATACCTAATAATTAATGAATGTTTAATAATTAATAGTGTTTTGAGGTTCCTCGTGACATTGAAAAGTTTGTTTTGCCAGAGAAGAAGGGAGACCAAAAAGCAACTGCCTTGAGCAGGACCATAAAACTTGATGTAGAGAAGATTAACAAGGAAGAAAAATGGTTATGCAAGCCCATTGGGGCAAAAGTAGTAGTAGAAATAATAAAGTTGTATTTGAAAACGCCCATCTTGGCAGCATGGATCTAGCATGGTACTTTAATGCGGTATTGCTAATAATACTATTATGAAATATAAAGATGTACTGTATTGCAAAAATATGCTTATAGAAAGTCACGTGGGCCTTACTTAAATCTTATGAAATAAAAGCCGTCATGACTTTGAAATGGAAACTATCCTCTTTATTATTCTAAAGCCTAAAAACTATATTTGCGGTATCGAAGGCTGCGATTTTCAAAGCCTCTTAAGGGATTTTGGAATCCCTTAAGATTCTAAGGGATTCATCATTAAGATGAATGGGAATTGGGCATCAGCCTAAATGGTTAGGGCTATACTGATTTCCCAGCTGAGAATCATACCCATAATATGTTTCCAGGTGTCTCTCTGGCTGTGTGTGACTGCTGAGTGTAGTCTAGAGTGACTGGTGCCTTTATTGTTTGTTTGCTTGTTTGTTTTAAATCCAATATATGGGGCAAGTGAGGCTGAATTGCTCAGTCTGAGCAGCAGCTTGTTTGTTTTGGTGATTTCCCTCCTTTGCTGTCTTCTCTCTTTGGAGTGTGCACGTCCTCTTCACCAAAGTGCCTTGATCACTAGATATGCTGCTCTTTATGTGAAAATTATAATCTGCTTTGAAAAAGAAATTATGTCACATGCACCTCACCGATATAAATTCTGAGAAATCCCGAACAGTCCATTTGCGGTCCAGCCTACCAGTAACATTTATGAATGTAGGATGCAATATTCTTTTTAGTTTTGTGTGCATTTGAAATAAAGTTTGACCATAGATAGGGTACCACAGAAATGCTTTTTGGAGCCCAGAGAGAGCTGACTACCTATCCTATCACAATGTGCCAGACTTCAGCAGGGTGGATTTGATTTAAATCAAATTGATTTAAATCACTAGTCAGGAAAACTCAGTTTAATCATGGTTTTCTACATAAGAGTGCATTCTTGTTGGTTGTTATAACGTTGATATATATTCTTCACAACTCGGAGATAGATGTAGGTTTCATTTTTAGAAGGTACATACTATACATTTTTATTTTGAAAACTTTTCAGATTAGTTTTACAGCTACACCAGAAAATGAATGATTGTTTGGTTATTTCATTTACCAGAGGTAATTGAAGCAGATATTTATGAAGTCACTGGGAGGTGAACTATCTCCAATTCAACAGGTTAATCATTTATATTTGGAGGATTTTCTTGCCATGCTGTATTAGGAGGAGGACATCACCAGACAGACATTTAAATTGTTTTAGTTAACTAAAACAACAATGTTAAGTATTCTGGATTTTTTTCTTCAAGAGCAAACATATAATATTTTTTTAAAAAAGCATATGTCCCTCGCTTCTCACATTTATCTCCAGACTTCTTCTCCTTGTCCAGATCTATTCCACCCCCAACAACCTTCTGTTCATTGAACCTTTTGAAACTTTGCACTTTTAAAGAGAGGTAAGGGATTGACTCTGTGTACCTAAATTTGCAGAGGGACAATAGAGTTGAGGTCTGTTATTTCTCACCTCTATTTATTTATTTATTTTAAAACATTTTTGCTGTTAACAAGCATGTTACCTCTGGAGACACAAATCCACAGTTTGAGAACTGCAAAACTAAGCATCTCTGATGGTATCTTCTAGACGAGGCATTTAAGGATGTGCTTAACTGCTGTCCTGAATAGGGATAGACTTCAGCATGTGCTTAAATGCCTTCTTGAATTGGGACCTTATTCATAGATTTTTAACCATTATGATTATATATTTTGACTGCCTGCGTAACACAGACCATAAAACTTCACCTAGTAATTCCTATATTAAGCCAATATATGCTATATCTCACACATCAGTTCTTTTAGAAAATACTTCAAGGTGATGGAGAATCTACTGCCTCCCTGTGTGAGGGGTTCTAGTTGAGAATTTCAGATTCTGTCTTGGTTTATGTCAGTGGTATAAGTGCTGTTTTTTGTTGTTGTTTTTTAAATTCTCTTTTCTGATTGTTTTGTAACCACTTATTTACAGGGGACTTCTGTTTTGGGGGAATGGTCCTTTAGCTTGTTTGAGCTGATGAACAGAGGCTGTTTGTATTGTGGTTGACTCATTTAGTTTTTAATACCCCATTAGAAGAAGAAAAACTGTTTTATTAACATGTCTACATTAATAATTGAGGGGTGTGTGGTTTTTTTATATATATATATATATAAAGTATACACACGATAATACATTTAGCAGCACAAACAGTTCCTTCTATGGAATGGGCTCCAAATCAGTGGGTAGCATAGGTTTAATCATAAGCAACATACAGGATTAAGTTGTACAGCGGTCTCTTTTTTCAAACTTGGATAACTGTCCTGACCATGTGTTATGAAAATCATTGTGTCTGCAATGAAGATTGTAGGTTTTTGTTTGATTTTTACATTTTAAAACTAATCTTACATCTCCATACATATGCCCACTAGCTTCCCTTGGTGGAAGAGAGTTCTGTCTCCATTTCATTATTGGGGAATATTGTGCTTGAAGCACTAACATATTGAGCAATTTCCTATCCAGTCCAGAATGTCCTACCTCAGGGACCACCCCCAATATAGTCTCAGTTCCAACTAATTGCATTGGATTTATCATTCTTTCCTTGGTCTCATCCTCTGTCTTATTCTGATATTCAGTTTGGGGCAGGACCATGGGGTATTTTTTTCTAGGCTCTATTCATTCCAAGTTCCACACTCCAGCACGCTGGAGACACTTTTATAATCCAGTCTAGTCTGCTATGTTTCTTAAGTGTTGTATAGCAAATACATTTTTACATGGTATTTATCAGTTGCATATGGTATGGAACTTCCATCTCACACTCTTTAGTCTGCTTCACTGATTCACTAGAAATGTCAGTGTACAAGTATTATTCCCAATTTCATGTATTCTTGCTTAGAGGTTTCCTATGAGTTGCATGAAACATGGTTGAGTCATCCTTTTCATATCACCTGTTGTTGCTGTTTCACTGGAAAACAGAATACATAGTAGAAATGTGGTAAAGAGATGAAACAGGTAATTAGGGACATAAATACCTGAAGATGAATGATTCATTCACCTGGATGGATTGGGTGATTTTGATTAAAAACTCTAGACGTGTTTCTACAGAATGATTGATTGTAATGTGTTTGAAGAGGACTGAAGGCACAGATATGGCTCGGAATTTGAGGACAGGGAGTGCTGGATTTCTGGGCACTCTTTTTTTCTGTTGCTTTTCCTGTTTGTATCCATTCTAGTCCTAACCAATGATGGACGCTGAAGGACGAACTCTTCTCCCTAATTACAAGCCCAAATTGATAGGCTTGGTGTGGGGATGAGAAGCATAGAAACTTTGTCCTCCCCTTGTCCCCCCAGGCCCTGGTTGGAAGCAATTCTGCAACCACTCTTGCAGTCCCTATCAGGCTAAGTTCTGTGGTAGGCAAGTGGGGGTTAGACCCCTGTGCAGTCTCCCCGGCCCGTCACCGATACTGTGGACCTGTACTGGTGTTGCTGTGGCCTGGATGCTCTGTGGAGGCAGGGGCAGGATTTGCCCCTGTTTGACTACCATAAGAGCAAGCAGTCTGTGTCTGTGTCCCTTATTTCTCTCCCAACATGGAAATAATTCCGTTCTGGAGTCCAAACCTTCCCATAGTGCTCGGAGGCCCCCTAACACCACATGTTTTTCTCCACTCCGACAAAGCAGGAGGAGAGCTAGCTTAATAGTCTGGTAGGGGATTCCTTGGGCAACAAGAAACCCTCGGTGGCAGATGCAATGCCCAGATGGTGGAAAAACTTCTGTGGGTCCATTACCAGCCAATGCAACGTAGTGCACCCTCAGGGCTGCTGGGCCAGACCCGCACTTTCTTCCCCAGGCTGATGGGCAAAACTCCATCCCTTGATGGAAGGATGCACAGGAAACTTAACAAAGGAAAACTTGGAATTTCTTTCCCCTTTGGAGAAGGAGGAAGGTACAGTCTGGCCCCCAGTTTTTATAGACACTGGAGGGCTGTCTTTAAGAATGGACCATTTGTCCAGAAGAACACTTCTCCATTTAGTAAAAGGAGGGCCCTGTTCACCCTACTGGAGACTCTCAGTGCTAACCAGACAAGCAAGCTAACCAATGAGGTGAGAGAGTAGGGAATTTTTTTAATCACATATACACTTTGGAAAAACACCTCATCACAAAATGCAACCTCCCCCATTAACAGCCAACAAAACCTCATTTCCAACCCTGAGTATGAAAGCATTACTGAATCAAGACACACCCTTTAAAGATGTAAAAGATATTGCCATGATACACTGTTTGCTAACTGAGCCCGTATTCGAGAAACTAAGATAAAGCATCCATTAGTGCAGGGGTCTCAAACTCAAATGACCTCGAGGGCCACATGAGGACTAGTACATTGGGCCGAGGGCCGCATTTACTGACACCTCCTCCCCCCCCCCCCCCCCCCCTCGGCCCCGCCCCCACTCCACCCCTTCCATGAGGCCCCGCCCCTGCCCCTTCCCACCCCTTCCCTGCCCCCATTCCAACCCCTTCCCCGAAATCCCCACCCCAACTCTGCCCCCTCNGGGGGGGAGGGCGGGGGGACCGGGGGGAGCTCGCGGGCCGCATGCGATAGCCCTGGGCCGCATGCGGCCCGCGGGCCGCGTGTTTGAGACCCCTGCATTAGTGGGTGCTCAGTAGCATCACCTCCTATTAAAGTCTGCAAAGATGCACAGAACCTCCTAAGATCAGGCCTTAGCACGATTAACTAAATGTATTGCACCTGATAAGTATTTTGCAGTAAGGCCACTTTACACCATCCTAGCAGGGTAAGAGAGCCTGATATAGGTATTAAGTAATCTATACCCACTTTTAATGCCCCCTTTCGCTGCCAGAGGCCTTAGTGTAAGTGAGAATCAAGGCCCCATTGTATTTAAGATCATTTTGCATTCTGCCACAATTTCAAAATGCTCATTACAAAAGCAACGTCTACATGTCAAAAGAAATTAGAATACTGACTTCTTAAATATATTTCATGTAGTACTTTGAAAACTAGCTACATGGAAAACTAGCTACAGAAAGAGCCCACGATTTAAAGTTGACAATCAGTCATGCTTGTAAAGCAAGGTAATTGATGCCACGGGGTGAGAGGAGTTCTGTATATTTTAAAAACATTTTTTCTGACAGCCTTCCCTTAAAAAATATTTTTTCAGTCTGTCATCTCTGTTTCTTCAAACTGTTCTTAGTGTCTAATCTTTTAATTACTTACTTCTCCGCTCCCATTATCTATCTAGAGTGCTGCTGGTAAGAGTAACTTTCTGTGCAGCATGGGAGAAGTAATCCTACTTGAAACTGAATCCATAGGTACCACTTCATGAAGGCTTTTAAGTACAAAAAGTCTTTCTCTAGGGAAAGCTGAACTGAATACATTTGTTTGAAGGATGAAACAATGCATTCTTGCCAAAGGCCTATACAAAGTAGACAGGGTTTAAGTGCTGCAAAACTATACCTCAAAGTTCACAAGTGTTTGCAGTTGTAAGCATCTGCTAGAAAGAACTCCCTTGATCACTCTTCATTTTCTTTGGCCCATATCATCCCGTGAGGATCTATCTCCACGCATGGATGTCCCCCTGCCTTCATGGAAAGGGATGGGGGAACATTAGCTACCTCCGCGGCACTGTCCCCCACTCTGATCACATGTTGAGCCTTCTGATGGGCTAAGAGATTTGTGGGAGAGGGAAGGAAAACAGCTGCGCTATGTATGTTGTCTCCACACTAGTGCTGTGAAGAATCTGCAGAACTTTCACACCTGCCACACGCACCCCCCACCCCCCCGCCCCACCATGCTGTGGATTTCAGCCTGGGGTGAGGTGGGCAGTTCCAGAGGGAGCAGCAGGCAGAGGAGTTTGTTCCAGAGAGATGGGATTCTCCCTAAGATTCAGGAGATGTTCACAGTGGTCCTGCCAGTATCTTAAGAAGAGCTGGACAGCCAAAGTTAAGCTGATATTGCCCTGTACATCTCCATGTGCAGTTCTGAGCCGGAGGAAAGTGAAGCAGAGGCCAATTGTGTTTCTTGGCCCAATGAACCAGAACTGTAAAAGTCACAAAACACAGAAGACCCATTTGACTAGATAAGCATCTGACTTAATGATCAGGGCTGCTAAGAAACTGCCTTGCCAATCCTTTCCTGGGACTCGATTACAACTGCTGCCAACTGGACTTATTTCTGAGGGGGACTAGTTCTCTCTTCTCAAGGTGATAATAAGCAGGTGAGGAAGCAACTCCACCAACTCCCAATCCTCCATCTGAGATGATGGAGCCTACATGAGCCAGTCATCAAGGCAGGGTAAATCATGCAGCTTCCTTAAATGAAAAGGCATCAACACCACTACCATGATAGCCTAAGAGCCAATGCAAGGATAAAGCAACACCTGAAAATGTTCTTGCTGCAGGAGGAAGTGCAAGAATGGTAGACACAATGGGTACATGCTGATAGGGATTGCCAAGAAAAGTTTGATGCTGCCTGGGAGGTTTATCTTGAAACGGGGTCTCTATTTATTCTCCTTTCAGGATGGTGGCAGCAGAATATTAAATAATTAAAAATAAGGATGAAGGTAGTGCTGATCCCTTCCCTTTGACAGCCCTTCTGCACAAGTCTTGGTCTCTTGATTAAGAGGAGATAAGATGACTGGTTTCAAAACTGTTTTCTGCACTCTGTTTTAGGCAGAATGGATTTTTTGGATTTTATGGATTTCCCCCCCCCCCCCCCAGGATTTCACAGTGTCTTTTACAGTAGCGGTAGCTGTAAAGGGTATGTCTTGTCTGAGCAGGGGTGTTTTGAAGAAAATAATAAAAATAATACCTTTTTCACAATAAATAAAAACAACAAAAGCATGTTGTTGGAAACTTGCAAAACAGATGTTCTATGTGGAATTCACAAAAGGAAATTGATGGGCTATAAATGGGCTTTGCATAACAATTTATCCGATTATAAAAAATAAAATAAAATTACAGAATGAGCATTAAAATTACAGTCTGTGCATAACATGTACTTAAAATAACTGGCATATCTTTTGTCTAACTGAATAATAGTTCACTAGAGGCACAGGGCTGAATTCAGAGTTGCTGCATAAGGTGGTGTAAGTGACATTTTGCACATGGGCATAAGGCAATGTAAGTTGCTGTAGCTTGTGTGCTGAGGAGTCTGAAGACAATGCAGATTAAAGAAGGAAGTTGATCACGTACTCACAGCCTCATGTTAGTTGCTGCCATGCTCCTCTCTTCAGGGAACAGGTCAGTTACCTGGACTCCCCTCCTTTACACTCAGTGGGACAAATTGTGAGGTGACTAGGAAGAAGGTGAAAGTGGCAGCAATTTAGACTTTCCTCTGAGCTTGCTACAAAGTAAGGAAATCTGTGTGGGAGGGACTGCATTTTCATTAATTGCATATATACAGTGTCTAGCACAGGGGTAGGCAACCTATGGCACACGTGCCGAAGGCGATACACGAGCTGATTTTCAGTGGCACTCACACTGCCCGGGTCCTGGCCACCAGTCCGGGGGGCTCTGCATTTTAATTTAATTTTAAATGAAGCTTCTTAAACATTTTAAAAACCTTATTTACTTTACATACAACAATAGTTCAGTTATATATTATAGACTTCTAGAAAGAGACCTTCTAAAAACGTTAAAATGTATGACTGGCACGCGGAACCTTAGATCAGAGTGAATAAATGAAGATTCGGCACACCACTTCTGAAAGGTTGCCGACCCCGATCTAGCACAAGGAGGCTGCAGTCCGGATTGGGGCCACTAGATGCTACTTCAAATAATAATAATGTTCTAAAATCTGTGACATTTGGAGTGTTTTTGGTGAATAGGGTGCAGTTTCAGAAACATACTTTACTATTCCATGCAAAGAGACACATGCAATTATGTTACACCAGCCCCTTGCTGCATTTCTTTGGATTTAGTGTTGGACAGAAGAAATCGCAGATCAGTGAAGAGACTTAGCAAACAGTTTGCTACAGGATAGATGGGGACGAGGAGCATAGACAGAAAGATGAACTCTGGCTGCCATGGTTATGATAATCCACAAGGTGGAGTTCTTCTACTCAGGTCAATATTACCAGCATTCTATGATGGGCTCTTTGGAACTGGAGCCAATATGAACTATCTGGTGTACTTAAAGAATAGCCACCTCCATCACAAAAATAAAATGTGCAAGTTTTGAATGTCAAAAGTTTTAGGTTTATGAATAGTTTGAATCCTTTGTGAATTTCATCTCGTACCTCCCTAACAGTGAGTTGAAAATGTTATCCGATTCGACTAAGTGGTTTGCTTTCTCATTCAGACCTTTTCATGGTTAGTTTTGGAGACTTTGTTTGCTGCTTCAGAGTCTGTTTAATGCACTAATCTGATGGCATATTTGAAGTGACTAAAGTACGTTGAGAAACACTCATTGGTTCATTAAAGCAAAGAAAAGTGTTCTGCCAAACCTAAGAATTAGGCTGCTAATCCCACTGTCACCCTTGTCCATAAACGCCAAACTCCAGGCATGGTGAAGCAGTGCTACTTTTCCTCCCCTTTTAATGCACGAATCAAAGTGCAAAATCTACATGAAACTCAAAGAGAAAAATCTAGTGCCATTTACAGCATTTGACATACACCATATTCCATGTGGAATGTAACAGAATAGCCCATTTTTGGAGTGGTCGTAGAGTAATACTACATCTGAGCTCATGAAGGGGGAATTGGTTTTCGGTGCAGGTGATTTAAAAAAAATGAACTGGAATAAGTGGGTGGTGATTGGATGCTTCTCTAGGTATTTGTTTGGGAGCTATCATTGAATCACACCTTTTATCCTTGGCCATGTATTTTCAGAACACTGGTTTTAGAGCAGTTTGACATTTCCCTTCTGGATCTTTGCTTTTGTTACAAAAGGTGGCATCTGCTTCTTAAATGCTCCCTTTCTAAACTCACAAGTAGCAGTATGTAAAATGGGCCAGGCTTATTAAAATTAGTAAGTACAACTTTTTAAAATAGTTTCAGTAATAAATAACCGCTTGTGTAATTTCTATGGGGCTTCGATAGCGTACACACATACTACACATGAATTGGGCACTCATTCACGTTCTTCCTTCACATATCACATGTGGTGAAGTATGTGTCCCAGTAAAAGAAAGTAAATAGACACTGAAATAGTCAATGTTCTCACAACTTAATCCTTGTAACCTCTCTCAAAGTTCTTATTGACTGTAGTGTTTGTACTAAATTTGAAACTGCATTTTGCAGAGTAGAGATACAGAAGCCATATTCAGTAATAGCTTTTTTTGATGTTCCTTGTTTATTCAGTGCTGTACTTGCTTGTATCTGGAATTTGACCTCCGAGCCGCATGGTTTGAGGTACATAAAGGGAGCAAGAACAAGACTGAAATGGGCAGGAAATGTAATGCTGGGTTATTTGGGGAGGAAGCAAGAAAGCAATAAGTTCCTGTTGATAGGGTGAGAGAATTTAATTTCAACTGTAGGTTTTAATCCAACATTTATTTTTGGTAGATGCCATTGGAATTTTGCATACAACTTGATAAATTACAAAAACTTTTTGAATCTAAAACAACAACAAACATACAGTGGACTAACTTCCTTAAATTATTTGCTTTACTCACTTCCTGTTTTTCCTTTGTATTGATAATCAATTTTATTTGATGAAATCTGATATAAATCTGTAAAGTGCAAAACTGTGTTACTTTTGGAGGGGGCAGAAACCTATGTAGGTGTGTTGCTCTTGGTCCCTTTGGGGAAAAAAACCCATTTTTCCAGAGGTAGAGCAGATGGGAAAAGTACACAATACCAGTGGGTTCATAAATATTGCCAACTCCTGGCATTCTGTCTGTTCGAGTCCTGGGATTCCTCCATTCAATATAAAATATTTCACAGTTTTACTATTTCTTCCATCTGGTAAGAAAATCTGTCTCACTGGATAAGTTTTTTTTTTTTTTTTTTTTCACCCCTACTTTTGATTGAACTCGTATAGTATCTTTGAAAGTCTGATATTTAAAGGCTGAGACTGTTAGCTGAGTCAGTAGCTTACTGATAACATTAAGTACTGTGTGGCAAAGGAGCCAAAGTTTTGAAGCCCTCCAGGATTTCAGTTCCTATATTCTTGGAAGGCTAGGTGACTTACAGGGACAACTCATGTAGAAGAGGCTACAAACACTGTAATTTGACACAAGTGAAATGATCAATTAAAACCATTGAGCAAAATTAACCACTGACCCACTGTCTTTTAGAATCATAAGAATTTCTCTTTGGGGCGTGGACTACTATCCTTTTGTTGTGTGTTTGTACAGCACCTAGCGCAATGGGGTCCTGGTCCGTGACTGGGGCTGCTAGGTGTTACGGTAATACAAATACTAATCATACTAATTTTCACGCTTGATCAGCTCAATGATCTGTGTAGTCCTGTATCATCTGAAAGTGGCCAGTAATAGGTGTTCCATAGGAAGAGGCAAAAAACCCAGTAATGGAAAGTTATGGAGAAGGCAAAGGCAGGGTGCAACCTCTATGCAGCATGCTCTCCTCCAAAGCCAGTGAAAACGATACCAGGAAATTGTATATGGATATAATATATGAAAAGAATATGTATTAATCGTATAAACTGGATTTTCAAATGGAGCCCAAAGGAGTGAGGTGCCTAACTTCCTTAGAAAATCCTTGCCATAAGTTGTAAAAGAATGCAGTATGTCAGCATAGTCCTGGAGCCGTACACTTTTCCCTGTCTTGCATGAGATTTGCTGCCCTACAGAGTGAATACCATTGGGTTCCCCCAGGACAGGAGGAATTTTAAGGCTGCAGGGCTGCATGTTCATGTTCAGATAAATGATGGAACATCCAGATTCATTGCCAGTGTGAAGGAACAGATGTCTGTATACTGCCAAGAGATTAAATTCACCCCTCTGCCGAGGGCCCACATCTGGTACTGTTCGCCCCAAGTGATCACAAGTTATGCCAAATAATTATGAGATTTTAATAAATAATATTTTTGGATTTGTTGATCCTTCCTAGTTTTGGAACCTTTCAAGTTCATGTTTTCAAGATTTTCTATGCTTCCATGAGGGCCATAAACGTTTTTTTACTTGAAATGCAATCTCTGAAAATGCCAAACACAGCGAGACTCCTGATAAAATCATGAGTTGGCAACCCTGTGTGCAGACAGCTGACGTATAGGGTAGTGTTTAAGTGGGAGGTGGTGCTATAGGCCTTGGAGTGGCCTTCTGAATGGGATGACATTTGCCTGTAAATGTGTAGACCTGTAGCATCTTACACTACATCACTAGATATTTCACAGTATCGGGGTCACTGCGCCTGTATTCCTCCTCCAGGGTAAGGCCAGGGCACCCACTCTCAGGCCTCTGGCCCCCCATCTGTTACCTCTCTTGGGGAGACACACAATTGTCTCCCTCCTGACTGAGATATTTTAGGCTGCACAGTTCCCTGCCTACACTGTAAATTCCCCAGCAAAGTCAGACTGCCGAAGCAGACGCTGTTATAAATTAGCATCTCTCTCTAAGCAGAAACATTTATTTTAAGGTAAAAGCATTATAGAGAGAACCTATTTAAAATCTATAAAAGAACTCGTGTGCATGCTAATACGCTTACCAGAGATCACGCTCTGGCTGGTGAACAGGGCTTCAGACCCCACCAAGGGGATTTTCTATGGTTACAAGTTCATCACAGCTGTTAGCTCAGAACAAGCACATCCATGAATCTGAGAGTCACTCTTTTACCCACTTTGGGCCTCTGATCTTGTCCTCGTGTAACAGGTGACCAGCAGTGGGTTTCTCCTCCGGGCACAGCTTCGAAAGGATGAGTGCACAGGTGGGTAATTTGCATTCCCCTGTTTCCTAGGAAACCCACTCACCTAAAAGTTCAGTCTTGTCTGGCCCATTGTTTTAAAGAAGCCTTTGATGGTCATAACTTTTTGCAGGGTTTACATTAGTCCTGTCTCCCATTTAAAGATGTTATATAGAATCCCACAATAACACAAACGTTTGCATTTTTTGGAAATGTACTTCTAAGATACGCAAGGTGTGTCTACACTAGAAACGCCACGGCAGCACAGCTGGGGCGTAGGATGGCTTAATTATATCTCACAGGGCATAACCCAACTTTGTAATGTAGACCTGCTGTTCAGCTTAATTCAGTAAAGTTTGTCCAGGATATTGAATGAAATTGCCATATCTGTCACATAGAGCTGCTGTGTTTGTCACACAGGTGTACTTCTATAAAGTTAGATAGATACTGGGCTCAGTAAGAAAACTGACCATAGTGAGCACGCTTAGTACATAGTTTTCAATTTTTCATAACTCTGAGATCTTTAAACCAAATTCCTCCTTTGAGGACAATGTGTGTGTCATATTTGTAGCTTTAAAATTAATCTGTTTGGGTTATTCAAGCACAAAAAATAAGACATTTTTTCCACATAAAAACAAAAGTTTTTCTCCCCTCTCTCCTTTTTATTTTCACATAACTCTTAACAATTACTCAATGGATTTTTCTTGGAATTTCCAAAAGAAAAAAATGATCACATTTGGATTTAAACCAGTTATGAGAAATTGCAGCCCAAAGAATTTGTGTGTATGTGTGTTGTAAAGGTTATGAATGTCCCCAGTAGGAGGTTAGTGGGATGGTGATCTTAATTTAATTTTAGCCTTGCAGGATGACATACTGCAGTTTTCTTTTTCTCTTATGCACATGTAGCAACATGTTGGTTAATTCCATGTGTTAGAATAAGGGTCTGTTTTTCTTTTTATTAATGTTTTTATTACTAGGGTGAATCTAATTAGTGTCCATCATTGCATACACAAAATAAATAAGAGCATGGGAAAACTACTTTTTGGTTCATAAGGCTGCTCAGATGGGAAGAAGAAATTAACAAGGGGTCATTCTAATTTACAGCATCCCATCTCAAACATAATCTTGCTAATAACAAATATTCCAAATCCTACATTCCAAATAGATTAATAGATTTTTAAGGGCAGAAGGCACTGTTTTGATCATTTGAGTCTAACCTCCTGCATGACACATGCCATAGAACAGGGGTCTCAAACTCAAATGACCTCGAGGGCCACATGAGGACTAGTACATNCCCCACTCCACCCCTTCCATGAGGCCCCGTCCCTGCCCCGCCTCTTCCCACCCCTTCCCTGCCCCCATTCCAACCCCTTCCCCGAAATCCCCACCCCAACTCTGCCCCCTCCCTGCCAGGGGGCACAGGAGGGGGTGTGGGGTGCGGTAGGGGCTCAGAGCAGGGGGTCGGGGTGCANACACCCCCCTGCGCCCCTCCTCCCCCGGGTTCCAGCTGCTTCCTGGTGCTGCGCCGCGGCAGGGCAAGCAAGCAGGGAGCCTGCCCTGCCCCCGTGCTGGTCGGCCAGGTAAACAGGGGGGGCGGGGGGCCGGGAGGAGCTCGCGGGCCGCATGCGATAGCCCTGCGGGCCGCATGTTTGAGACCCCTGCCATAGAATTTCACAAAGTGATTCCTGTGTCAAATTCTGGTTGAACTAGAGCATATGTTTTGGAAAGATGTCCAATCTTCATTTATAGAATTCAAGTGCTGGAGAATCCGCTACGTCCCTAAGTATATTGTTCCATTGGCTAATTACCTCACTTCAAAAAAATTGCACTTTATTTCGAGGTTGCTTTTGTCTAGCTTCAGCTTGCAGCCACTGGATCTTATGTCTAAATCTGTTAAATTAAACAACTGTTCACTGTCAGAAATCTTCCCTTCATGTAGGGATTTGTAGACTGCGATCAAGTTACCTCTTAATCTTCTCTTGAATTAGTGAAATAGATTTTCTTTAGTCTGTCTGTATAATGCAGATTTTCCAGACCTCAGATCATTCTTGTTGCTCTTTTCTGAACATTTTCCAATTTGTCAGCATCCTTTCTAAAGTGCGGACACCAGAACTGGACACAACATTCCAGCAATGGTCTCACTAATGCGACATACGTAGGTAATACCACTTCTCTACCCCTATTTGATATCCTGATGCTTATACATCCAAGGATCATGTGTTCTGTTAGCAACTACATAGCACTTGGAGCACATGTTCAGTTAATTCCTGTCATGACCAGTAAGTCCCTTCCATAGTGACTGCTTTCCCAGCTAGTGACCCATCCTAAAAGTGTGACCCATCTTATGAGCATATAAAATGATTTTCCATTTCCATTTAATTTCTGTAAGCATTGATACACCTCTGGGTCCTTGGATATATTGGGTCATGTTCATGCAGACCTAATGGTGACACTTTTTGGTCTATCTGATCATACCCCAATTCAGTGAAGCACTTAGCATGCGATTACTTTTAAATCAATGGGATATAAAAACACGCTTAAAGTTAGGTGTGATGGGTTGGATCACAGAAACCCCCTTGGGAACTGCCAACTGATGTGCCAAGACTACTTCTGCCCCTGCTTTCCTTGCCAGCTTGGGACTCCAGCACCTTGTCTTGCTGAGCCAGACACGCCCGTCTGCTCCAACACAGGCCCAGGGTCTGAACCACGTGCCCCAAAGCTGCAGACTTAACCTGAAAGCAGCTTACAGAAGTGTTCTTATCTTTAACACTCAGATGCCCACCTCCCAATGGGGTCTAAACCCCAAATAAATCCGTTTTACCCTGTATAAAGCTTATACAAGGTAAACTCATAAATTGTTCGTCCTCTAAAACACTGATAGAGAGGTATGCACAGCTGTTTGCTCCCCCATATATTAATACATACTCAGATAATTAATAAGTAAAAAGTGATTTTATTAAATACAGAAAGTAGGATTTAAGTGTTCCAAGTAGTGACAGACAGAACAAAGTGAATTACCAAGCAAAATAAAATACAACACGCAAGTCTAAGTCTAGTACAGTAATAAACCTGAATACAGATAAAATCTCACCCTGAGAGATGTTTCAATAAGCTTCTATCACAGACTGGACACCTTCCTAGTCTGGGCACAATCCTTTTCCCCTGGTACAGCCCTTGTTCCAGCTCAGGTGGTAGGTAGGGGATTTCTCATGATGGCTGCCTCTTTGTTCTGTTCCACCCACTTATATATATATATCTTTTGCATAAGGCAGGAATCCTTTGTCCCTCTCTGGGTTCCCACCCTCTCTTTCTCAATGGAAAAGCACCAGGTTAAAGATGGATTCCAGTTCAGGTGACATGATCACATGTCACTGTAAGATTTCATTACCCACTTGCCAGCACACACGTATACAGGAAAACGTAGAAGTAAAACAGAGCCATCTGCAGTCAATTGTCCTGGTTGCAGGGCTGGCTCCAGCTTTTTTGCTGCCCCAAACGGCAAAGAGAAGAAAATTAAAAAAGCTGCGATTGGCGGCACTTCAGCGGCTGCTCAACCGCGCCGCTTCATTCGGCGGCAATTCGGCGGCTGGTCCTTCCCTCCGAGAGGGACTGACGGACCCGCCACCGAAGACCCGGACGTGCCGCCCCCTTCCATGGGCCGCCCCAAGCACCAGCTTGCTGCACTGGTGCCTGGAGCCGGCCCTGCCCTGCCTGGTTGATGGGAGCCATAAAGATTCCAAACCACCATTAATGGCCCACACTTTGCATAATTACAATAGGCCCTCAGAGTTATAGTTCATATTTCTAGTTTCAGATACAAGAGTGATACATTTATACAAATAGGATGACCACACTCAGTAGATTATAAGCTTTGTAATGATACCTTACAAGAGACCTTTTGCATGAAGCATATTTCAGTTACATTATATTCAAACTCATTCGTATATTTTCATAAAATCGTATCGAGTGCAACGTCATATTAGGCACATGCTTACATGCTCTCCTGAATTGGGGCTGAACTGATTTAGGGAGTGGAGGTATTGAATAGCCACGTAAAAATCAAAACAAAAGGTGTTTCTTCTAGCGATGGCCCTAGTGGGTATTCACTCTGGGTTCACATGTGCTTTGTGTATCTGTGACTGGAAGATTTTTCACTAGCAGTGTCCGTTGCTCCGTGCCTGCAGTCTGTGCCTTCTCGTGCTCTGAACCGAGGACATAAAGGGTGGCGCAGACCAACCATCTCCCCAGTTCATTTCTACCACTTGTAGTCTGATACGGAACTTCTCGGTCTTGCTTTGCTAGCATTCCTGCTCTAATTCATGTTTTTTGCTGTAAGTAATTTCTGTTTAGATAGTCAGTTTTTAGTATTAGTTAGATAGTGTTGGGGTTTTTCTTCCCTTTTGCCTCCAACGTTAGGGGCACCTCATATGTCCAAGATCCCCGGCTTCAAATTCTGCCTGAGTTGCCCCTGAGTTTTCCCTGTTAGTGATCCTAAAGAGAGCTGTCTCAGGGAGTCGCACATTTCTTCTAAGTGCAAGATCTGTCATTCTGTCCTCAATCCCAGCAGTCTCATGAGCTCCATCTCCGTAGGCACTTAATGGAGCTTTCTATGAGGGCCCAATCCGACCATGGGCCTTCTGGCTCTCCAGCGTACCAGACGGAGCTACCAAATAGTGCCCCTCTGGCTCTGGTGCGGTCTTGCTCTGGATGATCAGAGGTCAGGCCCAAGGACTTGTCCAAACAGAGATGCGAGCAGGGTAAGGGCAAGCTCCCGCATAAGAAACAGGCGAAATTAACTCTTAAATCCTCTAAGATAAGGACTGCTTTTCCTGTACCTTCGGGATCTACTAACACTCCATGTCTCAGTACGGGTTTGTCTGGAGCTCACGGGGAGCATGGGTCTGCACCATTGGTACCGAGAGCCAAGAGTGCTCTGCAATTGCCTGCGCAAGAGGCATGACCAAGCTCTGCACCAAGGAAGAGAAGGGAACAATCTCCTTATGTACCAACAGTACCAGTGCTCCCTGTCCAACACAAACCTGCGTTGTCTGCTCCACCTAGAGGCAGGGGCCCCTCCTGCTCTCCATTCGGCTAGGCCTGAATATACCATCTTTGAGGACCTGGTGATTTGCACTGACCCAGAGTCACTGATTCTATTGGATCCAATAGTGTCCAGAGACATTCTTACACCAACAACATGTTGTTTGATGCTCCTGTCGAGCAGCTGTGGCATAGGTGCACCTACATCATCAGTGTGCTATTCACTAATCCCTTCCACCAGCCATGGCTTCATAAGACAGGCAGTACCATTCGCTCTGCCTGAGAAATCAGAGGACTTGTATTCCTCTGACAAGCAGAGGCTAAAGCAACGGTTCCTCTGATGGTCCTGAGGCGTGGAGACGAGTCCCAATAATTTCCAGAGTTTTCTGGGCACCCTCTCACTCCCACAGTGTACAGTACCAGGCCTGGACCAATGGTACCCTCCATGGGCACCCCGGCTATATCCAAATGACCACATCCATTGGCTGTATTGGGGCTCCTGGAACCCTTAGGTTAGACCTCCTGGCTGCAAAGTCGTGGAAGATCCCTAGAACCCTAGGAGTGCTATGAGGGTAAGACTCCACCAAGTCTCTAAATGGATTTGGAGCTCCATCCTGCTTTGCTATGAATTAATGGAAAGCCCTTCCCCCAAATGATGTGAGGGCCCACTTGGCCAGAGCACAAGCTATGCCAGTTGCTTCTCTGCAAGGAATTCCCCTTTTAGAAATCTGTGGCGGGGCGACATGGGGCTTAGTACATACTTTGACTAGGTATTATGTCCTTGTATAAGCTTCATCTGCAGATGATTCCTTCAGAACCACAGTCCTGAACCACAGAACCATAGTTCCTTGCACCCTCCTGAATGAGCACGACTTGCAAGTCACCTGTAGGGACCATCGGTCGAAGATGAAAGAGCGGTTACTTTCCTTATGGTAACTGGAATTCTTCGGGATGTGTGGTCCCTATGCATATTTTATGACCCACCCTTCTTCCACTTCTGCACCCTCCTTCACAAAGTGTAGTGGATTAGTGGTTAAGGTGCTTGACTACAATCTAGAAGATTGTAGGTTTGAGTCTCACTTGATCACACACTAAAATGCCATCTCCAGTTCACCCAGCTGCAAAACTGGTACCTGATGCATTTGGTTACGGCAGTTAAAGGTGGTCAGATGTGATGCTGGCTGCATCACTCCCTTGTGTACCATTAGCTGTGAAACTGATGTGCCTTAATACCATCCGCCCTGATGAACCATTGGATTGGGGAACTTTGATTTTTTGACTCCTTCCTCTCTGCTTTGGATCCTTTACTAAATGTTCACGATAGAGTAGGAACTGGAGTGGCAGTTGGTCTGCACTTCCCTTTATGGCCTCATTTCAAGCCCAACCCATTTCCGATGACACTGTATTATCAAAATTTCCATCAACCGGAGGACTCTGAGCTGGGGGCATGGCAGCAAGTCCCCTTTGCCACACCGCGCAGAGGATGACACCACTGAAATTGTGATTCTGTAGATTTTTTACAAATCAGATGAAACCACCTTTACCTTTCCTCCCTGTGTCTCAGAGCAGCACATATATTTGGCTCTGCACTGTTGCTGTGGGTTTGGGCCTGAGTGTTCAGCTTACTGTGTGAGGGAAGAGTTTCTTTGGAACTTGCTTTATTCAGTGTGCACCTTGAACCATTGAAAAAATGCACTGGGAACACAGTTCTATCAGCATCATGGAAAACTTGACACACAATATTTTTAGCTGAAGAAGCCAATGCCCGTGGGAAGACGAAGGGCTCCTATGGAGCAAGGGTCAGTCTTGTCAGTATCTGTGTGTGTCTTTAGTTTGTGTCACTAGCTCCTTGTATGTGCTTTGTACTTGTAATTCTCTTTTCAGTTACTTTGCCTGCTCTGTTTCCATTGAGTTGTTTGTTCATTTAATTTGCCGACACCTTGATTTATTTAGTTAGTTTTGGTTACTGAAACTCATGTAGAGTGTAGAATTCCTCCTGGGATTGTTTTCACAGAGAGCTCATGATCTCTTTGCCCTTCCAAAGAGAGTGCAAGAATGATGCTGGTAATGTAAGTGATCACACAGTAGCAGTTGCAGGTCTCTAATCTCTACCCCCATTGGGTATACAAGATAAACTATACTGCCTGAATTGGAATTCTGAGAACAATACGATAACTAGTTATCTCTATTAAATTGGATGTTCGCTTTTCTTTTAAATTTGTGGCTTCTCTCCAAGAGAAAAGGGAATTATACCACCTAGTTTTTTTTTTTTAAATGAGATTAAGGTTTTACATCCATTTTCTGCATTTAGAGTTTTGCATGTCTAATTGCTTGCACTTTCATTTATTGAAGTGGTCTGAATTCATAATGTCACTGTAAATGACATACATTTCAAATTTTATAATTTTACAATATCTGCTACATAGTTCCTATTTTTAAAATGTCTTTATTGCATTTGTCTAACATAGGTGAAATTAATACAGAGCTGGCCTAGCCAAACACTGTATTCTTGGTGTGCATTACAAAAGACAGAAGACTGTATTGTTTGTACCAGTAGGTGTGAGCATCATCTCAGTGAGCCAGCACAGCAAATGGACAAACGTACCTTTACCTGTACAATTGTACTGCTATCTGTAAGCGGTCCAAAAATATTCAGCATTCTCCTGTCTGGAATGTCATCACAGATTTTGGCTGCGTAACTGCTTTCAACTTGTTTTTACTAATACTAATATAGATGGACCAATTATAAATTAGGCAACAAGAACTAGACAAACTAGAACAAATTAGGCAATGACAAAAGGAAAAGAATACATTCTGTGTTTTAAAAAGTTTAAAAACTAAGTGAGCATTACAAATACATCTGGCATTATGACTCAGAGGAGGGCAGCATTCCCTGGTTTGCCAGCAGTTGTTTTGAAAGTAGATAATAGAATCATGTATGTATATATTAGATTATATGACCCTGATTCAGTGGGACTTGAACATATGCTTTAGAACTGGGGGCTTTAACTGTAGTCACAGTTCAGATTTCCACAAGTCCATTTACTTTGATCAGGCATGAATAGAATGTTATTTCACATCAGTGGTCATCTGTGATGCGAAACAGAGGTCAGGTCTATGTTAACCGCAGTTAACACCCCAGTTTGTGGAAGAGCAGTATGCTCTCCGTGCCATCCTCTGAGTTGTTATATTAGGGGGCAGGAGTGGAAGTAAGAGGGTTTGATCCTCAGTGTCAGAAGCAGGTGATCTGGCCTCAGAAATTTCAGAGGTCAGCGAGGATGCTCCAGTGAGTCATAGCCATCTGTGGTAAAGTCTTATACCCTGGTTCCTCCTGCCCCACATTAGCAGTTAGTGTCTCAGGACCCACATTGGAATAGAGAGCTGGTAGCATGAGAGAGGCCATGCAGGCAAGTTAGAGCTTCTGGCTGTACTAAATTTCCCAAATAGAACAGGAGTACTTGTGGCACCTTAGAGACTAACACATTTATTTGAGCATAAGCTTTCGTGGGCTACAGCCCACTTCTTCGGATGCATAGATTGGAACATACAGTAAGAAGATATTTATACATACAGAGAACATGAGAAGGTGGAAGTAGCCATACCAACTGTAAGAGGCTAATTAATTAAGAGAAGCTATTAACAGCAGGAGAGAAAAACTTTTGAAGTGATAATCAAGATGGCCCATTTCGGACAGTTGACACGAAAGTGTGAGGCTACTTCAACATGGGGAAATAGATTCAATTAGTGTAATGACCGAGCCATTCCCAGTCTCTGTTCAAACCTAAGTTAATGGTATCTAGTTTGCATATTAATTCAAGTTCAGCAGCTTCTCGTTGGAGTATTCCCTGCTGGGAGAATGGTGTGTGTCTCACCATCTGAACCTGTGGACATCCTATTATGAGGTGTAAGTTGGGGTTATATGATATAAAGGAGTCTGACACCTCCTTCCATGTGGGAGTGGTGAGGTCTGTGTATGGAGGGTCTCTGCCATGTGCTGATCCTCAGAGAATGACCGGACCCTTCATTTTTGTCCAGATCTGAAAGGGGTTTTTGAAGAGTTACTTTCTTCTGCAACATAATTCTTTCCATTGAAGTGATATAGAAGAGTCCTTTATCCAACAAGAACATATACATTGCTGGGCTGTCAAATCCTACATGTATACATTTCTGGATGTTCTATCTCAGGCTTTTAATCTCCGCGAGATCATCCAGTAACACACAACATGGATACGTTTTTTATAGACCTATGCATGTATGTCCTTCAACACATGTTAATGTATAGATCCACAAGACCACCAACAACACAACACACCTGCTTGCTATTTCTCTCTGACATTTGTGACAGAAAGGATGCATTCTTCTTTGTTTCTTCCTATTTTAGTAGCATTTTTTTTTTTTATCGCTTTGAGGTGCTGGTGGTGTTTTTGTTTGTTAAAAGTGAATTCCTTTTCCCTCTATTTGTAGTGAGTGGTTTATCTGAGTGCTGCACTTTCACTCTTATGTTGTTGTTCCTGACTTGTAACCCTTTTTAAAGCTTGATCCTGCAAGGTGCTGAGCCCTCTGTCCCTGATCCAACAAAACATTTGAAACACATGCTTAAGTTTGAGCACTTACTCATGTGCCTGGCTGGATTGGGAGCAGGTTGCTCGCCACCTTGCAAGATTGAATCGGTGGTGGTTTTTTTTTTTTTTTTTGGGACCTCCCTTTTCTTCAATTTTTGTGAGAAGCATTAAAGTGCACTTCTGCTCTGAAAAGCCAGTTTATTCACTCCCTTTACTCCTGCTCCATTTAATAATAAAGGAGCGAACTTTTCCTAAACAGATTTGGCATGTCTGCACTGGCGGCTGCTCTAACGGAGCAGCACTTACTGTGCTGCAGTCTGCACCAATTGGTCATGTTCCATTTCACACAAGTGCATTTGTTTTGAATAAAGCAAATATCAGAGCCAAATATACTCGTTGATGAAAAGCCCAAGTAGGTGACTGGAAACTTGGAGGTACATGCCCTATGGTGATATAGGTATCTAGACAGATTTATTTTATGCCATGTCCAGCCTGAGTTGGCAGTGGGACATCCAGGATGAGATGTCAGAATCAGATGTGCAAGGGTGAGGTGAAGAGTGGAGAGGTGGCTCTCTCTATATTGAACACAATGGTGGTGATAGCCAGGAGAGTGTAACCCACACTAGGAGAGTGTTGGACTTTGTCTCCATATAATGGTTAGTCCACATAAGAGATTAATAGTCTACTACAGCTGTTAATGAAAGGAGTTACTCCTTTAGCGCAACCTCATGCGTGTAGCATTTTAGGTCCTGGTTTTAAATACTGCTCATGGCCCAAGCAGGGGCAGTTACAAGAGGAGATGTTGCCTAGGGAGAAGAGACTGGAACTTTTCAGGACTACTGTGGAGGAGGTGGCAATGAAGCTGGGGTTGGAGGAGAAGAACTGGGATAAGTCACAGCAACCAGGGAGGAGATGGAACTCAAGAGGAATGTGTGATCAACCGTGTCAAAGGCAATGGATAGGTTGAGGAAGGATGTCCTTAGATTTGGCCAGAAAGAGGTTAATGGTGGCCTTGGAAGGGGAGATTTTGTGGAATGAAAGCTCCCCTGCGTGCAAGCAAGGGCAGAACTGGAGAGGAGAATATCGAGGCCAACGCATTCTAAGTGTGTAATGTGCATTCAATGTTAACCTATATACAACCATTGAAATTACATTTGTTTGGAAATTGGGCACCTGCAAGTGGCTGTTGCTGCAGTACAGTTTCCATTATAACTCTGTGTTCCAATATGGTCTTTAAAAAGTTCGTTCTTGAGGTGAAATTTTCCATGTTTGGTCTCAGCCCAGGTGTGATTATTTTTAATGGGGAAAATTTAAGCAAAATCCCATCAGCCATTTTGGGGTTATAGAAGAGTTTGGTGAAAGTACACTGTTCCCACCGGAAAGATTCTAACCAATTTTTTTAAGAGGGCTAAAGCGAAAGTGGATGAAGTTTCCAACTTTACATTTGGATTGAGGATAGGTGCCTGGACTTTGTTTTGGGGGACTAGGAGAATCATGAGTTATTGCAAATTGTACACTGAGCGTGCACAGTGGAAGGTTTCCTTAAGTATCTAGTGACATGTCTGCGCTACAAACTTTTCCTGATGCAAGCTATGTTGGCAAAAAGCCAGTGCAGTTAGTATATCGCTTGTAAAAACAACGAGGAGTCCTTGTGGCACCTTAGAGACTAACAAATGTATTTGGGCATAAGCTTTTGTGGGCTAAAACCTACTTCATCAGATGCATGGAGTGAAAAATACAGTAAGCTGTGTGTGTGTACACACACACACACACACCTTACTGTATTTTCATGTGGTGTGTGTGTATATATGTGTGTGTGTGTGTGTGTATAGAGTGTGTGTGTGTGTGTGTGTGTGTGTGTGTGTGTGTATGTATGTATGTATACACACACACACCATGAAAAGATGGGAGTTGCCTTACCAAGTGGGGGGTCAGTGCTAACAAGGCCAATTGAATTAAGGTGGAAGTGGCCTATTCTCAATAGTTGACAAGAAGGGGTGAATATCAAGAGAGGGAAACTTACTTTTGTAGTGCTAACGAGGCCAATGCAATCAAGGTGGACGTTGGCCATTTCCAACAGTTGACAAGAAGGTGTGAGTATCAGCGGAGGGAAAATTACTTTTTGTAGTGACCCTTCCACTCCCAGTCTTTATTGATGCCTAATTTGTGAAATATGCCATCATGTGCCAGCAATGCCCCTCTGCCATGTACGTTGGCCAAACCGGACAGTCTCATGCAAAAGAATAAATGGACACAAATCAGACATCAAGAACTGTAACATTCAAAAACCAGTAGGAGAGCACGTCAATCTCCCTGGACACTCAATACCAGACTTAAAAGTTGCCATTCTTCAACAAAAAAAACTTCAAAAGCAGACTTCAACGAGAAACTGCAGAACTGGAATTAATTTGCAAACTGGACACCATCAAATTAGGCCTGAATAAAGACTGGGAGTGGATGGGTCACTACAAAAAGTAATTTTCCCTTTGCTGATGCTCACACCTTCTTGTCAACTGTTGGAAATGGCGTGGTGTTGCTGTGTTGGCATAACAGGACTCTTTCATTGGTGGGAGACAAATTGAAGTGTAGACATGCGTACAACTAGGTCAGCGCAAGGTGGTTTATGTCAACCTAAATTTCTAATGCAGACCAGGCGTAGGTGTGCATTTGCTGAGTGAAAGAACTTACAGGGTCTGCTGGCCAAGCCAGTGGTACTTGTCAGCTGCAAATGCTTATTGCTTCGAGTCTCTTTCCCCCCCCTTAAAATATAATAATATAAAATAACTACAAAATTAAATGCAAAAAACTAGAGTTGATCTCATAACCTTAATGCTACATTAAGTACTCAAAAGACAGGAGATTGCAAAATATAAAGTTGCTTCAGCAATGTTAACTCAGCCACATTGCACACACAGGATCTGATCCAAAGTTCATTTAAGTCAGTAATAGGCTTTCCATTGACATCATTAGGCGTTGGATCAGACCCATATATCCTTTTCTATTGCTTTTCCCCTTGTTAATGTATGCCATAAAATATACTAAGGTTTACATTTTATATGCAGGATGTGTACTGTGGCTGATATTTCCTGTCCATGCCTCACAACGGAGAGGACAGAATCATCCAAAGATCATAAATATATTTAGAGGTTACTGGTAAAGAAATCACACATTTTGTTTCGTTTTTCAAATGTGTTCCTGACTAAATTAATTGGAGGAGATATTTTATAGTTACCTATTACAGGAAAGTGCCTCTTTAAATATAATTTTTTTGTTAAGTATTTACTAATGGGTGAATTGGTACAAACTACGCAGCTTAAAATATTTCCAGAATATTTTGCTGTTCTTTAAATTCCCCATGTTTTCAAAGAAGAAATTAGCAGAAGCAGTTGACTCTTGACAAAATATATCCATGTGGGGTGAAAAATAATATCCACACCGTGAATTTAAGGTACATCCCTGGAGGTACAAATTTAGGAAACCTATAATCAATTTTTCACTTACTGGAGCACTATTTTGGTGGGGGCAGGCAGAGGGAAATGTGCTGCAGGCAAAGCATCCTTCTTTGCTTTTATTTTTCTTTCAATAAATCAGCCAGTGTTCGGTGTGGCTCCAAAAAGTTTTCGTCTTTGGATTAAAAAAGTGAGCAACAGGTAGCTGTGACGCAGGTTCTGCACAGTCACTGAACTGAACACACCTTAAACTAACAGAGGGTGAAAGGTGGTAGTGTTTTGAGCTGAATCTGTGTTTTTAGACGAGGCAGCACCTTTTCTATAAAAGCACATTTATACCAACTCCTTAAGAAGTTTAGACTGGAGGGCTGTCTCCAAAAACTGGCCCCCCCTTCTGCCAAGTCCCATATGTTTGTCTTGGCAGGACTGCAGTGTCTGCTTGGCTGGCGCTGGGATATTAAATTGATGGAACACAGAGCTCTTGATGCTTTTCATTGGGGCTTCTATTTAGTTAGAGGCAGGATAGAGTTCTGTCAGCGACCTGCAATTGTCCAATGGAGAGAAAAGGGAGAAATAAGAGGAAAAAGTCCCGAGAGCATTTTCAATTTCATAAATGATGGTCGAGGGAAGCACTTTTTGGGAAGTAGCAACATTTTTGTTAAAAGGTTGGACCATCTACATTATTGTGATATCTGTTGGCCAGCATTCTGGCTCCACCCAATGTCTGCAGAAGGTGAAATAAATGATTGCAGTGGGTGTAACTAATTAAGTTCAGACAATCCGGTTTTGTAGTTCTATCTTGCCGTATATTGGGAATGAAGATATGTAAAATGTGCTGTTCCAAAATGTACGTCTGTTATACAAAGTAAAGCTGTATTCAGAAGGCTTTTATAAAACAAAGCTTTGCAGCTACCTAGTTCCATCCATCCATCCATCCAGAGATCTCAAAGCACTTTGTATACTTCAGTATGAGATTTCAACCTCCTATTATCATCATGCCTGTTTTACAGGAACTCCGGTTGGGACGTGGGGTAGTTAAGTGGTTTGTGGAGGTGAGAATAGTTACCAGATTTCCCAACTGTCAGGCTTATGCTGTAAAATACATGCAATATGTGTAATCTCCTTCATCTGTAAGGCAGGTGAAGTGGTCTGATAGAATCAACATGTATTACCATATAGGGAAATCAGAATGTTGGGAGTCAGGTTCGGTTCCTCACTTCTCGTCTGGCAGAAAGTGAGTGTGCTGTGCAGGCTTTAGGAGTGCCTTCCAATGACCCTTATGACCAAAACTGTGCTATGGAGACTCTCCAAACAGAACCAAGTCCAGCCCCCCTCAGCTAAAAAAGCAAGAACTTGTAAGGGGGGGGGGAAATAGAGGGACTTGGAGGACCCTCTGGAAAAAAATCTCTTAAAACCGTATATGACGGTTATTGCAAGCTTAAATACCACATCATGCTTTGTTCCCGGTCATGCTGTCACTTACACACAGCCAGCTCCAGGATCCTGCTTCTCTTCTTCCCTGTCTGAAAAGCACATGGGTCAGAAAACTCAGCAACCAAACCTCCAAAGTCCCCTGGGTTCCATTTGCCTCCACTGTCTTGGTCAGAGAATCTTGCTCTGGGGGAACCAGTCATCGCACAAGCAGGGGAAAAAGTTGGCTAATGTATGGTCTGAGTCATAGTACATTCCTTGCAGGGGACAGAGCTTCCTTCTTTGTGTTCCAAGCCCTGATGTCAAGATGGGGGAGCACTCCTCCACAGATCTTTGCCATCTCTTTGAATGTCAAGCCATGCTGGCTTGTCTCTAATTGCTGGTTTCTCAGGCAACTCACAGATGGTTTTGCAATCTGATGGAACTGTGGTTCCCTGCCCCCTCACCTTCACAAATTCCAACCACCAGCCCTCTCTTGTCGTGTCTCGTTATGTTCTGATTGCTTTAGCTCATAGACTCAGCTTTCCACAGACAGGCACTGGAGCCATCCTAAATTTATCAGTGTGATCTCACAGAGGCAGTTAGTTGTTAATCTTATAGCATAAAGATTTTTCATGTAAATTTACCAACAGTCATTCAGTCAAAATATCAGGCTTTCTCCAAATGGTGTCCTCTGGCATGAATCAGGAGATGGTTTTATCCAATTTCTCTCCACCTGTCTCCAGTGAATGACGGTCTGTAGTATTCCTTGGATACTTGATAAATCATAAAACTGTAGTCAGAGAGGTCCTAGGACTTTGATCCTGTGAGGAATTGGGCCCGGGAAGTTAGGGCTCCAAATTTAAGCTGCTTGAAGGCTTCTTGGTAAAAGGCACCCCATCTCTTCTGATCCTGCACTTTGACCTCATACATAATGCGCTGTATTTACGTAACTTTCCTGACTGATTCTAGGCCCTTTTGTATTATTCCTTTGTCAAGCTGTTTTTAGTGCATCAATAAAAAAAGAATAATCTGTTCCATTTTAAGGTTAGTTTTTGGGGACTGAGCACCCTTCATTTTTATTTGAATTTGAGTTTCATTAGTTGTTCGTCATTACATATTTCAGTTCTTCATAATAAAAGCACTGTGTCTGGTGCCCCAAAATTACCTCTTTGGATTACAGGGTATCTCATTTGCAGTGCATCCAGGAGAGGACCTGTCAACTTTGCTTTGCAGATCTCTTTATGAGAAACTCTATACATTAAATAGAGGCTCTCTTGAGAGATGTGGGGGCATAACTTACCTTGAAACCGAATCCTCTTCATTCACATCCACCAGCACAGAGTCAGTATAAAGGTAGAGTACATATTCAATGATGGTGACATCTTTAAAATGTGCTCCTTTCCATGGAAGTAGCAAGAAACGTCCGGGACTGTGTCTTCCTATTTATTGTATATTCCCTCGCACAATGGATCTGTGCTCTTACAGAGGCATCTGCGTGCAACCAAATGGTGGTAATGTCCCAGAGTTTGTAGTCTAAGAGTGTGAGCTGGTATTGTATAGTGCAACACAAAGATAACAAGCATGAAGTGTCGTGTAGTCTATACACACACTTTTTTAGGAGAATGTCGGGGTTTGGCATTCATCCATAAACTCAATTCCAAGCATGTAAGGCAGTATGCAACAGGTCCAAAGTCTGGCATGGGAAGGAGACTATTCTTTCTGACAAATCCTTTGGAGCATAGGGAGCAGGAGGGCTGTTAGGCAGTGATGAGAGCACAAATACAGTCTTGGGTGTAATACCTTGATGGCAAGGAATCCTATTTTTGTTGTTTTACAGAGAAAAGCACTGAAGGGATTTAGGAAAAAGAAGAGACCTCGTGTGACCGGGAGGTAGCACCATCTTGGCTGCAGAGCTGATCTTAGTCTTTATCTCTTTGCAGCTGACCCCAAGGCATGCCGTATATGTTGGGGACCTGCCATGTCCTAATGTATAAATGTATTTCTGGTTTATATATAAACATTCCTTTTATTTCTGAGCCAGCTTTGAAGAATGGTAACTGAAGGCTATTAATTAATAACATCTCAGTTCCGTAGAACTTGATACTGAGGATTGTTTTAAATTTCAAAGTATGCGTCTATACAGTAATGTAGGAACAGGGTCAGTTTTAAGAACACAGTTGACATGCAGCTTCCTTGGGCTTTAACACAGGCTTTGGGACAGGTTCATTAAAACCCACAAGAGCGCAGATGACTTCAAGATTCCAGGAAAATGTTGTTTGTTTTTCAAAAAACAAAACAAAAAACAGTTGAAGACTGGCATTGTTAGGGATCCAAATAGCTTTTATCTGGATTACTTTTGCTTTTACTGGTATTTTTACTATAGGTACATATTTAGTAGGGCTGTCTAGTGATTAAAAAAATTAATTACAAGATTAAAAAAATTAATCGTCATTAATTGCACTGTTAAACAATAATATAATACCATTTATTTAAATATTTTTGGATGTTTTCTACATTTTAAAATAGATTGATTTCAGTTACAACACAGAATACAAAGTGTACAGTGCTCACTTTATATTTATTTTTGATTAAAAGTATTTGCACTGTAAAAAAACCAAAAGAAATAGTTTTTTTTTTCAATTCACCTAATACAAGTACTGTAGTGCAATCTCTTTATCGTGAAAGTTGAATTTACAAGTGTAGAATTATGTACAAAAAATCTGCATTCTAAAATAAAACAATGTAAAATTTTAGAGCCTGCAAGTCCACTCAGTCCTACTTCTTGTTCAGCCAATCGCTCTGACAAACAAGTTTGTTTACATTTGCAGGAGATAATGCTGCCTGCTTCTTGTTTGAGTGGACCTGTAGGCTCTGAAATTTTACATAGTTTTGTTTTTTTGAGTGCAGTTTATGTAACAAAAAAACCCTGCATTTGTAAGTTACACTTTCACGACAGAGATTTCACTACAGTACTTGTATTAGGTTAATTTTAAAATGCTGTTTATTTTGCTTATCATTTTTACAGTGCAAATATTTGTAATAAAAATAATATACACTTTGATTTCAATTACAACACAGAATACAATATATATGAAAATGTAGGAAAAACATCCAAAATATGTAATACATTTCAACTGGTATTCTATTTTGTTTAACAAGTGTGATTAAAACTACGATTAATCACGATTAATTTTTTGAGTTAATCATGTGAGTTAACTGCAATTAATCGACAGCCCTAATATTTAGCTGTTATCACTGAAGATAATTTTCAATATCATGCATCCATTTGAGCGGTCCTTTATTTTCATTTCAGAGGACAAAAGAGTTGCAGAAAGTAGTTTCTTATTACATGATACATTAAATATAATTCTGGAGCACTCCAGTTGTCTGGACAGTATGCTGTCATAGTGACATGAAATTGATTTGCATAGGAAATGTCAATGCAGAATTCAGTGGCACATGAGCACCACGCATAGAGGTAGTGCTCAGATTGGATCCTCCTTCTAGCCTTTTTTGGTGCAGTGTTTGCTAAGGCAGGCAGGAGACTCAGCATTCATGGAACAGAGTTCAAGCAGCGGTGAGGTGCAGTTTAATTCACAAATAATATGTTATAGAAAAGTATCTTGTCCATTTAAAGGCAAATAGAGAGACACAAGACTTTTCTCATCCACAGTAAACAAAAAAGAAACAGACCAAAAACCCCAAAACAACACTGTCCTCAGCCGAACTGATGATAAAAATAAAGCAGGATTTTCATCAGACAAGGCTTACTTCAGCCTTCATGGGTGATAAGAAAGCAAAAAACCACTTCTCATTCTCCTCTAGCCTCCATCTCTCTGTCTTGCGTCCCAGTTCTTTGTGGTTTATATCTTGCACCTCTTAAGAATTAGCTGCCTTTCCTCAGTACTGCTCAGTGGCACTCCTACAAACAACATCTATTGAAGTAACCATCCTGGGCAACAGGGTTGGTTGGCTGTTCATGGAGAGAAAGGAGGATTAATGCTCTCTCAGGAAAAGCCTGTGTGAGACCCAGTCATATAGTGCAGCTCAGACTTTGAGGTGCTCTTACTCACATGAGCCCTCCTCTTGCCTTTGGTAGCCCTGCTCATGTGACTGCTCACTGTTTCATTAGAAATAGGTGCTGTGGCAGGCAGGCAGACTTATAGGAAATAGATCTTTAATGAGCATGCATGGAGGCCATTGTTACGTGCTGAGAGGCCTGTTTTTGTCCATTAGCAGACTGGCCACCAGTTTTCAATGCTGAGCCCCCAATATCACACCAAACTTGGTCTCTCCTGAATCCTGACTTTTGCCTGTCCCACTCAGCATACTACACTCACCTATGCGATTAATGATTGCACATTTGGACTCCATGGGCATGGCTACACTTGCAGATGTAGAGCGCTTTGAGTTAAACCAGCCTTCGGAGAGCGCAGTAGGGAAAGCGCTGTAGTCTGTCCCCACTGACAGCTTCAAGCGCACAGGCGTGGCCACATTTGCGGCACTTGCAGCGGCATCGGGAGTGGTGCATTATGGGCAGCTATCCCAGCATGCAAGTGACCGCAACGTGCTTTTAAAATGGGAGGGGTGGGGTGGAGTGTGACAGGGAATGTGTTGTGTGTATGTGGGGGTGGAGAGAATGGGTTTTTGAGGGGCTGAGAGCATGTCAGCATGCTGTCTTGTAAGTTCAGACAGCAGCAGACTCCCCCCTTCCCCCCCACGTCTCTCTCTCACACAGAGCATTCCACAGTAACGGCTTGCATGCCGGCTGTCAGAAACGGAGCTTTGAAAGAGCATTTCTGCATTCCTACAGGAGTTCAAAACAATGACAAGAGTGGCCACTTGACTTAAGGGGGATTATGGGATGTTGCCGGAGGCCGATCAGAGCGCAGTAACGCAACACCTCGTTCACGCTGACGCCCAGGTGTTGTAGCCAAGGCGCGGCAGACGTTATTCCTCTCGCCAAGGTGGAATACCAGCAGCGCTGTAGCCGCGGAGTCAGAGCGCTCTACGTGCCTTGCCAGTGTGGATGGGTAGTGAGCTAGTGCGCCCGGGGCTCCTTTATTGCGCTGTGACTCGCAAGTGTAGCCAAACCCTAAGATTCTTCTCTGAATTTAGCTTATTATACATACAGGGTTGAGGCTGGAAGGGCTAACTCACTGATCCAAACAGGAAGACCGCTGATGTCTATCTTCTGTAATCTGAGCATGGGCACCTTTGATTGAGTTTGATATACTGTACAATGCTCACCATTAAACATTCAACACTTACAAACAGCTTCTACACTATAAGCTGAAATAAACAACTTTTATCTCATGGAATGGACACATTATGCACACTTCAAACCAACCTCCCTCCACTCTTGCTTTTTCCCGTTCTAAGGCTAGGGAAAACCGGGTATCATAGATACCATTGGCAAATTTTGGCTTTATAATGGTAGCCACTATAACCGTGCTAGCTAGCTACGTGAGCTGTTCTGCTCTCTGGTTGTCCTTATTGTCAGAGGCTGGAGGGTGGGCTTTTGTAAAAGTTCGTAGATAATTATGCTCCCAACTGTCTTTGTAATCAAGGGGAGTTGAATATCAGAATTCCTCAAATGCCTTTGAAAGTTCCACCCAGAAAGTTCCCCTAATATTCAAGTTAAGCATATCCATTTTTAATCTTCAGTCCATATCTCCTTGTTTTACTGCTCCAAATCAATTGCCCTTTCCTCTCTTACATTAATATCCTTTGCATATTTATATAGAATCATGTTCCCCCTTAAATGCTGTTGATTTTGGCTAAATAAATGTAATTCCTTAGTGTAACTTTCCTTGTTAGGTTATTTTCTCTAGTCTTTGTATCATTTTGGATTTTCATGTTGGTTTTTTTATTGTCTCAATGTCTTTTTGAGGTTAAAAAGTGCACAATATTCCAGGCTTGATTTTACCAGCATACGATGTAGTAGTAGTACATTTGCTCCTGCCTGTGAGAGACCCCTCTGTATGCTGTACGTACCAGAGTAAAATTGACCACTTTCCCAGTGGCCTTTTACTTTGACTCAGGACCTGGTTCTGCTCCCATTTCAGTCAATAGGGAGTTTTGCTTTCAGTTTTTATTCCGTCATTACCTCTGGATTATAGAAACATAGAAATACAGGGCTGGAAGGGATCTCAAGAGGTCATCTAAACCAGTTCCATGCGCTGTGGCAGGACCAAGTAAACCTAGACCATCCCTGATAGGTGTTTGTTCAATCTGTTCTTAAAAAACCTCTAAGGATGGGGATTCCCCCTCGTGGAAGCCTATTTCAGATATTAACTACCCTTGGAGTTAGGTTAGATATTACAAAAACTTTCTAAATCTCCTTTGCTGAAAATTAAGCCCATTACTATTTGTTCTACTTTCAGTGGACATGGAGAACCATTGATCACTGTCCTCTTTATAACAGCCGTTAACATACATTAAGGCTGTTATGAGGACCCCCTCAAGCTTCTTGACTCAAGACTGCACATGCCCAGTTTAGTTTGGGTTGAGGTGTGATGGAAGAGCTGCATGGGGGAGTGTTGGTGCATAGATCTATTTTGCATTATCTACCTAGGTTGTATGACACCTATCACTGTACTATCTGAGTGCCTCACAATCATTTAATGAGTTTTATACTTGTGGTAGCTCTTGATGTAGGGTACGACTGTCTCCATTTTACAGATGGGGAACTGAGGCACACAAGAGTAACTGGTTTGGACACGGTTGTACAGGAAGCATGTAGGAAAGCTGAGAATTGAACCCAGATCTCCAGTGTCAGTCCAGTACGAAACAGTGCAGGTAATAGACTGATATTTATTTCCAGGTCGTACTCACACAAAGTTGGTAAGGGTTATAAAGCTTCCTCATTTAGTGCTAATAGTTTTGTTGTGATTTTGTTTGTCTATTTTAGATACTATAGAAAATAGTAATAATAAGCAGGTAAACTTACTAGAACCACAATCTTTAAACATTTAATTTAATTTGGCGGAATCATTGTACACATTAAGATGTTGTTTCATTTACAAGCAAAGCAGTAAAATTAACAACGGTCCAGGGCTTCAGACTATACTTTCCTGTATTTCCTCATAAATATGCTTTTGTGGAGAACTTTTTCAACTACATACTACTTCATTGAAACTCTACTAAGCTCTTTTTCTTCAAATGAGACTTTTACAAAAGGTGTTGTAAGCACCTGCTTGCTTTTCTCCACTGGCTAGGGGTTTGTGAAATGTTCTGTGTTGGAATGCAGAGTTTTCGGTGGCGATCAGCTGAAAATGTAATGGCTGTGTAAGGGTGGACTGTGTAAACCCAACCTCCTCCCTCTCCATCTGCTTGGAAAATTGCAAGCTCATTTTATTGATCCTTTTTTGGAAAAGGTTCCTCAGGACAAAAGTTGGATTCTGCATTTGCACTGGCAGCAGACTGGAAAAATGTAGCTAAAACACCAAGGTTGATGATCTGTATATGATTTCCACTAGAAGAGAGATCTTGTATATTTACAAATTCACCTTATGGTATTCTTTAGTTGTAAGTACCATTTACACCCAACACCCTATTGTAAACCTTAGTACAGCAGTTGAGCTTGATATATATCATGTTAGTCTATGTAAAACTGCCTGAAACATAAGGTCTGGATTAGAGAGAAGTGAAACAATTCAGAAAAATGTAGATATTTCTGAAGATGTGTGAGGATGATCAATTCCCATCCAAGAAAAATTCCTGTTGTAAAAGGATCAAGAGAAGAGAGTGAGAGAGAGTACTGAATAAATACGTTCTGCAAATTATTTATATAGCTGTGAATTCTCCGTTGTTATCCGTGGACATTCTGCTTCACCAACCCAAATTTCCTCTTTATTGTGTGGGTTTTTAAGTGTCACTTACTAAAGCAACTCAAACCATTAATATTTAAGAATTGTTGGGTACCAAAACAAAATTCCCCCCTTCTTCACTCATACTCTACATCTGTTAAACTCCCTTTATTTCTATGGCACATGGACAATAAAATGCTTGAAATGGCCCAGCTTCATACATGTTAAAAATTCCAGGCACCCAACCTTAATACTTTGCAGGTAATTTAGTTCCACCAGATATTGTGGACTAGCTCCTCAGCTGTGCCAGAGTTCTGCTCGTGGCATGTGAAGATGGAGGAAAGGTCTGAGCTGTTTTGAAAATCTAACCATAGGTGTCACGGTGGCAGCTGCTGGATGCTGAGCAGCTTTGAAAATCTGGCCTCTTATTTAGGTGCCTTAGGAGATGTTACTCTTTTTTTTTTTTTTTTTTTTAAATCTGGCTAATTGTAGATGGTAAACACTTGGAAATCTAGCTCTGAGCTGAAAAAAATCTGGCCCTCTGGGTCTATTTCTTTCACAAGTGTAGCACCGTTGACTTCAGTGGAATTACAGCAGTGTCAGTGAGAGAAGTGTCTCTCTCTTTAATGTAACGTCTATTTGAATGTAATAACATTACTGAATATCTACAATGGTTAGTTACATTCATTCAAGATTAAGGGCTTGATTCTATTCTTACTTACACCAGCATAGATCAGGGTTAACTCTACTGAAGTCCAATGGAGTTTCCACTAGTATAAAGCTGGTCAAAGTCAGAGGAGAATCAGGCCCCGGATCTGTATGAATAAGCATAGGTCAATATGAGACTTGAAGGAAATAATCAGGTTCACACGTAATTGTCTAGTCCATGCAAGTGACAGTTGCTGCTTAAAATCCCATCAGCTCCTGTTTTCTTCAGCCAGCATATCTGGGAGAGGGAAACATGGGGACCACATACTACTTCAAGCAGTTCTGGCATGGAGGGGAGTCTGTTTTTTGTGGAGTTCTGTAACTGTACTGCTTGCATGGTTGGGAATCCATTCTGTCTGTGAGGCTGACTGCTCAGGGCATGCCATAGTTCAGGGGTTCTCAGACTTTTGTACTGGTGACCCTTTTCACACAGTAAGCCTCTGAGTGCAACCCCCCCTTATACATTAAAACCACTTTTTTTTTATACGTTTAACACCGTTATAAATGCTGGAGGCAAAGCAGGGTTTGGGATGGAGGCTGACAGCTCATGACCCCCCATGTAATAACCTCGTGACCCCCTGAGGGGTCCTGAGCCCCAGTTTGAGAACCCCTGCCTTAGTTAGAAAAGGGCGTATGAAGAGGGGAGAAGATCAGGAATTAGTGCAGATGGTAAACTATGCAGTACATCAGAATAACAGGACTCCTAGCCCTCCTCTTTTGCATTGCAGTTTCAAAGGTTGAAATTCCTAATGGAACTTTGCCAATATTTTAATAATTTAATTTTCCTTAATAGACAAAAGTGGATCTTCAGATTTTTGATCCTTTGACTGTACTGTAATGCAGTTTACTTGCACATACAGGTTGTAGGATACTGGTAATCTTTGGGGGATATATCATAAAAGGATAGGTGGAGAATGACATGTGAGTAACAGGTAGACAAATGGATCAGCCACACTTTTCTGTATGCAATACCTTCCCATTTGTACCAACAAGGTGAGACTCAGGGCAGTGCAGGGCCAGCTGCAAAGCACACAAGTATCCCAAAAGGCACAAGCAAAAGATCAGTTTCGAGCTACAATAGAGGCAGAAAGATCAGACTAGAAAGGTAAATCAATAGGGAAATGCAGAAGATAGGCATAGGTTCTTGATAGCATAGAATATATAAAAAGAAACCACACATCAGAGCTTGTTGTGATCAGTGCTTAGGATGCTACCGTACAGTACCCATCTGAATTTTTTCCTGGGATGGATGGCTAATGTGTAAGTGTACACCCATGTTGCCTAAAACTTGCCTCCTTTTGACTTCGCCATGTGCCCTTTCGCTTTGCACTGCTCCTTGCACACTTTCAGGATATAGCTGAACTTCAATGCCTTTTGCACCACAGTAGAATCTCCACTAGATGTTAGTAGTGCAAATGGTCTTTGTATGCTTGACCCCCTTCTATAACTAGCTTCTTACGTTACCACAGAATAGAGCCTAATGTGTTTTCCCAGGTCTGCATTTGGTTTTTGTATATGGTGACCAGATAACCCATTGGTCCTCGACTGTCCTGATTTTGTGAGGGGTAACCATACTGAAACACATCTTTTTATCCTGGTTTCCATATAATCTGCTAATCTCCAACCTAGCACCAGCACCTCATTTTTGCTTGAAGCAATCCCATGACCTCCTCCAAAGTTTCCCCCACA
This sequence comes from Platysternon megacephalum, assembly GCA_003942145.1. Classification (NCBI taxonomy): domain Eukaryota; kingdom Metazoa; phylum Chordata; order Testudines; family Platysternidae; genus Platysternon; species Platysternon megacephalum. The sequence goes on from QXTE01000226.1 coordinate 744,963, forward strand.
GTGGCTAGGCAGCAAGATGACGTTAGGATATATACTCTTTGATACCATGTCTCTCAATCCCTGTTTCTTGTAATATAGCCTGACATTTGTAGAGACACAGAGACTGGTACAATCTCCCTTAGAGAATCTGGTAAATTAATTAATTATTTTTTAATTCCTATTACAAAAACAATCAGTCCTGGATTCTGCCACCCCAGAGCTGGACTCTCCAGTGCTGCCTGGCTTCCCTTTCCTGAGGGAAGGTTGGCTGGGGTGACCCCACCTGGACTGGGCCGTGAAGGTGAAACTGTGTTCTGCCCACAGAGAAGGCTGATTTCTGCAATAAGAGACTGTATTGAGGAGGAAGGAGGAGACAGACATTTCCTTAGGCCTTTGGCTTTTTCGGCACCAGCTGCAGCTTCTGCAGTGCCTTGGAGTAAAATCCCCTTAAAGGCAAATGCAGTAACATGACTGGGAATGAGGCAGGCAGATTGTTCAGATTAATTGTTAGAAGTTGGAAGTAAAATAGTAGAATTTCTCTCAGAAAAGGCTCTGCCACAGAGAGGTCTGATTGAGCCTGTGGTCTGATTGTGGAGCCCCATTAGAGCTGTTGGGAACTTCAGAGGTGGGACTGCCATTGATGACTGGTCTGCCTCTGCCATCAAAGCTGCGAGTGATCCGAAGTACCATTATAATGGCTCTGTGGGCCATAGCACGATGGAGAACACTTGTGCACAGATACAAGCCCTTTTGTGTGTGGGCACAAGGTGTGTTATCGGGCAGAGGCTTGCAGTCCCAGAATTCTCTAGTGTAGAGGTGGCTGAAGTGCTTTGGCGTGGGAGGGGTCTGCCTCCACTTTTAAAAAATGTAAAAAGTGAATTTAAAACACTTGAAAATGCTGCAGAATGAAGTCCTTTGTTCATCCCCAGAATAAGAGCAGCAGCAGCAGTATATAAGCTTCTCCAATGGGCTCCATCAGTGTACCTCAAACCGGGAATGATCACCCTTCCCGGGTGAGTGGCTGGCTATTCAGTTCTTAGCCTCTCCGCCAAGGTCGCCAGCAAAGGTGCTGGTTGCAAAGATGTTTTTTGATGTGGAACAGGATTGAGCCTGTGACCTCATTTCTCGTAGGTAATTAGATGGTAATGGCTTTCAGTCACTACTGACCCAGAATGGATATGAAACTGTGATTCAGAGCTGAAAGGCTCTGTATTCCATTACTAATACTGTGACACAATCATGGACTGACACAGTATCAAGTTATAAAAAACAGAATACTGAACCTGTTAAGGTAGGAATGCATACAAGGCTTACCAGGTTCTGTGTTTATTGCCACCCATTCCAGTTGTTCAGTGACTTTGTAATTCAATATTAACTCTTAGATCAGGAACACATCCATAGGATGCCATTAAATGCCAGGAAATGTTAATAATAAAAAGGTAACATGTTCTCATTGATTAAGATTGCATTATTAACTCTAAATCAAGGACACTGCATTAACTATTTGTGTGCAATCCAGATGTATGTCTAGGCAAGAACAGTATTATACATCTTTTATGGAAAATCTGGTGTGTGCTACAGTTTGTGCCTGATGATAATGCAGTCAGAGTAGAATATGCTTTCTAAATTGAGCTGCTGTTCTGCTTTGCCAGGTATGTTTGCATGGCAAGTCATCCTGAACCTATGCCATTTTCTTCTCTGTTTATACTATTTAAATTTGCATTTCATAATATCAACTCAGATTAATTTTGCATGCTTATGTGAAATTGGACACTTGCTTTGGGTACTGTTGGCTTTAGAGTAATTAATTGTTTTTAAATGAACATTTCCCCCCCCCCCCTTAAATAGCAGTGTTACTAAGGTGACAGAAGATTAAGTTAAGAGGAGTGTTATTAGGTACAGTAAATGAGTTGGGGGTTTTTTGTGGTAGGTCTGTCTTAAAAACATGGTTTATATTCTGTACATATAAAAAAAAGGTTGACATTTCACTTAATTCTTGCAACTTATCCTGCTATTCCTTGTACAAAAAGGCACACACGTTATGAATAATATAATTATGGGCTCCTTTCTTTTTTGTAGACTTAACACAGAAAAGAAAAAACACATATTAAAGCTGGGAAGGGAAGCCAGAGTTACCTTCTGGACATCACANCCCCCCCCCCCCCCCCCCCCCCCCCCCAAAAAAAAAAAGAATGATGTGGGCAAAATATGTGGTTTGGCTCCTGACCCTTATGCACTGAAGTAAATATTCTTCATGCAGTAAAGCATTTTGGAAACTAAAGCTATCTATAAGAATAATAAAATCACAATGACTTTGTTGCTCAGTATGGATGCTATTGGAAATCATAGATATTTCAGATAAGTTTTATTGATGATTGCAATTGATATCACCTTTCATTTCCTTTAGACATTTCTCTCCAGTAATTTATGACGTAGGGTCCAATCCTGATCCTACTGGACACAAGGGTTGCCAATTTTGATTGGACGTATTCCTGGAGGTTTCATCACATGACATAATCTTTAATTAAAGATTAATCTTTAATTCCTGGAGACTCCAGGACAATCCTGGAGGGTTGGTGACCCTGGACTGTACTTATTGTTGTTTAAAGGCAAACCCACTGATTTCAAGGTACAGCAGTGATAACCAAGTAGGAGATCCAGCATGCTATACATTCTTATGGATATAAGAATGCTACTTTTCAGTACACCTCCCATTCTTCAAATTCTAAGGAAAAAAGCAGTGGTAGGTGATAGTGTTCATGACACTTCGAGGGAATTTTTTTGATGACTTCTCAAAATTGTAACTTTTGCATTTTAAACCTTCACAGTTCATTTACATCTGACATATTGAGACTGAGCTGAAATAATTTTTCTATTTCATACAAAAACACATACAGGTCTGTCTCATCTTACGCTGGGGTTACGTTCTGCGGTCAGAGCGTAAAGCGAAAACCACGTATAGTCAAAATTACATGGAGTGTAATGGCGGGCGGAATCGCCCGCACTACAGAAACAGTATTTAAATTGTTGTTTTTCTCTTTTTTTTTGTTTGTTTTTTTCCCCTTGTTTTTGCCGACCGCATAAAGCTGAAATCGCACATGTTAAATGCGCCTAAGACGCGACAGACCTGTAGAATTGAAATGCAAAGCTTTGGTTTATGTTGGAACTCTGTCCCCGTGCATGTCTGCAAAATTACTGATGGGGAGGGGCTGCCTTTGAGCCTTCCCGATCCTGTGCTGCCCCAGCGGCTGAAGAGGCACCTGATGTAACTCCCAGGGAGGGATAGCTCAGTGGTTTGAGCATTGGCCTGCTAAACCCAGGGTTGTGAGTTCAATCCTTGAGGGGGCCATGTAGGGATCTGGGGCAAAAATCTGTCTGGGGATTGGTCCTGCTTTGAGCAGGGGGTTGGACTAGATGACCTCCTGAGGTCCCTTCTAACCCTGATATTCTATGATCTATGATCCCTGGGGCCTGTCTAACTTAAAGTTTCCTGAGATCCAGAATCTTCAATGCACCTACCAGTCCCGACACACTTCTCACACCAGGCCTTGTAAGCAGATTCCTGGTGAGAACAAGGGCTTTTGTAGCCTCTTGATGCTGCTCGGGCCCTTTTGCCCAGCTTGGACCAGGGGGGTTAGGCTCTCAGCCCAGATTATGAGTTCAGCTCCCAGCAGCTCCCATTCAGTGCACCAGGATCTTTTGAGTAACTGGACCCAGTTGTTGGTGTTGAGCACTTTTGAAAGTCTGGCCCTAAATCTCATCTTATTCCATACAGTATATGTTCAGTGTGGTTACAGGCAGGGCCATAACTTTGAAATTCATGGCTTACATGCATTTAAATCCTCTGCCAGAATGTTACATTGAAAAGCTCTTTTGCACTGAATTTCTTTGGTTTCTGAAAAGAGAGAAGAATAATCACTATGCAACTCTCTAAGGACAATGCATTGAAATAAACGCATGTTAGTCAGCGTCAGAGTTTGAAATGTCGTCTTATTGGCGAAAGGCTTTGTCACACTATATTTCGTTTTTTAGGGGGGAGCCATACTCAGGTGTTAGCCTCAGTCAAAGCTTATTTCTGCCATTTTAAGAATGCCACCGTGCCTGTGCTCTCGCACGCTGATGCGACACCTGCGATGCATAACTGTGTGTCTTTATGGCTGGATCATAGCAATGTTACACATTTATATACTGGGTTACGTTTCATCCGAACCTGGTATCTGGAGTTGATGCAGAAGGCTGCACCATGTTGACTGATTGGGAATTAATATAAGAGATTCTGCTCAGCTGCTTGTTTGCTTCTGTACTTATCTGTACATTTCTGTGCAAGCCTAGCATTAGGCTTTACTTGTAGCGGGGAGCTCTCAGAAATGCAGCTAGGGGGTTGCCTGTTACACACATACCAGCCCCAGCAGCTCCCAGGGATGCTGGACAGGCTGTGCAGAAAAGGTTGTACTTGGGGCTGTATTCCCTGTATTCTTTTCCTAACCCGCTCATCCTGCCACCTGAACCCTGCCTAGTCTGGAGCCCATCCCCCCCAACCCACATGGGGAGAGGGCTGTTCTGAGTTCAGCTGGGAGGGGAGATGGTGCTGCTGAGGCAGCTGGCTTGCCCTCTACCCCTCACTCCCCAAGGAAGCACTGTGATCCAGGTGCAGAAAACCCTTCTGCACTTGGAAGGAGGGGTGCACGGCCTGCCCAGTATTCCCACTTTTGGATGTCTCTGTGTAACTCAGATACTTGGATGCAACGTGACTAAATCATACCATAGAGGAGAGAATATTGAACAGCATTGAAGAAAGATTGGTTGCATAATGATTGTTTATAGTCACTTTCTTGCCTGGTACATACGCTTTTTATATAGGTGTTGATGGTTTATATTATGCCTTTGGAAGTAGGTGGCAGATTGCTTAAAATATAATATCCCATTGTTTTTTCACTGGTATCTCCAAATAGTCGGCATATGCGTTTTTTCCACATGTTCGCTGTGCCCAGTCACTCTGCCAAACAGAATATAGGCTGCTGCTCTCTGAGCTAAAGGAAGTTTGAAAGCTCAAGGCTTTTTTTTTTTTCCACTAAGAGGATTTTTTAAAGACTATCTTCCCCTTGATTACACTGCTTAATTCTCTCACCATTGGTTGCTGTGATTTACATTCAAGTTATCAGATTACTTTTTACCACATGATCATGAACCTGCCTGACATTCTATGATTGATTGATTGATTGATTCTCCTTTCACTTCTGCCAGCCTGTTTTATGCTGATGTAACTGATTCCAGTGAGTTTAGTCCCAGTTAATACTAGTGTCAGTGAAAGCAGAGTTAAGCTTTACATCTGTAAGTCCAGTTCACAGCCCTCCCAAGAGAAAGGTACAGAGAGGAGGGGCTTGAATGACCTGTTCATCCACAGGGATCAATAATTAGGGGGTTGAATGGCATGCAGTTGTTTAGGGGGAGTGTCCAGGTGACTGTAGTACAGTAAAATTAAGGCCCAATCCTGTAAGGTGTTGAGCACTTCCTGTGGGATGCTGAGCACAGACGAATTGAAGATACTCGGCACTGCATTCATCAAGTCATAAATATCTGTATTAATAGCTAATTAAAATATCAGTCTTACTCATTACATACAAATGCTAGAATTCCTGTAAAACTTGTGCCTTAGGCATGTATTCTGTTGTGGGATGTGTGTGTGTGTGTTTAAATATGTATAACTTCCATTATTACCTATGAGAGCTTGTCTATGCACAGGTCAAAATGTTCAGTAGCTAGAAATATTCTGGATCCAGTGTAAAGCCCAAATAAAAACAAACCCAACAATGATTTTATTTTACGGTGCAGTAATCTGTCTGTGTTACGTTCAGTTGCTGGCTGTTGTACTCTTCACACGTTTTTAAAATGTCAGATGCTTATCAATGTATCGAGTCAGGAAAATGGATTTTTGACATACTTTGTGTTCTTTCTCTCCTCCCTCCTCACCAGGCTGGAATGATAAGAACTGATAAGGATGAATATTTCATTGAACCTTTGGAAAGAGGCAAACAAATGGAAGAAGAAAGAGGAAGAATTCACGTGGTCTACAGGAGATCAGCTGTAACACAAGATCCTGGCGACATGCTCCTAGACTTCCATACGGAAGGTACAGCAGATGTCCATGGTTGCTTAGAAATCTATTCCAGATAGCTATAGCTTCTTCCATTAACCTTTGAAAAAAGCAATTTTGACTAAGATAGATGAAAAATAAAATAATGTGTCACTGAAATCTTTCCTCGGTTACATATACACAGTGTGCCCTGATGACAACAACAGGTGTTCATGCATATTTGAGAGCAGAACTTGGCCATGCATTTTTTTAAAAGAAATGTTGCAAAATACTTTGCTCTTTAGAAGCCTGATCCTGCTCTCATTAAAGTCAATGGCAAAATTCCTATTGACTTCAGTGGAAGCAGCACTGCGCTCTACATAATTTGAGAAGATATTGTGGGATATTTCATGTAACTAGAAATGCCCACTCACATACATTTAATATCACACACAGCTTACAAAACTTTTGTTTAAACTTTTGGGGTTTTGTTTCTTTTCCCAGTAATAGCTATGTTGTAGAAATGGCTGTGATTTTTAAACCCTCTACTGAATGTGATTAATGCAATTTCAAAATAATTGGTTTGATAGGATATGTTTTGACATAACCAAGAGTTGCCCTCAGTTTTCAAGCCAATGTGGTTGGTCCATCTGAAAATAATTATTGTGCAGTCTTGTCCGTTAGACTTTTTTTCTCTTTAACATTTTACAAGTGCTTGAGGGCCCAAGACACAGAGGAGCAAATAGCAGCGTTTTTTCAAATAAGGCTGGAAACATTGAGGTGGAGCACAGGCTGGGAGATTTAAAAAAAGGCTTTTGTTTTTCAAATGTATCAGAGAAACAGCGTTTTGATATTAGTGATATCAGCCCTGTCTAATCTAGGGCTTCTCAACCTGGGCGGGGGGGGGATAGAGAACAGGTTTCAAGGGGTTGGGACTCCACTCTTTCTCTTAATGTTTAGAGGAAGGTGGGGGGCCCAGACATTTTCCGGTTGTAAGTTATGTGGTGGTACAGTATGGAAAGGATGAGACCCACTGCTCTAAACCACCGGTTGTTGAAATGTCTAGCTGTGGAATACATGTTCATGGACAGAATGGGAGGATAGTGGTGATCTCAAGTTGACCCTCTTGAAAACTTATTTTCATTTTGACACCACAGCTTTCTTATTAAAGGGTAGGGAAAACGTGTTCCCTTTCAATGCTCTAACTTTTCTCCCCACCATCTTTGTTTTCCATCCTCCCCCAATTGTCTATGCACCCATACCCAAATAACAAGGCATAAATCTGTGCTTGTAATTAACCAAGCCATGAGAGGTACTGTTTATGGAAATGGAAAAACCAAGGTAGGTAAAATCTTTGGCAGGCAGAAAACAAACACTGCTGCACAGCAAGTCGTCACAGAGTTAAATTGTTCATTGTGGGTTGGCAGCTTCTCTCCAAAAGATAGCAGCTTTATAACTAATCCCAGCTGGTTTCTACCAAGTTGAACAGCACCTTACCTCTTAGCAAGCATCACAGGCTGATTTACATAGAAGTAATGGGCTCAGCAGCACCTCATTGTATTGTAAACTATTTGCAAACCAGTCTGACTGAATCTGAAGAGGGTCAGAGCCAATGCATACTTGATGATAAAGGAGCAAGATGTGGAGCAGCTGGATCTGGTCTGGTGAGCTTATGGAAACAAGCTCAGCATTGCATTCCCCAAGCAGCCCTCCTAGGATGCTAGGCATGATCCATACAAGTCCTGTGCTAGCTCAGGTTGTTGCAAGCTTAGGAGTGCAGTAAACTCCACTCCATGCAGCTGCTGCCAGAGGAGGGGAAATGGGGATAGAGACTGGGGTCCCTCTGTTTTAAATAAACTGGAAAATTGGTTGCTTCATTTGGAGGCAGTGAGGGACACCTGGGGGTAGTGTACTGCAGCCTGTCTCCTTTCTGACTGCCAGATGGTGGTGATGGGGTTGCCTAACTTAAGATTCCTCTAGCTGGCTGTCAGTCAGACAGGGAAGACCACTATCCCTTCCTTTCCCCCCCAGACCGGAAGTTCTTAATTTGTATGTTCAGAACTTCTCAGAAGCCCACAGTCCCCAGCTGGGAAGGAATGAAAACTTGCTCCCATAGGAAGTGGAGGGGAAAAGTTGGGCAATTGTGTAAGCAGCATCTAGGGGTCAGATGTGGCGGGGAGGGAAAGTGCTCTTCCAAGCTCCGCCCACAAAATAAGCTCTGCCCACATGAGATGCTACTCACAGTAGATTGCACAGATGTTCAAAACATGACCACGTGTGCTATCTGCGTCGACTGAACTTCGCTTCTCCTCAGCAGGGTCTGAATGCACATGTGGGCTGTACTCCGCTCCTCATGCTTGTCTTCCCCTCAGTGAGGCTGGCATGTTCCAATGAGCTTCTTGAGCCTGGTTCCCCTTTAGGGCGAGGGGGCTCTGTTAGGCTCCTTCGGTTTGAGTCCTTCTTGACTGGGAACTGAGGGAAAGTGGCAGTATGCTCCCAAGCCCACTGACTGGTGCTGCCAGAATTAGCCATCCCTTACAATAGCTTGTGTAGCTCTTCGCAGTATGATTTCCCCCTTCATAAAATGATTGTTCCCATTCCTTTTCTTACAAGTCTTTATGATCAGAGAAACAGATAATACTTTAAAAGCCACAGTGGTTGTCATTGGGTATCTTGAGTTAGTGCCCATGGAGATGAAGGGAGCAGGTCACACCTCTCCAGGATTGTTTCAGGTTCTGCAAACACAGGCCGACATCACTGTACCAGTTACACTCAGCTCATTGTTTTTGAGCCTCTCTCACCCGCCATAACAGCTCGAGACTGACTTTCTATTTAAAATGAAAGCTTACACTCTGGAGACTAAGGCAGCATGGAAGAGGTTCCAGCCGAATCTAACCTTGGTGATAGGCAGCTGAGTGCAGTGAGGTGTTCTCTCTCTGGAAATGAGAAGACCATGGAGCCTTGCTGGATCATGGAGTTCTCAACATCAGTGTGCCATGGAAGTTCCAGGTCCCATGTTTTGGTCCTTTCCTAACAAAAAAACCAAAACAAATAAAACCTCTTTCATGGTAGTAATCAGAATCTATATATACTGATCACTCGGGCAGAGATTCCTTCTTGGTGTACCTTATACATTGTCTTTATCACCTCTTGGATGGTGCAGAACCTTTCAATTTAGAAGATCTTGTTGTTCTCTGCCCCTTGTGTATCACTTTCTAATACATGCTTTGACTTTTTTTTTTTTTTAGGATTTATACCTTTTTGTACCTTATTTTTTTGTTTCTTATGATATCATCTGCAAAATATTTCCCCCTTTAGTACCATAATTTTAAATCCATTATTTAATAACACTAAAATGCTTCAACTCTATTTGCCACTTAGTATCATACTGCACTGTTTCAACTAGAGCTGGTTAACATTTTCTGAATTTCAGATTTTTAATTTGGGGGGACCCAAAATATTTTTAATTAAAATTTGCAACCATTTTTATTAGCAAGCTCTTCAGTGTTGCCAGAATAGGATCCAGCAACGATTTTCAGGAGAGCCTACAGCCATACATTGTGGTATATTGGAGGAGTTTTATATTTCCGAGCTATGTTATTTGTAAAAGGACACTTTTATTGTAGCAGCCCATAATAAGCATTTCTTTAAATATCATGTATCCAGGAAATATAATTCCCTATCCCAGTTATTAAAATAAAGTTCTCTTGATAGTGAAAACACTACCGTCCCCTCCAAACTACAGTCTGCATGCATAAAATCTCAACTAGTCTTCAGGATGAGCCAACATGGAGTGTGGGGTTTATTTTGGCCTGTATATTTGTGTCATGCTGTTACCTTGGCTCTGCCAGTCAGTTTCTTTTTTGTGAATTGGTAGACAGCACCAAAAGGACTGTCTGAGGTACAGATTGCCTACATGCCAGTAAGTCTAATTGCCGGTCTGTCAATCTTGACAGTGTCCCTTTAACAGCATCCTCTTAGCTTGACATTGTATTTATAACTACCCTTAATTACCGCCATTAGGCAGTTTATACTTGGTAAGGTTTGCTTCCTTTCCTGCCCTACAATTTTGTAAGGTATTTGTTCATTTTCAGTGTAAACTTGGCCTTCTACTCTTGAACAATCAAAGCAAAGAAGAAAATATCAACCCACTTACTGAGCCTTGCAGTAATATCTTGAAACCGTATCTCATTCTTGCAAGGTTGTGAGACTGCTGTAGACTTGTTGATTGTTTTAATTGACCTGACTTTCCTGGTCTTTCCCCAGAGTAGATCTCTTAAAATATTTACAAAGACTTTCCCCCCACAACTGAACTTCAAGCGGCCTGTCGTTTCCAGATGTGTCTCATGGCCCACTTGTTCACAGTATTGTGATGTAAGCAGCTTTCCTCTCACTGGGATCCCTCTTGTAAATTTGAGAAAAAGTCTGCTGGAGATTGGCTAATTTCTTTCTCTTGGTCCTTTGGTGTATGCTGTGCATGATTTGGTTTCCGTTCCTTTTCAATTAGAAGATCCCTTAATGAAATAAAGAATAATTCTACCATAGTCTTATCCTCTCTAATTCTTCACTTCTATTCTAAGGTTTTACCTTGGCTGTGTGTACACATAGAACAAAAAGTTTTATTATCATTTTCCTGATATCTGTTGGAGCTGGGGTTTTTTCTTTAATCTTGCTCATACCTGCCAGCAGGCTTCCTTAAAGTTAAATTCAGCTTGCTGCAACTCTGTTGAAGCCAGTAGAGGTGCACTCCTGACAGTGGGTCTGAATTTGTTCCAGCCTGTCTAGGAGTCAACTGTATATCAAATGAACCATGTAGTGGGTTAACCTACCAGACACTGTATCCTAAGTGTATTGTGAATATACCATTGTTAGCAGAAAGTGTATTCAAATAACTCATTTCACAATACAAAGCTTTTAGCACACATTTGAGAGTTTAAGAATATCTTGCTTTACGGACATTATGATACAAGTAAAGTGGAAATTTAGCAATATATTACAAACAGAGGCATAGACATTTTTCCTCAACCATAGATTCTCTGATCAAAGATTCACTCTGATCAAAGAACTCAGGAGTACAGTCTATTAACTAATTAGGAACTTATCTACATGTTTATCCAAAGCAGACAAGAGCCTGAGATTTCTCAAACAAATATAGCTTAAACAATGCAAAATTGTAAATTAGAATTATACATTTATTTAGGTCACCGTTATTGTTAGTGAAATTATTATAAAAACGGGGGAAATTTTGTGTAAAAATTCACTCCCATATATAATAAAGCAAGATAAATCAGTGTGTTCCCTGTGAGGAACAGCACCCTGTCGGATACATAAGATGAAGATGCTCTTATCATAAAAGCTGCCAAGTCCAGCCATATGAAAAGCACCGTTAATCCTGCTGGACATCTGATTTTACAGGGGTACTTTTCAGCATTTGGGAGTAGGTTATTGATGACTAACTTGCTAAGTTTGAGGCAGTGGACACATTTTCAAAGTTGAATGCTTAAAATTAGGCACTGACGTAAAAGTAGCCTGATTTTTCTGCAGTTGGAACTGCTGGTGCTCAATATGTTTGTTGTAAAACCAGGCTGCTCTCTATTTTAGCGATGTCTCACTTTAGGCCCCCAACTTTGAAATTGGCCTAAGAGACTGTAGCATGGAGTTAAACTGTAATGGCCAAATTCTGCCCAAAGATATGCACGCACATTTCCCACTGACTTCCTTAAAAGCTTCTCAGATCTATCCATTAGAAGGCAGAATTTAACCTTTTAACATACTTGCATTCCCACTGGTTGGTTTTGTTAGACGAATTACCATAATCTTTTTTTTTTTTAAAGAAGATGATACAACTTATCTAAACATATAAAAAGTGCAAAATAAAAGATTCTAAGCAAACATGCAAAATAAATGTATTAAAATATGCAATTCTACAGTTTAAAAAAACACAGATACTGGTAGGGCTGGTCAAATTTTTTCTAATTTTAAAGACTTTTTTAAAATAAAAAAAAAACTTTTGATAGTTTTCTATGGAAACTGTTGGGAAAAAATGAAGACTGTCAATTGATGGGGTATTTTCTGGGTTTGGATTTTGCACTGCACTGCCATCTTTGGTCACATGTAAGGATATTTTCAACTCAAAACCTGTCATTTTAGAACCTCCTCAGACCTCTTACCTCCACCTGACCTCCCCCCCCCCCCCCAAATCTGTATTCCAAAATGTGAAAGTTTTTCCATTTTGGAAAAGTAATGAAAATAAAAACCTTTTGATTAAGAGAATCTAGGAAAAGCAATATCAAATCTGCTTTAAAAAACAATAGAATGAAAACAACACATTTTTTTTGAAGGTCCTGTGGAAACCTCCCCCTCTCTCCCCTGCAGGTGTTAGAGAATATCCAACTGATAGGTGAATGCTTTCATTAAGATGCAGGGTGATTAACTAAGGTGCCGGTGATTAAACATAAAACAGCTGTCATGATAATAGCTTTAAGTTTTCCATTTAGAATAGTATATCCCTAGAACCTATCAAGAGACCAAAGGTGAAACACTGACTCTAATGAAGTCAACAGCAAAATGCCCATTGATTTCGGGGGAGAGGGGTCAGTATTAAAGCATAAATGTCTTAAAATAAATTGCCAGACCTGACACAGTGCAAACAGCATTCTATTTATATTATATAGACTTTTACATTTTATTTTTTATTCTGATAATTAAGTAAATACAAGGCAAATGGTAAGGTGCTTAATGCATAGCCTGCTATATAAATCAAAGTACACAAGGAGATTGTGAGTATATGATATTAGCAATTATCACTATATAGTGTTCTCATCCTAGTAGGCATAAATACATGATATATCTGTCTCTCTATTCTTTTGGACAGTCACTACAGGTACACTGGGTTTCAGCTGTAATTGTCAGATGTCTTAGACAGGTAGGAGCCTTAGATTCAAAATGTGTTTCTACAGGAGAACTGATGATGTCTAAAGCTAATAGATAATGTTTGTGAGCACTCTTGCACCAGTAAAGCATTGAAGCAATACCCTGTGCTGGTTCCTGATTACGCTGTCCCTGGCTATTCATAGCCTCTTTGGGGAGTGGTGCCATGATACACTGTACATTACAGTATTTTGATCACTTATTTTCTGCATGTAAATCCCTTTCCTTTGAATTATATCAACCCCCCAAGATACTGCTGTTTCAACCATTTGCTGAATGCTTTAGAGTTACAAACCTGTTTAAATTCTCAGGTGTGCCTCTCCTGCATCCCTGTGCTAGAGAGAGCAGGGAAGAGAAGTGGCAACTGGTAGAATGGACTGTGCTCCCTCTATCCAGACAGTCTTCTCTCGAGTGAAAATGGGAGAAAAGGAGAATAAACAAAGACTTTAACAGTGACCAGTTATTTTGATGCCTCCATTTTTGGGGGTCCACCTTGAGACACCGTGAAGGGACCTCACTTTCAGAAAGAGCTGAGCACCCACGTTCTGAAAATCAGGCCTCTCTAAGGTATCCCAATGGGCAACTAAAATCACTAGCTGCTTTTGAAAACCTTTGCTAAATTCTTTACTCCTTTGCTTTTCCCTTGAAGAGGAGGCAACCTAGGCTTTCTTGTCACAGCCACCTCCCCCAGAACCCACAGGGAGAGCCGTGCAAACAATGTAAGATGCATACCAGTGTGACTTTAGCAGTGTAAAAGACATATTTTTTTAACCTAGATCGTGGGTAAAGCTCACAATGGGAGAGGAAGGCATAAGGAGTGCATAACCTCTGTGACCAGGAATGCTTCTCAATTGCCCCCTTGGGACTAACTGGCTGAACAAGAGGATGGTGGGGGCATAGTTGGAGTCCTGGTGCTGTCCTCCCTTTCGTACCAGCCAGCAGAGATGACTGGCTGTGCACGGAATTATGCTGGACTCTTCAAGGAGGTGTAGGAAATTTTTCCCCTCATTGTAACTGGGAAGCTCTGGGAGTGCCTCTCTGGTGCACAAGAACTCCCGTGCTCCCCCGGGGGCGGTACAGCTCTCCACCGCAAACACAGGACTGTGGCTTTTGGTGTCAGTCCTAAATCATCTAGTTTATCATTCAAGCTCGTCCTATTCTAAGGTTATTGCATGTTTTGGTTTCACTTTCAAAGCTTGGGAACCCCCCCCAAAAAAATTCAAATTCAGGGCCCAGTGCTTTACAAAACTAGTGTTTCAACCCTAAAGAAAATTCCCATGCTTCTTTTGTTGAACTAGGTTTGGGGGAAAAAAAAAAAAGTTTTGGAATCTAGAGTAGTTCATGCTGCTTCTGAATGTTCCAGTTCATTTTAAATGCATGAGACAGTACTCTTACAGAAGCAACTGAAAACTAGCAAGTCTGTGAAAAGATAAGAATTTATTAAATAGGCGTCCTCAGCACTGGCATTTACCTTCGTCATTTGAAATGTCCCCAGGGTAAATCCATTATAAGCAGATTTTTATTTATTAGGTAGAGTGCCAAGTGATTGGTCCAGCTTTGGGTTACGGTAATAGACATTGCAATTAAGGCGCTCAAGTCACCTGAGGAGGAATGAGTGGGAGTTTTGTACTGAGCATTTCGAAAAGCTGTTTACTCGTCTGAAAGTTGATTATACTAGGCAGATGGAGTCTCCTACCCCTAAACCTGTGACTAGTAGTTATATTTGTAGAACAATATTCTTATTATGTTTACGAAGGTAGTGTTTGGAAGAGCTATCAAAATACTGATGGATCTTTACACAGTTTTCTAAAGCTAAGCATACCCGCTTCTAAGATAGTGTAATTAAAAAAATAAAAATACAAAATTTCCTTCAGTAGATAGATGTCTTCCTTGCTGTACATTTTCAGGCAGTATTCTAAATACTTTATTTTTATGCTTTCCAGTTAATAACTTACATGTATAACATAAAACCTCTGAATGCAGTAAGGCAATAATGTCCAGTGGATAAAGTAGGGGACTGAGAGTCGGTACTCTTGGATTCCATCCCCAACTCTGCCACTGATGAACTGTGTGACCTTCAGTAAGTCAATTAACTTCTGTGTGCTTCCATTTACCCACTTGTAAAACGGGTAGAATAATATTTACCTGTGGTATGTCATATGGGTTATTGTTTGCAAAGTGCTTTGAGCTCCTCAAATATAAAAATGCAAAGTATTATTTTTTATTTGGAAAAATTGATGTTGAGTGATTATTTGTATTTAATTTTATTTTAAGATGTTCACATTACTCTACAACTTAACTGTTTGTTTGCATATGGGTGGGTGAGAGAGGATTTAGTGTTCTAAGAATCTATTTTGAGAAATCTAGACTTCACAGGGCCCCAGGTTTGAATTCTGCCTGAGGTATTTTGTCCTTCAGAGGTAGATGTTGAGCTCAGAGCATTTCACTCAGTGTCAGACTGCCAGAAGAGACTTTACAAATGAGGGCCTTTCTGCTGTGTGTGAACATATGGAGGGGATTCTGGCCACACTGAAGTCAATCAGAGTTTTGCCATTGACTTCAGTGGAGCCAGGATATCGCCCTCTACATTTGAGTGGTGCCTTAGACCAAACGTATATTTCAGTGTCTCTGGCCAAAATATCTCTTCTACTTAAAATAAAAACAGTTGAAGTAAAATGGGAGGAAGAAATTACACCTCTACCCCGATCGATATAACGCTGTCCTCGGGAGCCAAAAAATCTTACCGCGTTATAGGTGAAACCGCGTTGTATCGAATTTGCTTTGATCCGCCGGAGCACGCAGCCCCGCCTCCCTGGAGCGCTGCTTTACCGCGTTCTATCCGAATTCGTGTTATAGCGGGTCACGTTCTATCGGGGTAGAGGTGTAGTTCTTTGAGGGGGAGTTAAGCTGGCATATATTGGGGGCCTAGAATACAGGCAGCAAGGGGGTTCGCCTTTTGCCTCTGTTCAGCCACAGAGTGGAGTTCCTGTGACTTGAGCCTCCTTCCTAGGAATGTTTTGGGTGTCGTAAGGCAGAATTCCTAGTGTGCTGCAGGGATGAAGTGAAAAGCAATATGGCCATATCACCACAGAACTCTTTTCCCCCTACACTTTTCTGTCCTGCTGCCTTTACCTGTGGGTACATGTGTGGTCTTAGATACCATATGGCTAATCCTTCTAGTTATGCAAGGCTTTGTTTTCTGTTCTTCAGCAGGCCAGCCATTCTCTGTCTTCCACATATTGTTTTACTGCAGTGGATGGACATCCTTGACCATTGCTGGACCACCGGGGCTATTTCCACCCACTAGTCTAGTTAAACCTCAGATAGGGTTTCCCTCTGCACAAATTAATTTTAAAAGTTAACCAAAAAAGAAAAAAAGAGAGCCTGCTGTCTCCATTGTTTTGGATTAGGCTGCTTCACAGGGGAGTAGCTGGTTAGGAAGAGAATCGCTGCCTGCTACCCACACTGGCCAGATCAGAGCCAGGAAATCAGGGGAGTTCTTTCTAACAGAGAAATAGAGGGAGGGGAAAACAGCCTAGAGAAACTCCTTTATCCACATGTAAAGAAACAGGGCCCCAGGGCCCTTGAAGGAAATTTCCTTCCCTGCAGGATGATAGCTAAGGCTGAAGAACTGGGAAGTCTCATTTTATAAAAGGGCTGGATCCGAACAGAAACGGCCAGAAGAAAAATGGCTTCAGCTAGCTGAATTTATCTCTAGGAAAAGTGGAGTGTGTATCACCAAATGCAAAACTTCAGGGGAATTCTTCACTGTCTATAAAGCAGAGGTGGGTAAACTACGGCCCGCGGGCCGCATCCGGCCCTTCAGACATTTTAATCTGGCCCTCGGGTTCCAGCCATGGAGTTGGGTTGGGGGCTTGCCCTACTCTGCGCGGCTCCTGGAAGCAGCAGCACGTCCCCCCTCCACCTCCTACACATAGGGGCAGCCAGGGGGCTGCGCACACTGCCCCCGCAGCTCCCATTGGCCAGTAACCCCGGCCAATGGGAGCTGCAGGGGCGGTGCCTGCGGACAGGGCAGAGCCGCCTGGCTGAGCCTCCGCATAGGAGCTGGAGGGAGGATGTGCCGCTGCTTCCGGGGGCTGCTTGAAGTAAGCGCCGCCCGGAGCCTGCACCCCTGACCCCCTTCTGCGCCCCAACCTCCTGCCCCAGCCCTGATCCCCCTCCCTCCCTCCAAACCCCTTGGTCCCAGCCTGGAGCACCCTTCTGCACCCCCAACCCCTCATCCCCAGCCCCACCCCAGAGCCCTCAGCCCAACCCCCAATTTCGTGAGCATTCATGGCCCACCATACAATTTCCATACCTGGATGTCGCCCTCGGGCCAAAAAGTTTGCCCAGCCCTGCTATAAAGCATCTGACTGGAGAGCAAAATGGCAGCTTGTGACTTTCACAGGCACTGAGGTTCTCTGGAAGAGAAATTAATGGAGCTTTGTTCTCAGGCACGGTATAGAATATCTACATAAAAAGCTTCAGTTCAAGTGATGAGCTGTGAGTGGCTGAATTTGAAATGTGTCATTTTGGTCTGTCTGTCTCGTGGTTAAAGTGAATTTACTGTGTGAATCGTGATTTCTGTGATTCTCTGCCAACCCAGAATGCGGTTTCCTTACAACCTCACAGGCTCCCATTGACTAACCTGCTTCAGAACAGGGATTCTAAGGGGGGCACTGTCACTATGGTCTGTGGGAAACTAGCCCCCGCAGGCCCCCACCTACACTACAGAGGGAACTGTACTGAGTGTAACCAGGATGGGACAAGGCTGAGATGAACAGCATTCAGTTCATCCACTTGTCAGCTGGGCTTGTCCATTGACACCCAACCTGATGCACAGCCACGTTTGCATGCCATTGCATGCTGGGAAATCTAGGCGGCTAGCTTTCCCCTACTGCCTCCACAACTGAAGCCACGAGTAGTAGATTGATGCATTTTTGGATGTTGTCCCAGAGGATTGGAAGATAGTTAATTCAGTTACACCAAAATGGCTAGGCTGGCAGATACACACAGCGAAAGACCCTAGTTAGAACCTTCAGCTTAGAGCCCTCGTAAACAGGATTGAAACACAAAGCCACACAGTTAAGGACCATACTAACCATTTGTGGAATCAGCCACAACCTGGGTGAAATGTGTACAGTAGACAGGGTCTTGATTCTCAGTGGGAGTCAGGTTGTTAAATCCCTGTACAGTATGATGTGAATATATCCCGGAGAGAGACAGTAGGATAATAATCTTGTTGGTAAATCTAACCAACCAGCATTTAGTCCTGGTATTAAATTCAAGCCAGTTCAAGAATCCACATCTGCAATAAAGATTCCCCTCTTGTATCAAATAAACAGCTCCGCAATTGACTGAGTGCCAAAAATACTATATTTATCCATCTAAGCACACTGTTGTATAATATAGTGCTAAAAAGTCAGTCGTCGGTTTGCTGGGAGCGATCAAGCAAGAAGCCTCCAGAATAGTTCCACACATTGATGGATGAGAACTTTGCTTTGCTTTTCAATGCTGTAGCCATTCCTGATATGGAAAGATATCCTTTTGGGGAATAAACATTATTTTTACTTAACATCGATTTTTTTTCATAAAATAGAATTGCATTTAAAAATAAAAGATGCCGTTGGAACAGTTGTGTGTCTATGTGACAGAAAACTTTACTTAGAGTGCTTTTAATTTGTGTAATAGTATGGATTAGTGTAACAACCTCTGCTTTAACTTGAAAAAACAATGACATAGTTAAAGTGTAATATTTTAAAATGAGAAGCATCCTGTATTTGGATGATATATCTATCCTTCAGTTGAGCAAGATTCTTGCAGGATGAGCTATTACCCAATAGGTGTTCTTCAGCTCAAATTTCTGTGCCCCCAGGACAGGTTAGTGAGAGGACCAGGGGGAACTGAGCACATGCCTGTGGGGAAGAAGAGGGGCCCTGTATTCAGCATAGTGTGGATGACCGGGAATCTGTGCCACTGGGCTTTGTTTACTGTGTGGGTCCTCATACTCAGTAGATCTTGCAGGCCACCTGCTCTTCATTTGGAGGTGATATATGTTGGAAACTCCATGAGAAGAGTTTCCAGAAGGATTTTTCTACTCCTGTAGGCATTTCCATAGCAAGGGTCCAAGGATGATATGGTGTAGGCATGCTCGACTTTCTTAGCAACTTAGGGCTTCATCTGAAGAGACTCTTGACTATTTGCAACTCTTGTTTGGGGTTAATGTTTGTGGATGCTCAGCACCTCCCAAGGTCAGGCCCTTGGTTTTATGTCAGGAAAGGTATTCCAAAATAATATTTTTTTTAAATCCCAAATTTATAAAATATATGAAACTAAGAAGAGAGAGAGATTGAGAGAATATCAGCTGTTTTCATAGTCTGTGCACAAAAAGATTAAGGAAACAGCAGACAAGAATTTGACTGCTGCATTAAAAAAAATCTTAAACCTCAAATTATTAATCTTTAATATTTTGACAGCAAAATAGCTTTTCAGTTGAGAACAGAAAGTAATGTTTACAGACCTGGCAGCTTTGGCAGGTTTGAAAGAGTAATGATAATATCACTCTGCCAGAATCGGGTGAAAGGAATATCCTCTTCTTCATTGAAACACAAACAAACATGACTAGGATATATTAACTTATTCACCTCTTCCTTTTGGAAGCATTTAACTGTGGCTTCTGGCTCTCTCAGGTCTATATTTCAGGGTTAAATGAAAGTTCATACCCTATTCTATCATATGCAGATTTGTTTTCTTTCAGCCTCATTGGGTATTAGTAGTTTTCCACATCAAAAACAACAGAGAGAGGCCAAGAATCAAAGATTTAGAATGTCTCACACCCATGCAGGAAGGATAAATATCCATGATGCTTAGCCATAAAAGCCTTTTTTATAAGTTCTTCTGAACCTAAACCAGTAGTCTCACAAAACAAAATCCAAGTCATATATTTCAGGAGTTAGGGACTTGATTCACGGTGTGTTGAAGTCAATAACAATGAGGAGTCCGGTGGCACCTTAAAGACTAACAGATTTATTTGGGCATAAGCTTTTGTGGGTAAAAACCCATTTCAGATGCATGGAGTGAAAATTACAGATACAGGCATAAATATACTGACACACGAAGAGAAGGGAGTTACCTTACAAGGGGAGAACCAGTGTTGACAGGGCCAATTCAATCAGGGTAGATGTGGTCCACTCCCATTAAGGTAACTCCCTTCTCTACATGTGTCAGTATATCTGTGCCTGCATCTGTAATTTTCACTCCATGCATCTGAAGAAGTGGGTTTTTTACCCACGAAAGCTTATGCCCAAATAAATCTGTTAGTCTATAAGGTGCCACTGGACTCCTCATTGTTTTTGTGGATTCAGACTAACACGGCTACCCCTCTGATTGTTGAAGTCAGTGGGTAAGATTCACATTTACTTCAGTGAGCTTTGAACCCTTATGGAGGTGGGCTTCAGATCATCCTTTCCTTGAGCTGCTCACAGAGGGTTTGATTCGTATTTCCTTCGATTAATTCATTTTTGGGTGCTGATTCTTTTTAATAAGAATAATGGTGGTTCTGACCTTTAGTTTGAAACTCATGTTAACACCGTAAAAGTTATTTCCATATTTTTACCCTCACCTGCACAGTCTTTTCCCTCTCTTTTGTTAAAGCACAACCTATTCATCCACAAAGCACTTTGCATTGGAGTAATTTTTGTAATTACTTCCTAAAGTGAGGAACAAGAAATCGGGAGCTTTTATCTCCCAGCTTCCTTTCAAGATTTTCATTTTCCCTAAAGAACGAAAAGTGCTTGTGTGGTTGTTGTGGCTGCTATGGCAGTAGGGTTGAATGTCTTTGTCCAGGTGGGAAACATGTAGGAGTAAGAAATGATTTGGGAGTTGCTCCTGGTTGCTGGGGAATGAAACTATGGAACAGAAGTAGGAAGAATGGGAAGACTATTGCCTACTTCTGAGAGCCTCCGGTCTTCTCAGGCACACCAATGTTCCTTAAAGGAATAGCCCGGCCAGTAGGTGGCTTAACTCTTTCGATGCTGAATTTTTCATGGCCTGTGTTTCGAGAACACACTTATATTGGATACAGCACAGCATACCACTTAATAATGAGTAACAGTAAATGGAAAGATGTAATTGATTCTTATAGGGACTCAGCACAGTGGAGTGTGCAATGAAATGATTTTTCACATGTTCTTTATGATTGTAGTTGTGACAAACTATAAACAATTTTGTTTGAAAAGGATATTGATCCAATGTATTTAGTTTTCTCATTATCTAGAACTGCTAGAACAGGGGTCGGCAACCTTTCAGAAGTGGTGTGCCGAGTCTTCAGTTATTCACTGTAATTTAAGGCTTCGCGTGCCAGTCATACATTTTAACGTTTTTAGAAGGTCTCTTTCTATAAGTCTATAATATATAACTAAACTATTGTTGTATGTAAAGTAAATAAGTTTTTTAAAACGTTTAAGAAGCTTCATTTAAAATTAAATTAAAATGCAGAGCCC
The DNA here is from genome assembly GCA_003942145.1 of Platysternon megacephalum. Lineage (NCBI taxonomy): Eukaryota > Metazoa > Chordata > Testudines > Platysternidae > Platysternon > Platysternon megacephalum. The sequence goes on from QXTE01000226.1 coordinate 766,446, forward strand.
CCTGGACCTGTGGCCAGGACCCGGGCGGTGAGAGTGCCACTGAAAATCAGCTCGTGTGCCGCCTTTGGCCATAGGTTGCCTACCCCGTGCTAGAACTTTGTTTATAAGTAGACTTGGCAGAATTCCACTTTTTTAAAATATAATTTCAGTGGATAATATCTATGTTTATTGTTAAGCATTTTAAATTCTGTTACTGATTTTAAATTTTCATGTGTGCAAAATTATGGGGGTGTCAGCAAATAATTGTCAGTCTAGTGTTTTGGCTTTTTTAGCATTTACTTTATCAGAGGAAAGATTGGCAACAGAGATATTTTCCAGATAGGCGCAGCTCAAGTCAGTGAGAAGGAAAATGTGTATTGACAAAAAGTATATTCAGAATGTATGGGGCGGAAAAGGGAAGATGAGAGCAATAGGGGTAAAAGGAAATGCACTAGTTCAGCAAAGCACTTAAGGACTTGTGTAGAATGGTAGAAAATATTGCTGACGACAGTGGAGGACTACTTACACTGTTAAGTGTTATGCATGTGCTTAAGTCCCAATCAGCAACACACGTAAGTCAAGAATACAGCATCTTTCCCCACTGTGTTGCAGTTATGGGCTTGTATCATTTGTCACTAAGAATTCATTGCTTGGCATTACACATTTGCTCTGGATTGGAACTTGGCGTGCAGTTTTTAGTTAGCTTTTAGCACTTAGACAAGACTAAACCTGAAATAAAGAAAACTGTTGTCAGGCCCAGGTGTGTGGACTACGATACTAGGCTATGAAAGACTGGTTATATGGTGCTCTCCCTGCCATCTTATATTAGATCCACTGGAGGGACAGACTTAGTAGTGCTGACTTGACTTGCCATAGTTCAGTGAAGCTATATTTTAATGATGAGTGCTGGTATCATGGTATTTACCATGTTTTTAGAAACACACTCCAAAAATATGTCTTAAAACCTTCCTTAAATTAAGTTTAAAAAAATCCAAGCCTTACGTTTATAAGTCTAAGTTTGAGACACAGACAAAAGCTTGAAGGCCCGGCTCTGTAGTCCTTGAATCAGGTACTCTCTCTCTTAGCTTCTATTCCTGCTTTGAAAGGGTTCTGTGTATGCTTCCCTACCTGCCCCTCCTTGGCCCATATGGGGAAGCTGGCATCATTCTTGCTGTGAATATCTCCCCATTCGTGCACAAGACTCAGGATTTTGTTTAGCCCCTCTCTGAGGCACAAAGTAGGTAAACACCTCCCCTCTTTTGTCATTACCTTTCACACACAAACAGGGCTAAACACAGTCTAGACCTCATCATATTCATTTTTTAAAATAATTTAATAATTTCAAAGGCAAAAGTATACATTAAAAAGAAAAATTCAGTAATCCTGTAAAGTATTCACACGGGAAGGATAAATGTGCATTGTTGGGGAGAAGAGCTGAAAAACGCCCGCCTATTGCTGGTAGGCAGAGTAAATGACTTGCCCTAGGTCACCTAGGAGGTCGGTGTCAGAGGTGGAACTGAATCCTGTTAATTGAATCATAGAATATCAGGGTTGGAAGGGACCTCAGGAGGTCATCTAGTCCAACCCCCTGCTCAAAGCAGGGCCAATCCCCAACTAAATCATCCTAGCCAGGGCTTTGTCAAGCCTGACCTTAAAAACCTCTAAGGAAGGAGATTCTACCACCTTCCTAGGTAACCCATTCCAGTGCTTCACCACCCTCCTAGTGAAAAAGTTTTTCCTAATATCCAACCTAAACCTCCCCCACTGCAACTTGAGACCACTCCTTGTTCAGTACAGACTGTATACAGCTGTATTATAGACACTAAGACGTACAAATTATATACCAGATTCCTCCAAAAGGATCAGATTAATCAGATGTAACACATCAGAGTTACGGCTCCAGTTTGACTATGGTGATAATAAAGCATTGGTTAGATCATCACTGAACCCTAATAAGAAGAAACCCCAGTAATAAAACTGTCAATAAGTATAAGATCTCCTCCCTCTTCTATGTCAGCCTGCTCCCACTCCAGGCAATGGGAGTCTCAGAAAATCCAGACTTGATAGCAGAATAAAACTTAAAAAAAAGAAAAGAAAAAATCCCAGAAAATCTGTTGCGTGGATATGACTCAAGAGGTGTTGGAAAGAGACTGGGATGCCATCTCCATCTCAAATAGGTTAATCCTACCTCCCCAGGATACAAATAGGGAGCTCCATCTGTTTAAGTCATCTTTAATTCTTGGCAATAACAAAGGGAAATTATTCTTAAATAAGACCAAGGATAAAGACATGATCCCCGCCCCAGGTACCCACAGCCAGAGTAGAAAAACTTAAAGGAGAAGTCTGTATGAGGCGAAAAGTAAAAAGCCAAATACAAAGATGCAGCAACAGCAATTCCAGGGTTAATGTTTCTGATAAAATCCCTCAAACTCCCAAAGTAGATAAGAAAGAAGGAGAAAATATTTGAAGAATTGGGGGTGGTTAAAATATTCCATAAACCAAACTTACTCCCTTTTAAAAGGAATTTTTATTTAAATGTGACATCCCTCCAACACAAACCCTAATAAGTAAGGAAATGCCAAGCTGTGGGATACCTCTTAGCTGTATCCTGATGCTCCCACGGCATGTCTTCACTGACTGTGTCAGATTCCACATGGTCACAAGCAACTTCCTTTTTCCTCCAACTGATAAGGAAACAGTACACACAATAGGTGATCTTCCTCGGGTATGCTCCAAAACCTTAAATGTGATTTCACGCTTCCCCCCCAAACCACACAATATACCACACACCTGACCTGTGTCAGTTCTCAATATTTGATCGTTACTGAGGGGACTCTGTCGGAATTAATGCATAGTCATTCCCAATGTGATATTCATATGGTTATTCTTAAGACCTGGTAGGTGGATTGCTAAGGGGAGAGGCTGAATCCCTTCCCAAGTGTCCCACTTTTCTGGGCAGGGGACTATAGATCCATGCCCCAAGTCATTCCTGCTTCTTTTGGGGTGCTGTGTGCCCCAGTTGCACGGTGGTAGCAGATTCTGTGATTGCGACTGGCTCTTACACAGGCTTTGCGGGAAACGAGCCTCGCTGCAGCCTTCCCTTTCTCGTGCACCTTCACAAGAGCCCATCACAATCTTTTGCCAACTCCTGTCATTTTATTGCAAGTCTTGCAGTATTTGGTGTTTTAAAGCCTCTCAGCTTTTGGAGGCAAGTGATTACACGAGAACCCCAGCTTTCATTACAAATAAAAAAAGTACCTTTCTAGTCCTCCTGATTGTAAAGAGAGGCTTGAAAATGTGGCCTGCACGCACTCTGACAGTTCAGACGCCAGGAAGCAAGCAAATCGGTTATATTTTAAAAATCTCCTGACACTTAGTCTTAAAAAAAATCTTTTATTTTTTGGGGTGTCTGACTTGTGATTTTTTGAACAATTCTGGTTGGCAATACTGTGCAACTCAAATTGTGTATATGCGTACACACACACACACACACAGAGTAGTACTTCCTTATTTTAATATGCCTTGTATGGAGGGATGATATTAATGCAGTTGAACTGTCAGATTAAATAGTTCTGGACAAAAAAGCACTGCCCCTGTTTGAAAGCCAGAAATATTTCCTCTGCTCTCTGAGCTTTATAAGTAGAAAATGCTTTTAAGTTTGCTGGGTAATATAGCAGTGAGAGCAAAGGACTGGGAGTCAGGGGGATCCTGGCTTCCAATCATGCTTGTTGGAATGATTCATTCCTTAACCTCAAGCCAGTCATTTGACCTCCCATGTGCCTCAGTCACTTCAAGACAAAAAGCAGGGCTTTGTTGAAAACCAAACCATGTATCAGTGCAGAGCCTTCCTGGGAAAACAAAAATTAGAAGAAGGAAAAAAAACACCTCTTTATCAAAATGAATGCATTTGAACCAGCGGTCCAAAACATAAGAAAATAAGCCTCAAACAGATTGTGGGTGATGACTAGCTGTTCATATCTTTACAGGGCATGGTATGCATTAATATTAAAATGTGGTAATACACCTCTACCCCGATATAACGCTGTCCTTGGGAGCCAAAACATCTTACCGCGTTATAGGTGAAACCGCATTATATCGAACTTGCTTTGATCCGCCAGAGTGTGCAGCCCCGCCCCCCTGGAGCACTGCTTTACCGCGTTATATCCGAATTCGTGTTATATCGGGTTGTGTTATATCGGGGTAGAGGTGTACTATGCATGCCCCGTATATATGTATACCACACAGAGAAAACAGTCGTCTTGTCAAACTCTCTATTTTACAGTTCAAGTATTTTCATCTGAGCAGCATTTTTATGGAAAACTTATAGAAGGCGTAGCTGTTTATATAGTAGCATGAGATCATCATGTGTTAGAAATTACAATAACAATATCATGGAGTTTTACCCCTACACTTGTGATTCTGTGGCAATTTCTATTTCACCCCCCCGCCTCCCTCCCCCGCAGAGCTATTGTCTACATAATTTTATAGTGCAATAGACAATGTAGATTAAAGAGGGAGTTTTATAAAGGCACCCAGTTCCCATGGATGCCTTACTTCCATTTGTACTTTAGAAAAATCACTTCTGTTCTATTTCCCCCCATAGTCTTTTGTTGTTTTGTACCTAGATTCTTAAGCTTTATTTATTCATACTTGGCAGATGAGCAGTTTAGGTATTTTAAGAGATTTGCCCTTAATCTGTAATCCAGTTTTTATTGCTGGACGGGCCACACAGAATTCTTGTACAGTACTGCTTACTGCGATCAGCATATTTTCACTAAGCTATCTCCTGGAATTCCTGTGACATTTCAATTTGTTTTTATAAGCTGTGTATTGATAACAAGTAAGAGCAAATGTATCTTGTTTGTCTTATGTGGGATATCACAGTATTGGGCAATGCGAACCGATAGGAATCCATATGGAAATAACTAACGTGAGAACATCATCTCTGCAGTTTATTTTGCTCCCAGTAGGCTGTTTCTGCAGCTCCGTGTTGTAGGTTACAGAAGTGCATAAATCTTTCTGAAACGCAAGGGTAAGACACGACAGCGGAACAACATGACCCAGCTGTTGTTTGCTATGAAAATAGCGATTTTTGCCAGAATGCCTTACTGGATAATTCTTTCAAGTATTCTAATAACGTGGGGTAATCACGTCAAGCTGGTTAGTATGCTGAAGGTTATCAGAAGGCGTTTGAGTCTGCCGTCTTTGTGGGACGAGAGAGACTCATCGTCTCTGTGAAGCAGGATTCTGCAGCTACCAGGGCATCACTGCCATTGTGCTTACTTCAGAATGCAGAAGGAAATCCGAAATGTGATAACGTCGTGTCTGTCTTTGTCAAATTTGATATGGTCAGGAAGACACTAGCTCGGTGGTTCTCAAACTTTTGTACTGGTGACCCCTTCCACATAGGAAGCCTCTGAGTGCGACCCTCCCCCCCTTATAAATTAAAAAAAAGTTTTTATATATTTAACACCGTTATAAATGCTGGAGGCAAAGTGGGGTTGGGGTGGAGGCTGACAGCTCGCAACCCCCCCATGTGATGATCTTGCGACCCCCCCCTGAGGGGTCCCGACCCCCAGTTTGAGAACCCCTGCACTAGCTGCTCCCTGTTGAGTTATGGAGAGGTTTGTGGCTCTTATCCCATTTCCTTCAAATGGACTCGCAGAAGATTAACCACTTCATTTCCCTCCCTCCCCCCTAAGAAATTAAACGTGAGGTGGCTTTTTTGCTTGTTTTCCTTTCTGTAATATGATCAACAGTGCATTTAAAACAGTTCCCTGGAAGAGTCTTTGCAGAGCTGAGAGTAGAGGCTCTGAGTAGGGTGTCTGGTTGTGTTTATCTTTCTTGTCCTTTTGTGGTTTTTACACTTTTATTTATGTGAATGTTTCCTATGTAAACTGCAGCCCAGTCTAGAGGCCTTTGTGACTGAAACAAGAATCTTCCCTTGAATATGCTGTTTCCTGTGGGAAAAGAAAGGATAGTTCTTGGGCCAGATCTTTGCTCTTTCTCTATCCCCTTTGCACTGCCAGAGCTGAATTAAATAGCCAGCTGGGGTTTCCCTTGTGCTGGGGTGCAACGACCTTGTACACTATCCAAGGCCTTGCAGGATAAGGGCTTAAGTGTGTAGGCAAGAGTTTTCTGCAGTTACTGCTCGCTCTGCACTGGATTGTGGCTTGGACTGCATGTTCACAAAAGGGCATAAGGGAGAGCAAGATTCCCCCAGGCTCCTGTCTGGGCTACTTACATTTTGGGTCCAGGCACGTAGGAGCAAATTGGGTTTGTTTGCCCACATACTCCCCTAAGGCGTGCTCACCCATCTGAGCCAGAGCAGGCAGTATAATGTGATGCTGGTTCAGGACAGTAGTGTATTATCCCACCACCACCAGGAGCAGGGCAGAAGGAAGGGGGAGAAACAGTGACTCAGACATGCCCCTCTGATGCAGTTTGTGTCTCAGGGCTGCTGCTGGCATGGTGCAGGATTGTGCTGAAGTCGCAAGCTAGCCCCTCTCAGACCCGTTCAGAGTTTTCTTTTAAAACTTAAAAAAAAAAAAAAACTTGGAAGAAAACATGCAGCTCATTAAAAACCTATTTACCAGCCAGAACCCAGATTTCGGTGCATGCACTCACACACTGAGAGACCCCATGAATAGCCTCCCTGAATTCCATGGGACCGTACCTGCTGCTAGGTATGGTCAGCATGTGTAGAAGTGCTGGACTCTAGTCCCTCGTTTTGAAATTTCAAATGTAGGGTCAGCTTTTTATACCCTTAAGTCGTGAGCAGTCCCACTGACATCAGTGGAACTAGTTGAGAAGTAAAGTATTAAATCAAAGTATGGGCAATCAGACTCTGTCCCTTTAGTAGTCTTTTGCTCGTCACATGAACAGGAGGCATTGTTATTATTTACAATGGGAATATTTTTTTTACCCTCTCATACATAAAGAGATTTTGATCAGATTTTTTGAAAAATAGCTGCTATTCAGGCAACAAGCATGGAAAGCTTTAGCTAAAAAGATAACTGTTTTAAGAAAGTTCTGAGCCCATAAAAATGTTTTGCAATGTTAAGTGTAGTGGTCATATAACCCGTGTGACCCCTGTAATAAACACGTCTGTGCCCTTGCAGTGCTGGTACAATCTGATTGCCAGCTGTCTTGGGGCAGAATAAATGTTCCAGCAAAAGAAAAGGCTGTAACTTCAGGAAGAAAAATGGTTTTCAATAAATCTCTAAACAGATTTTAACGCAATGGTAGTAACTCTGTTAATTATTTATGAAATTTGAACAGTGGTGTGATAGGCAATGGCAGATTTAAGGTTGTTTCCTACCCTGCAGCACTCATTAATCCTTTGGGCTTCATGTTGAGCCCCGCCAGATGAAGGTTAATGTAGGAGTAGTTTACCAGTTTATTGTGTAGTCAGTTCCCCTTGAGTTTCATAGTTCACCACTTTTATTTGCTGCAATTGAGCTAGTGGGGATGAACTAATAATTCATGAAAATCCTCTGGGGCTCAGTCAGGACCAAAAAATACAGATGGCAGTGTCCATGTGTCTTGTAAAATTGACCCGCATGCTACTAAATACAGATACAAGTGTACAGCAGCTGATTTAACATGTCGTTTAGCAATGCATATCTTGTTTGGGACCAATAGCCAAGCTCTTAGGGCAATATCATATCCAGCTGTGCATACATTTTAAAAGATCCAGGGCTTTTGAAAGATGGGTGGCTACATTGCTTCTTTCCCTTGGTTGTATTAGGAAATAAAGCATATTGAATTGGGCATGATCTTATCATTCAAATTTAGGCGATGGAATCATGGATAAAGACTGCCAAAGCCCTCCAGATCCTAGACCTCTTTTGTGCATTCACTGGCACTCCAGGCTCCTCCCTAGCGCTACTGCTACTGCTTGACCCCTTGCTTTGTTGGTATGGGCTCCCGCTGGCATCTGCATAAGAAAGCATTGGCTGCATAGGCTTCTTAGAGCCTCAGATGTTGGGGTAGTTGTAGATTATGCTGGACTCTCAAAATGGTTTGTCCCCGCTGATCCGTGTCATCTCCATCTTGTCCGATTTAAACTTTCAACCAGATCCTGATCTCTGCCAGGCGATCCTGGCAAAGGCAGTGTGTGGGTCGGATAACAAGGAGATGCAGAGCTGAGGGTCAATAGCTAGGGTGACCAGATGTCCCGTTTTTTTATAGGGACAGTCCCGATTTTGGGGTCTTTTTCTTATATAGGCTCCTATTTACACCCTCCTCCTCCTCCTCCCCCCCCCCCGATTTTTCACACTTGCTGTCTGGTCACCCTATCAGTAGCATGCTGCTGGCACTTCAGCCTGTCTCAACTCCCAGTCTCTCTCCGCACCTTTATGTAGAGAGGGGGACAGAAGAGGTGAGAGGAGCTCATAGTTGAGAAGACTTTGGAGAAGAGGGGTAGTTGTTACCCATCACACACTCTGGGAACTGTAACAACAGCATGAGAAGAACCACTCTAAGACAATTCTAACTTTCTGTGGCAACTAATACAGTCATCTCAGCAGCACCTCATGATCAGCAGTGTCAAAGGCCTCTGGAAGGCAGAGAACTCTAGGTAGCAATGTCTGTCCTCTGTCCATTGCCCTGAGGACATTGTGGCTTTAGAGTGTTTTTGGCTGGGGGAAAGTTTGCTGTTCACACTCTCCCCTAGATAAGTTTTTTACTGCCCCTTCCTATAGTCTTTGCTCATGCCAGCAGCTGATAGTGACCCGAGTGGGCCCATTCTCCTCAAGGCAGGATCATGCCCATGTGCTTTCTGTGATTGAATGGGAGCTGCTCTGTAATTTACAAATACTGTTTGTTGACCTGGTTATTGGGGTGTTTACTGTGTGAATATATTGGTTTAGTTTAGTAGGGAGCGGTAAGGAAAACTGGACAAAAAGGAAAAGGAATGGCTCAAAATAAGCCACTTCTCAGCAAACACTTGAGGATTGTTAAGGGGCAATTCCAGGACAGGAAAAGGCTTGTGCACACAGAGTTCCAAAGAACTTTGGCAAGTTCAAAATGGGTCTCTCTCTTAAGAAAGGGGGAAGTTGTTCTGGGTGTCTGAAGAAGTTAGGCCTGACCAGAAGACCATTAGGACGTGGTAGCCTTTAGGTAAGATAGATGTGTATGTAGGCTGTTTGTTTTAAAATACTTTTGTCTCTAATGCATTGTTCTTACTGCAAAATAATCAGTATTTTGGTTGAAGAAGGCTGTCTGGTCATGGTATACCACTGGCTGCAAACTCCCAAAGGGAAGAACCACAGGTCTCCAGACTCAGTCAGACCTTCTGGGTAAGTAGAGCCCTGCTCTAAGACTGGGATTTGGGAGAGAGGTGGAATTCCACCTCAGGAAAGATGAAGACATCAGGTCTGATATCTCAGATGATGCACTCAGAAAGATCAGAAAAGGGTCAGAGGTGTAGCTAGCCCTGTAACCATGACACTGTCTTTTTATCAAATGCAGTTTTCAGATATTCCACGGAAGTGGACATCAGTCCCATGTGTCTCAACTTCCCAAATATGGGACAGAGACCCAAGAACAAGGACACGAGAACAATAATAACATGGAGACCTTGGCATTTTTGTGGGATTTATTTCTTTAATGTAAATAGCCTCTAACATCTTACAAATCTAGCAATTCTAGTTTGTGTTTACAGCAATAAAAACAGCTGACCTACATGAGCTGAAGGGAAGATTAAATCTCAACTCAGAATGCCACTTATAATGGATTATTGAGAAATTTGATCCATGCAGACCAGAAGCAAGATATGTATAAAATATTTAATAGGTTATATTTTAAGAATGATGGAATCTGATTAACAAGGTAAATATTCAAATGGAATTATTATTCCTCAAACAGAAAATGTTGATCTTTAGTTACAGGAGGCAGCAAATCACTAGAGCGTATGTGTTTTGTCAGTAGATTTATTAAAGCACATTCAACTAAGTATATTTTTTATTTTAAATGAGGTATTTACCCCTCTCTGTATATGTGCCCATGTGTTGTAAAATACTGAAACTGCATTTATGTATCTTAATGAGAGTAAATGGAAGAGTTGCCAGTTTAAGTCCTGCAGTGGGGTTCCGGAGCTGTTCAAACCTGCTCGTTGACAGCGTGCTTTTAGTTTGTAAAGGAGCGTTGTGAAGGTAACATTTAATTCCCTTTTATTAATTCTTACAAGCTATCATGCCGTTGTGGCTGTTTTGATTCCTTTATATTTGATTGTGATTCTCATGACTCCAACAAGCGTTTTGTGATGAATAGATCCCTCTTTCAAACTCTTTCAAAATTGACCTTTATAATAATGTGGATGATTTGCCTTTTTGTTGTTGTTGTTGTTGTCTTCCTTTATATTATTTGTCTGTCAGTTTGAGCTCTGATTCACTGAGTTCAGCTAGAAAAGAACTGGCTTCTGGTTGCTCTAGGTTTTTTGTTTGTTAGTTTGTTTTTGAGATATTGTGCTTTAAGGATTGCCCCTTGCTTCCTAGATGCAAAAGGAGCCAGAGTGGGAGAGATTATTTAGGTTTGAAACTCTCTTTTCTGTAAGATCAATTCCCAATTGAGGGTTTACTTTCCTTGAGTAAAACAGGGGTTTGTTACATTTTAGCCTGACAAGTACACAGGCCATTCTCTGCGCTCAAAAATCTTGCATTAACTCTTCAGGACAATTTTAATCTTAAATATAATTTCATCCTAATCCTAATGTCTTTAAGATTTTTCTCCAGCACTGAAGGAATTGGCCAAGCTTAGTCTACAAAAGCTCATGTTGTGGTAACATGTTTCCTATTATGTAATGAGTTTGTGATCTTTGGTCCTTCATACCCAGTGCCATCATCAGAGTTGAACATCATAGATGTGACATTCTCCACTCTGTGAATAAGGGTGTGCAGCACGTCACAGTATGTGACTATTGCCTACTCTTCAATTTATGTGGGCTGCAATATGATGAATTGTCCTGGTTCTTTCCTCACTGTAGTTATGCTATCTTTGCAGGACCCCAGTATGGAGATGCTGTTGATTTGCCCAAATAAATAGTTCTTTATGTTTCTATATTTTAGATCAAGTTAGGTCTTTGCCTAAACCTATGTTGAAATCTTTTAAACATCATTATTTCAATATTCCTAAAATATATAGGGTTTTCTGGACACTTCAGCTTCTAAAAACCTTAATTGAAGTTGTGCTACTATTTGACTATTGAAACACACTTTTGGCTTATTCTTATACTTCCTGGTTTTGCAGTTGATAAAGAACTCAGCAGCCTGACTTACTTCCTTTAAACTTGTTTAATCATCTTTCGTTGAAAGAACAAGATACACATAGTGTCAGGTGAAATATATTTGCAGTATATTTGCAGCTTTTGCTTACATTTTTTTCCTTTCTACCACATAGTGTTTTCTATTCTCTGTTTACCTGCCCTGTGCTTGTTTCAAATCTTCTTTAGTTTATTCACCAAAGGCCAGTATAGTGCATCTGCAGCAGATCCAATTGCTACATTAAAACTTAGACTAATTTTAAGGCACATTTGTTGCTTTAGTTCAACCTTAGGCACGAGGCACGTTGCAAACGTGTGAAAAATACCGTGTAATTGAATAAATAAGAGAAATGATAATGCAGCATGAATGGCAGATGTTTCAGTTAATATATTTTACTGACACTATAGTCGACGTTCTGCTAGTTTTCGTTGTAAGGTCTAGTTTTCTTTGTAAAAGATATGATATAGGCTGAAACTCACTTTACCAAGCCACTGTTTTGTGAGCATTCAAAAAAAATACTCAGACATGAGAATTCATTTGTAGTTATAATGATGGACAGTTTGTCCTCAAAAGACCTTATATGTGGTGTCCCACATAACTCAATCCAGTTCTGTCTCTCACTCACACACACACACGCCCTCAAGTGTCTACATTTCTATTTGCTCTGTTTTTTAACTTTAGTCCTCAGTTGCTCCCACTCAGATGCATCTTGACTCATTTAAGAGCCTCTGTCCATGTCCTAATCATATTGCAAAGTTTTCCCTGGCAAAACTACACAACAAGCATCATGGTAACATAAACTTTCACTGCTTCCAGCACTTCAATGATTCCAAGTTGATAGTACCCAAACATTAATTATTGGAACTAATTTTGTTTATTTTTAGTTGACAATTGCTTTTTAATAGGGAGCAGGGGATGGAATAAATCAGTTAACGGAGACTAATATATAGTGGAATGACAGTTAAATTCCCAAGGAATTCCTTATAGTGCCATTACATGTTCTTGGAGGATTGCTTATGTGCTAGCTTAATTAGACAAAGTCTGAAAACCTCTTATCTCTGTAGATACGCTGTTCGCTATTTTGTCAGACATGCTTCTTATTTCTGCTGGCATAGCAGAATCATTATTTATATTCGTTTTTAAAAACTGAAATGTATCAAGCTTCTTGGAAAAATATGACAGTAAAACACATCTGGGCTTCCAATCAATTTTCTGTTTGGAAACATCTACATCATTATTAGGAACCTCTTACTGGTGCTGAAATGTGCAGGCATGCTCTTTCCTTCTCCCCCCCCCCTTCCGGGTTGGGGGAGTTAAATTATAATAGTTGGTGGTAAAGGAAATTCTAGATACGATATAAGTCAAATATCTGTTTTTGACCATACTCTTTAGCCACATATCTATAATGTTCTTATAGTTTATCCTTTTGTGAGTATTTTTTCATTTCAAAAAATTAAAAAGTAGAATGAAGCCATCATTCCTCCTCAGGTTATGGGTCATCTTTATCTTAGCTTTCCAGAGTTTTTATTACTTCACGAGTAAGCATGTTACACTTACAAAGCAAACCACTTGTATTCTTGACTCTTTGCCACTCAGGTGGGTTCAAAATTATTCTTCAGATGTGGAGCCCTGTGTAAACCTCATTATTGGTTCTCTGTCTCAGGCTGTAGCTCCTTCACTGCTGAAGCCGGAGACTGGTACTCACTAGCTAAAGAATCATCATTGATCTCAGAAGTACTACACATTGAATCTGAGCCGCCTTATTAAAAAAGGACCAGGTTGAAGCTTCTGAACTGATCATTGAAACCAACAAGAAGATATTTGATAAATGCCAGTTTAACTTTAGAAGAGCACAGCACAATGAATAATATAGTTGGTGTATTTATTATTACAGTAATTGCTTACTTAGCACCCTGTATTTACATGGTACTTTGCAAACAAAGGGGCTGATATTCTTCCCATTGAACTGAGTGGTCACACTCCTATAAACTCTAGTGGGAGCAGAATTGAGGCCTCCGTACCATATCCTGCATACCCGTATTACTGGGAAATAGTCCTCCTGCAGCCCCATATGGGATATCAATGGGACTTCTTCTACGAGTAATGATTTGCAGGATCATGTCCTAAATTAAGTGAAGTATTATTGGGCTATGAGTCTGAATGCCATATTTAAATAAAGAGAAAGTGTTTTCAGTATTTGTTCTGTTAGTTACATGGCATCAAGAGTTAATCACCTGAGTCTTCACTGACTCCCCCTTCCAGACATTTGCCTGTCCATATTTATTCTATAAATATTTTAATTGCTGTTTCATCTCAAAATATATACAAGACTTCTCCAAGTAATGATTCTCCAATTTTACAGAATACAAAAAAGAAGCCTCATCAATATTTTTCTTTACTAAAGTGTTTGGCTTCTCTTCTGCCCTGAGTTAACTGGGTTTACCTCTAGAAACAAAAATTCGGTTCCCTTTTTAGGTGATAATTTACTGTTCCATTGCAAGCTTAACGTGTGGTTTTAACTTGAAAAGTGATTGTCTACAAATGAAAACTTCTTACTTCAGTGAACCCATTCCTTGTGTATATTCAGAATCTTACCTGCTTATTCTAGTGCAGGGGTAGGCAACCTATGGCACGTGTGCCAAAGGCGGCACGTGAGCTGGTTTTCAGTGGCACTCACACTGCCTGGGTCCTGGCCACCGGTCCGGGGGCTCTGCATTTTAATTTAATTTTAAATAAAGCTTCTTAAACATTTTTAAAACCTTATTTACTTTACATACAACAATAGTTTAGTTATATATTGAAAGAGACCTTCTAAAAATGTTAAAATGTATTATAGGCACACGAAACCTTAAATTAGAGTGAATAAGTGAAGATTCGGCACACCACTTCTGAAAGGTTGCCGACCCCTGTTCTAGTGACTAAAATATGTTTTCATTACTTTTCGCTCCTGTCAGCACTTCAGGGCCAGCACAGCAATGGGAGAGTGATCTGGATTCTATTCTGGTTTCCACATCATCAAGTGAATTGTTAGCCCAGTTCAAATTTCAGAATCTTTATTGTTTAATGCTGCTTGAACCAGAAAGAATCCAGGTTGAGTTTGCAGGGCTGGCAGTCAGAATAAACTCCGTTTTACAAGTGAAAAAGATGCAGACTACGTCTGGAAGTCATTGAGAGAGAGAACTTCATGAAAGCCATTTTTATTTTTCAGCACAGAACTGCACTTTAAACAGTATGGGCCTGATTCTTATCTCTCAGCAGTGTAAATTAGGAGTAATTTCACTGAGGTCCGTGTCACTCACAACAATGCAAAAGTGAAATCAGAATTGGTTCCAAAGTCTCTCTTCTCTGTATCAACTAAAATAACGATAAAAGTAACCTCCTGGTTTGCAGTCCCCACGTGTTGGGCTGGGTCGTGAGCAGCCAGACCAAGTGGTCAGAGCTGGAGTCCACAGTCAGGAGTCAACTGGGTCAGGATACTGGAAGGTCAGAAGTCGGAGACAGACTGGAGATCAGAACCACAAGTTAGTAACGAGTATCAGGCCAGGTCAGGATACCAGGAGGACACAGGTCCAGAGCCAAGCCAGGTCAAGATGCCAGGGAAATCAAGCCAGAGGAGCAGGAAGCACAAGATACACCGTCCAGAGCAAGATGGATCCCAGTTGTTCAGATAGCTTTCTGTTCCTGTTGCTAACTTAAGTAGGGCTAGTGGTCCAACTGGATCCTCGGGGAATCTGCCAATGGGATGTCGGGGCGGAGCTTCAAACTAGGGCTGGGCTTCCTGGGTTAGCAGTTGTCAGCAGGCAGCCAAATAGAGGGTTGCAGCATGACTCCTCCTGTAAAGCTGTGGACTCAGGTTCCAGGCATGTGGGTCATGACATCGCCCTCTCCCCTAGGGGCACCCTCTGGGCAACATGGGGGCAGGTTTTTCAAGGTGGGCTCCTATGGAAGGCCTGAACCAAAGCAGGAGCGTGAACATTTTCTGCTGGCTCCCAAGTGCATTTCTCTGGGTTGTAACATTCCCAGTCCATCAGGTTCCACAGTTTGCCCTGCTTGACTTTGGAATCAAGGACTTCATAGACAAGATATTCCTCCTGACCTTGTACTTGCACTAGTGGGGCTGGAGATGGGGCTTTATGGGGAAATGTGTTCTCAGTGTAGGGTTTTGGGAGTGAGACATGGAATACAGGGTGGACCTAATGAATCAAAGGAGTGAGAGCTCAAAGTGACCAGGTTGATTTGTCGCTTAATCTGATACGGGCCAAAGAACCGGTGATCTAGTTTCCGAGAGGGTTGGTCTGTGCGGAGCTGTTCTGTAGAAAGCCATACCTTTTGTTCCACGGAGTATGCCAGGCCTTGTTGCCTATGCATGTCCGCTTGCCTTGTGTAGTCCTCCTTTGCTTTCTCAAGGTGTTCCTTCACCTCTTCTTGAGTGTGATGGATGTGCTGTACTAGTTCAAGGCCGATGTGTTAGGGGAAGATGTCTGTAGTTGTGGGTGAAATCGGGGGTGATATCCATAGTTAACAAAAGAGGCTGGGGCCTGTGGCTGCATGGTCTGCATTACGACACAATAACTCAGCATATGATAATAATGCAGATCAGTTGTCCTGGTGATGGTTGGTGTAGCATCGTAGCTATTGCGCTAGGATTTCATTGATTCTTTCCATTTGGCCATTTGACTGAGGGTGGGAGGCTGAGGGCAGGTGCACAGAGACAGGCGTAGAGCCTCATTCCAGAAGCGGGCAGTGAACTGGGGTACCTGGTCAGCGGTGAGGTGATCCAGGAGGCCATGAGGATGGACTACATTGGTTAGCCAGAGCCAGGTGGTTTCCCCTGCATAGGATAGACCCATGCAGGGAATGAAATGGGCCATCTTTGAAAAGCAATCCACCAATGTCAGGATGGCCGTGAAACCACTGGATTCAGGTAGTTCCACCACAAAATCCAAGGAGATCGCCTCCCATGGCCGAGGATGGGATGCCTAGGGGTTGAAGGAGGCTGCAGGGTTTCTGGTGTGACAGCTTGTTGTGGGCACACACCTGGCAGGAAGCAACAAAGGTCTTTATTGTGGGCGCATACAGGGCCACCATAAGTACTGGGATGTTAATTGTCAGGTTTTATGTTGCCCCAAGTATCCGGCCAGGATGGATTAATGGCACAGTTGAAGAACTGCCAATCTCACAGGGCGGGGGGGAGCATAGATGCAGTCCATTATGAAGGTGATCCCCTCCCAGGTGTCACGTGGTTCTTGGTTGATAATGGCTATCTCATTGGGTGGAATCCCAGAGGCAGAGCGGATTGGTGTGAGCAGGTTCTGGCAGTGAGTCACACTGAGGAAGATATGGGACTTGAGAATGTGAGCTGATTCTGGACTGAGGCCCCATGGATCAGGGCCGTACCTTTGGGACAAGGTGTCAGCCTTGCCATTTCTAGTTCCAGGGTGGTAGGTCAAGGTAAAGTGGAACCGAGAGTAGAACAGGATGCAAGAGACCAAGGAAGCTGTCGTTGGTTTAATGCCTTGGCCCTATGCAGGTACTCAAGATTCTTGAGATGAGTAAACATTTGGACCAGATGATGGGCCTCTTCCAAGTAGTGTCACCATTCTTCAAAGGCGGTCTTGCTTGTCAAGAACTCTTTGTCCAAAATTTCATAGTTTCTCTCAGACGGGGTAAGCTTCCTTGAGAAGTAGGCAATGGAGTGCAATACTTGCTTGGATCCGTGAGGCATCGGCCTCCACAATGAAAACTTGTCATGTCTGGGTGGGCCAGTACTGGAGCAGTGGGAAAGACAAGCTTTAGCTGTTCGAGTGTGTGCTGTGCCTCTGGTGACCAGTGGAATTGGGCATTCTTCCAGAGTAGGGCAGTGAGTGGC
Source organism: Platysternon megacephalum (assembly GCA_003942145.1). Lineage (NCBI taxonomy): Eukaryota > Metazoa > Chordata > Testudines > Platysternidae > Platysternon > Platysternon megacephalum. The sequence goes on from QXTE01000226.1 coordinate 783,558, forward strand.
TCAGTTTGTTTTGAAAAATTTGAGATGAATCTCTTGTAAAAATTTGCAAAGCCTAGAAAACATTGTAGGTTGCACACATTTCAGGGGGCTGCCCAGTCACGGATAGCCTGGACCTTGTGCAGGTCCATCTTGATTCCTTTCAGGACAGGATGGAACCCAAGAACTCAGTCGAAGTCTGATTGAACGCCCACGTTTAGAGTTTAGCGTAGAGACCATGTTGTTATCGTCTCTCCAGGACTGTGCGGACGTGAGTGGTGTGTTGGTTCAGATCGTCTGAGATGATCAATACATCATCCAAGTGTGCCACTACAAACTGGTCCAGTAGGCCTTGTAGTAAGTCATTAATGAAGTGCTGGAATGTTGCTGTGGCATTGGTCAGTCTGAATGGCATGACTAAATATTCAAAAGGACCATAGCGGGTTCAGAAGGCAGTCTTCCTCTCCTCCCCCTCTCGGATACAGACGAGATTGTGAGCTCCCTGGACGTCCAATTTAGTGAATATGCGGGTGGCCCCCACACTGTCCAACAACTTGGGGAATAGGGGTCGTGCATAATGGTTCTGGATCGTTCCCTAGCTTAAGGGGTTGGTAATCAATGCAGAGATGGAGGCGGGTGAGGTTGACCTGTGGATGGACCCCAGGCCAGGTTTTCTTGGAGGTATTCCCGCAGTGCTGCCAGTTCAGGTTCTGACATTACATAGATCCGCCCAAATGGTGTCTCCCCAACTGGCTGGAGTTCTATGGGGCAATCATAGTCCTGATGTAGTGGGAGGCTCTCTGCATTCTTCTTTTTGAAGCTGTCCACATGGTCACAGTATGTGGGGGCAGTTCGATAGTCTCCTCGGTAAGAGTTTCTATGTGGGTGACTAAACCTACTTGGGTCTGGTCCGTCTAGGGTCTGGGTGCAACCTTCACTGGTCCCTGGCTATGCCATCGGCAGAATATCAATGGGAAAATGATCTTCTTTTCCCGCCACTGAATGAAAGGGTCTTGAACGATTAGCCAGGAGATGCCGAGGATCAGGGGAAAATGTGGGTAATGGATCATGCCAAACTGAATCATCTCTTTGTGTCCCTGAATAATGACCTCCAGGGGGACAGTCTCCTCCAGAACTGGACCTCAAGATAGTGGGGAGCCTCAATAGTTTGTCATGTCCAGCATGGCCTTGTGTTGCAGGGAATATGTAGAGCCTGAGTGGTAGCTGCATCCATAACATTATCCGTTGCTCCCGAATTGATGAGGGCTTATTGGAGGGAGATCTGCCAGGGGTCTCCTGGGATTTGCAGCTGGACAGGCACCAGCAAATGGGAAGGCTCCAGGTGGGGCGTGGGGTGCGGCAAAAGCTCTCCCATCAACATAACGCTGTCCACACCGGTGCTTAGGTCGGTATAACTTATGTTGCTCAGGAGGGTGGCTTAATTCACACCCCTGAGTGACATAAGTGTTACTGACCTAGGTGGTAGTGTAGACATAGTCTTAGATGTGGAAGTAGATTTCTGCTTACAGTACCGATTTAGATCATCACTTACTATTTGGCTGAAGTTTTAAAATCTCTGCTACTTTAATTTTAGCTTTTACCTGGTTCTGTTGTTGTTGTTTGTCTTCCACAACAGCATCTCTTACGTTAGCTTTTTTAAGAATTAATTGTTGGTCATTTTATGCAACACAGGGAATTTTACATTGCAAGTGGAAAAAAGCAACTAGATTAATAGAAATATTGATGAATTTTAGAGTTGTATGGTTAGAGTCCAGTCCGAATTTCTTGCGTGCAATCTCAATTCTAACTGAATTTAATGTAAGTGTTTGTCTGGTTTTTTTAAGAGTGACTGGGCCATAAATAATTAAATACAAAGTTTGTTTTTTGGTGTTTGTTTGTTTGTTTCAAGTATTAATATTTTTCATAGAAATTCAATAGTCTATTTTAAAACCAAACATACTAAGTATTTCTTAATTCAGTATTTACTTTGGTGCTGTTTAGCATTAATTCCTATTACTGGAGGATCACCACACTATCAGCCAAATCTTGCAGGGTTTGGCCGTTAATTTAAATCACGCAACAGCTCTGTCCCTGCTCTCTCCCCCAAAAAGAATCTATTCCAAACAACGGCTTTGAACTTTTCACTAGAATTTTTATTTCTTGCTCTGCCAATTAGTGTCCTGGGGCGACTCACCACTGGAGTGCCCTTGTGCCAGAATGCAATGCTGCAGGAATACTTTCCAGAGGTCCCTTTTGTTGGCTGATCTGGTTCTGTAGTGGTCCTCTTCTGGGAGACTTATCCCTCTGGCCAGGGCACACTGGTTAAACCTCCTCCCTGAGCTGCAACTTCAAAGCACTCTCTGCAGCTATTTTTAGAGCACTGATGTGAGCCCTGGTCTCGAGAGTCTGTCCAAACTTGCTGCCATGGGCTGGGTAGAGATACCCACTTTTAAAGTTCAGTCCCCTTCTGAGATAACAAAAGTCCCACTAAAGGTCAAACAAAACATCCAGACAAACCATGCTTCTGTCCCTCTTGGACTATTTTTCAGCCCATCTCCTAGGATCAGCTCTTGCCCCTTTTACATCCAGCCAGGTCTGTTACAGAGAGCTAACTCTCAAACTGCATTCCCTGGAGTCCTCCTCACAGCCAATGGTTTACCAAAGTTCCCTGCACTTTGCCCCTGCTTCTGTGGGCCTGCAGGGTTCTTCTTTGCTGCTTTAACTGGGCATTGCTTTTGGAGCCTTCTTCCTGGAGACGCTTTTCCTCCTAGCAGGTGTCCCGTGGCTTCCCTCTCCTACAACTCCGACAGCTTTTCCCAGGGACACTCTGGTTTCTTAAAGGCCCTATCTTAGGGATTCCCACAGGATTTTAAGCAGCTCCCTGTGGTTCTGGCGGAGCAAAAAAAAAAAGAACCCTCGAGCGCTGCCGGCGGAGCAAGCAAAAAAAAAAAAAAAAAAAACCGAGCGCTACACGGGCGCACTTAGACCCCCTGGCTGGCACTGCATTGGGGACCCCTGCCATAACCCTTTTTTATCATGAGACTCAGGTATTAACAGCTGACCCCATTAGTCCGGTCCCATCACACTGGGATCGGATGCAGTTAATCACAGCACAGGCAGGGCTGGCCCCATTTCCCCTGACAGGGGAAGCCACTCTGTGACAATTAGTATGTTTTTTTTTCCTTTTGCTGTTTATTGTTAATCATTTCTCCATATCATAGACTGAATAATTGGCTACAGTTTTTCTTCAGCTCCAAATGATGGGATCTTCCACACTGGCTTTGACCACGCTGAATGGCACAGATTCTGATTTCTAAATGTTTGACTATGAGATTCTCTGGTTGTTTGATAACATTTCCATCCGACTCACCAGGAGAAATATTAAAATCTGTGATTACAGGTAGACAACACTTTTTACCAGAGGATAATTGTGGCTACATCTCTTTCTTTATTTCTACACCTGACAAGCATCGCATCTTTTGTGACAAGTCTGCATTTGGCAGCCCTATCACACCTGCCCACGTCTCATCCCAAGTCTCAGACACTGTATCTGACAAAGACCCAAAGAAGAAGGCATACAGCAAAATCAAAATACTGTGAGATTCATTCTGTTAATGTAAATAATTTTTTTATAATCTCTAATTCCCTGGTTCTCCATTCCTGATGTCAATTTTCAACAATATAAGCAAAGGGACACCAATTTTTGTGTGGAATATAGGTGGCTTTGGGATTTGAATGAGTGACGGTCCTCAAATAGAGGTACATTTGAGAGGTATGTCCCTATCCAAGGTGAAGTGAGAGAGGAAGAAGAGAGTCTCCTTCACTGAATACCCTTTAACCTAGGGAAAGGTGCAGTGAATTAGGAGATGGGAACCCATGTAGTCTGGCCTCACCTCTTCTAACTAGCATTAACATTTTGTTACAGTTCACAACCCTTATTCTTGACCAGTGCCTGTTATCCCTACCTCCAGAGATAGGTAACTGTTATTCTTCTCCATTTAGAAATAAGATAACCAAGAGGATGAACAAAGTCTCTGCCAGAACTATGCAAATTAGCCCATTCAAAATTTGTATAAATTGCCACGTGAAGTAAGTTGTGCAAACCTGATCAGCTCTGTCTCTCACAGGGTGAGCTGCTTTGCTCATTGACCTATTTTAAGCTGCTCTGTTTGGGTGGGAGGTGGCGGGTTTTTTTCCACTGGCCCTAATGTAGGGGACACTGAGGCAGCAGGTGGCTTTCTTTGGGGAGGAAAGCCAAGTTCCTACACAGAGAGCCAGTTTCTTTGCTAATGGGTAGAATGCTCTCTCCAGGAGAACATATTAATCATTTTCTTCTTAGCAACTTTTGCCTATTCCACGTCCAGTCTTTTTTTCCTTTCTCTAGGAAGGGAAACTCAGTTCTCCGCTTTTCTTTGGAACAGTAGTGTTGGACAAGAAGGTCCTAAACAAAAGCCCTTAAATCACCGGGGAACTTTTGTGGGGAAATGTTGAGATTCATCTAATCTTGTGTTTTGGGTTGCAATAAAATCAAGTCTAGTTCACTCATATAAGAGAGATGTACTGGGCTGTTGCTGCTCTTAGTTACACTGGGGTAAATTGGGAATAATTCAGTTGAAAGCAATGCAGTACAACAGTGTCAAATTGAGTGTGAGAGTAGAACCAGGCAACCTCCTGATGTCCCTACACAGGCACAACCCTTTTGACTTCAGTGAAAGTTTCACTTGAGTAGGGCTGCAGGGTTTGGCCATAAATCTGAATACCTGTGACACAGTAATCATCTAGTATGTTGCTTTGGTATTTCTGGTAGTTGGTATGACAACCAGTAGCCCTTGCAAAGACATTCACATGGCCTTCTGTATGATGAAAAGGTCAATTTAGCTTCTTTCAAGGCTCAGCTTTAAGGGGAAGGCAGAAGAGGTGCATGATTGCAGTGGCTGGAGGTATTATGTGTAGAATTTTCAAAAGCACTTAAGTGATTTAGGAGCTTAAATCCTATTGACTATCAATGTGAGTTAGACTTCTATGGCACTTGTGACATTTTCACACTATATCTTGTAATGGGATAATGCCCTCTGCATGCTGGGGAGTGTGTGCCAGGAAATGCCCCTTGTATCACCTGTTCAGAATGTGCTGGGGGTTGTGATGCCCATGCACTGTCATCTCAGACCATAGGATGATCAGGGACATGGGTACACCCCAGTCCCCTCCTAGAGAAGAAACTAAATAAAGGAATGTGTGCTCTCTCTGCTTAATTTGCATTTAAGCAATAAACAGTCATCAAGCAGGGAGGGAAACAAACACAGAAAGCTCAGACAGAAAAAAGCTCAGACAGAGGAAAAAGCCAGCAGGGAACATCCTTCCACATAGATTCTTTGTCTCTTAGTTCCCAGCTGGAAATGTTTTTCAAGAGGGGCCCTGAAATTGTAAAAATGAGGGACAAACACCCCATTTCAGACTTGTATGCCTCATTACTTGTACTCACTTAAAATCTCTCACTTTGTAGTTAAATTTCTTTTACTGTTTTATCTAAACCAGTGTGTTTAAATTGAAGTGTTTGGATAACTATTTGAGATAATAAGCTGGCATGTTATTCCCTTAAAGAAATAACAGACTTAAAATATTTGTACTGTCTAAGAGAGGGTTGGGCAGTACAGGACATACATTTCTGGGGGGGAAATCTGAGACGGGGTGTGTTGGGATCCTCTTGCAGTATAACCAAGGCTGGTGAGAGCCGGAATGTAACCCAAATGTAGCTGGCAGGCTGCAGTTACAGACAGACACTCATGGTGTGGCTTGCATGGTGGAAGACTGTGAGCGGTCCAGGTGGGAGCTACTTCAGCAAGGCATTGTAAGGGTTTGCAGGGCAGGGGTGACACAGCCTCCCCTGGTATATCACGGGTGCTGTCCCATAATATCCCATAGGATTTCCCATAACCTCTCCAACTTTCTGAAGATTTCTTTGCCGCCTTGCTCATAAAATCTGAGACATGCTCATAGGTGTTCATATCATGCTCTAAAGTGGTTAGTCTAAAGACTGCAGTTTTAAGGACTCCTAATTCCCCCTTGTTGCATAGGCTAATGGTACTTTGCTGATGTGCTTGGAATCTCTGTGATGGACACTGTAAGGACAAATCTAGAGCCGATTTCAAGACTTTCTAAAGGATGGGTTTTGATTCCATTGGGGTTTTGTTAATGTTGAATACCTATCCATTTTAATTGCTTTCCTTTGCTGAATTTTTTTCAAATAATGCCTTAAACTTTGATAGCATTCTACAGTTTTGTACACCGGGGCTAAAATTGCCCTAGTATAACTAAGCATTGGTCACCTGTTCATGCGCAGCCTCATCTTTTACTTTGGTTATACAGTGCCACCCTGACCCAGATTGCAGTTACTGCGTGCTGCTGTAATTCTTTTAATAATAAAAATATGTTGTCCTTTGAAGAAAAAAATATAAATGCCAGTTACAAGTTACTATTGACATAACTATAATTTGTGATGCCAAGGTACATCCCATGCATCGTGCACTCCAAAGTCATTTATCATAGTTTCATATTGGGTCTGCATGTGCTGTGTGCGCTTTGATTTGATTTTCCTTATTTATATTTCCAACGCTGATATAAAATAAATCTACATAGTTTGTTTGTTTAAAAGTATGGTACCATGAAGGATTTCACTCTAGAATAAGTTAGTGCTGATCGCTGAAAAAATGTAACACTCCTATTAAGTGGGCAGGAGATTCCAGCCAGTATTTCATTACATTAAATGCAATTAAATGAGGAAACTCGTGAAAAGCTTATCACATTGTTGCTGAGAAAATGAAGAAAAGGATATCTTGTACGACCTGGTAAGTAATTACCGGCACCTTGCTATGTGATTAATTGGAGATAACAGTTACTTTGTGTGTACAGTAACTCCTCACTTAACGTTGTAGTTATGTTCCTGAAAAATGTGACTTTAAGCGAAACGATGTTAAGCGAATCCAATTTCCCCATAAGAATTAATGTAAATGAGGGGGTTAGGTTCCAGGGAAATTTTTTTCACCAGACAAAAGATATATAGATATATATACTGTGTGTGTGTGTGTGTGTGTGTGTGTGTGTTTAAGTTTTAAACAAACAATTTAATACTGGTACATAGTGATGATGATTGTGAAGCTTGGTTGAGGTGGAGGAGTCAGAAGGTGGGATATTGCCCCTACTGCTAAATGATGAACTAGCAATTGGCTGAGCCCTCAAGGGTTAACTCTCTCTCTACACAAGGCAGCAGGAATGGAGGGAGATATGCACATTTCCCTTAAGTACACTGCCTTGTTAATTAGATCAGCTTGTTGAGACACAGCTGCTGCAAGCTCCCTCTGTCCTGGTCTGTCCCCCCTGCTCTATGGAAGATGGGGTAAGCGAGGAGCAGGGGGGAGGGAGACACCCTGACAGCCCCCTTCTCCCTCCCTCCCCTCCCCCCTGCACAGCAAGCAGGAGTCTCTGGGAGCAGCCCCAAGGCAGAGGGCAGGAGCAGCACATGGCAGTGGGGGGAGGGACACAGCTGAATTGCAGGCAGCTGCTGCACAGGGAACTTAGGGGAGCGGGGAGCTGATAGGGGGAGCTGATAGGGGGGCTGCCAGTCCACCCTGGTTCCAAGCCCCCACCAGCTAGCTGCAACGGGCTGCTCTTCCTGCAAGCAGTAGACAAAGCAGGCGGCTGCCAAACGACGTTAGAAGGGAGCATTGCACAACTTTAAACGAGCATGTTCCCTAATTGATCAGCAACGTAACAACGAAACAACGTTAACTGGGGCGACTTTAAGTGAGGAGTTACTGTACACTGTTAGAATTGAGACCAGAATGTGATTCTCGGTGTTTATTTTTCAATTCAAATGTATAATTAACTTATTGCTTAGTCATTTTACTGAGTCTATTGTTTCCTTATTTGTTCAAACCAAGACCTTATTTGAACTGAACAACATGTTTTGTTGGTGCACTGACTTTTTCTTCTTATTCGGTGTTGGAGAAAAATGGCTTTTTACATATTTTTGCCATTATCTGGGATGATAACATGGTACATACCTGATTTGGAAATTGCTGAGGTTTGGAGACTTTTGTTGGTCTTGGAATGCTAACTTACAGTTTAGTTGTGGAAAAAAGCAGGGATCAGAATTCAGCAGCCTTCAGTAATAGTTCATCGTTGGAGCTTTTCCTTTAGATTTATGCCAGTGGAATTTTTAAAAACAAAAATTGGCTTAGATTGGGTGTGTGTGAGTGAGACAGAGGGAGGCTTATTATATATGATGACTAACACTTAATATGTGGGCTCCCCTCACCAAGTATTCTCTGCTGCAGTGCAACCTTTTTTATTTTTCACTTCCACCTCCTTTGATTTCTTGCATTATTTGGTCAAATTAAATAGGCTTTTCTTCTAGCAGAATGGGCCAGTGGCTGTCACTATTATTTTACTCAACTTTTTTCAGCTTGCTTTTAGAGACTGTCTAAATTGGGTGGATTTTCAAATCCAGATAGAAATTAAGGTTAGGCTAGTGTTTTAATTTGCAGGTGAATCAGGGCTAGGATCTGAATTTGAAGTTGACAGTGCTGAAATCTTGTGAGGTATTACACAAACGAGCAGCAAAATTGCAATATTGTCTGAGTTCATTACCTTTACACCACTTTGAATGGTAGAAGTCTCAAAAAGTAAACTGTTGTCAGAAGATTTTGGCGACTTTTGAGACAGAATTGAAATTCCAATTGTGGGCCATCTTTACTTATTTTTACATGATTTGAGTATTGTTGCTTGTATCTATGCTGTTCTGTAATGGATTGAAAAAGGAGATGTTTTACAATTCATTAATCTGATTTAGATTTTAATTGAGGTTAAAAATGTGGCCAATTTTCTTCTATTGTAATATAGCAGAAAAGTTTGCCTTCTATTGGCTAGCAACAAATTAATACTATCCCTTGCTTTTTATTGGCTACATCTCAATGCTTTTGAAAAAGTGACAAACAGATAAAACTGGCAAAAGCCAAATAGTGAAACACACAATTGTGTCTGTGCACGTTCTCCTGATCTACAGGATCCCAATTAGCACTTAAACTTCTCCTAAGCAAAGTGTTCCTGTTGTTTGAAATGACAGTATGAGAAGTGCTTTTGTCATGTGGACAAATGTTCAATAGAGAAAGTAGGAGTGAGATTCTCACTCTCACTGTGGACCCTTTATGGCAGGACACAGCAGTGTAAAAGGCCTCTGAAAGCCCCAGGTCCAGCCATGAGAGAATTCACTGCAGCACAACTAGTAAGGAATACAGATGCAGGCAGTCTTCAGGGACTGCCATGCAAACCCAGGTCTGTGGGCTGTTGTGGCGGTGCCAGGGGAAAGAGCTACATCACTTCATACTGCGTGGATTCGGAGCAGCGCAGCTGTCATAACTTCTGCAGCCTCCCAGGGCTGTACGGTGGTTCAGTACCCCTGGAGCAGCCCAGAATTGGGAGGNTAGGGCGCTAAGATTTGGGGGGCGCCGGCGCCCCGGTCGTCATTGGTAATTTGGGGGCAGGACCTTCCGCCGCCTCTGTTGGGGGCGGCATTTCGGGGGCGGGACCTTCCGCCGCCCTAGGGCGGGGGAAAAGCTGGCAGCGCTCCTGGTGCCAGGGGAAAGAGCTACATCACTTCATACTGCGTGGATTCGGCGCAGCGCAGCTGTCATAACTTCTGCAGCCTCCCGGGGCTGTACGGTGGTTCAGTATCCCTGGAGCAGCCCAGAATTGGGGGTGTGAAATAGTGGATTAAAAATATCTTAGTCCCTTATCCCTGGGCTACTTGAAGGGACAGACTGGGAACACTAAACTGATTTAAATTAGTATTATTATTTGTATTGTAGTAGCACCTACAGGCCTCAATCAAGATTTATGGCCTCATTGTCCTGGGGGTTGTAGCAACCCAAAATGAGAGACAATCTGTCCTAAAGACCTTCCCATTTAAACAGACAAGACTGGCAAAGGGTGGGAGGGGCCATACTACAGCAGCTCAGCTCTCTAGCTTCAGTGATGAGTTAAAAGATTTTAAAAGAAGTCACCAGACTTGAATTCTTCAGCATCCCTTAGCCCCGTACTTTGTGTGCAGTTTGCAAGTGCGTCATGAATTGCTGAGTGAGAAATGTTCTATTTCTGGACTCATCAGAAATATTTCTTAATTTGATGTATTTTGTTTAGCAGTGATGCACTAGAGATCATTTCAATCTGTCATTAAATATGATATATGAAGCTATAGAAGCTGTAATACAATTGCTGTTCCCATTGAGACTGTCCAAAACCCATATCAAAATTTTGAAGGAAATTGGATTTCTAATTTTTAAAAAATTATGATCATTATGTTGTGGACTAAGAAAATAAATTAGATCATTTCCACTATCACCTCTTGGTTTCTTTCACCATTACTTTTCCCAGGACTCTCCCTCACATTGAGTATAAATGCTTCAGATATATTTTGCCAGATGTATTAACCTATATTTTCCTAGCATGAATTTCATTTTTATTTTCTGCCCCCTTTTCAAATTTCCCTAATGTCTCTTTATTTCTCAGTCCTCACTGGTCTTTTCAACTGCTTCCAATGTATGGTTACCTTTGAATTTTATTAACATGCTCTTTGCTCTTGTCACGGATCCGGTCGGGCTTCCCTTGCTGCCTGCTCCCCAGACTACTACAAGGGGACCCAGCCACTGAATTGCATGTCTTTTAAGCTTCCGGAGTCTGAACAAAGCACAGACACTGTCCTTGTCTTAGGATCCCTGGGCATATTCTCAGGGTGCAGCTCCTCTGTCTATCAGCCCTTCCTGAGAGCTTACGCCATGCAGTCCCCTGCCCAGCTCCTAGAACCAATGCTGACCCCCTCCAACTTCCCAGTACTGTAAACACGCCGTCCCCTAATTCTGGAGTACCTCTTCAAGAGGCACGTGGTAGATATAGCACATAACACACACACACACACACACCGACTTTGCACAAGATTCTAACACATTATTGCTCTTTACTTAAGCATGAGGGATACACAGAGAGTACAGATCATATAGATGTTAAAAAAGTCCCAACATTTATTCCTGCACTATCCCCTCTCCCCTTAATCTGATGCGTCGATGCATTGCCATTTATCATTACCCTCAATGTGTGATCATAGCCAGTTTTCAAGCTATTTGACAGTGCCCCTAAGAGATTAAGCACTTGGCACCCTCAGCACTCCCAGGCCCCTGCTGGTTTGGGAGACCTGGTCCCAAAATCAGACCCTGTATGTGGCAAATGTTTCACTGCTTCTAGACACCTGAGACAAGGCTGCATTTGTACCTTGATTTTTCTTGCATTGTATTTGAAAAAGCTAGTGGGCAACTATGTTAAAAAAACAAACACCTAAAATGAAACCCAGGTTGTTGCTCTCTGCCTCGTGGTGCCAGCACTTACTCTACTGTGTGTAATAGGGCTAGGGCAGGCAGCGAGCTCTGACTA
>QXTE01000226.1:798802-818801 GCA_003942145.1 Platysternon megacephalum
TTAGAAATATGCAATTTTGAGTGTGCTTAAAATTAACTTATTAATTGGAAAATAATTGAAAGAGTTAAAGGAGAAGAAAATTCATTCTGGGGATAAAAAGTTGTATCTTTGTATGCAGCATTAAAATCATTGTTCTTAACAGATTTCTTTGCAGTTGACAGACTACTTTCTATGTCTCCTCTAGAGGCACAACACACAGACTATAATATAGGCATATCAGAAAATAGGCTCTGTGCATATGTATTGTTTTCTCAAGCAAACCTAAATGGTACCATCTTTCAGGCCAGGAAAACACGGACATTGAAATGGGAGAATTTATTACTGTGCATTTGGTAGGGGCAGTGGGGGCCTGCTTTGATCAAAATATCCTGTGTGAACACTGTGATTTATATTCATAACACATCTGTGCAAGGCTCAGTCAAGGCTGACTCACTCGTAGGAATTTGGTGAGTTGGCAGAAAAGTGCTTTTCTTGTGTAAAAGTCTATCATGGAGGAGAAAATATGCCATTTTGTAATGAACCCATATTTTAAATAATTCCTTTTGTACCCACTGTGAGTCATGGGGTTTTGGGCCTTTAGTGGATTATCCCCACCCTAGAAAGTACTAAGACTTTTATAGAGAACTAATTTGTTTACAAATCTGCTTTCTAAAGAGTTTTCTATGAATCTGTTATATATAGAGCTGGTTTCTTGTCTGCTAATACATTACACCTGTGCTTTAATGTTTTAACCAAGACTACCATGCACATTTGTTCTGTTTCCCCACTGGTTATTTTGTTTTATAAACATGCCTCTCAGTGTGTATATAATGTGACTATAACAACATAAATATGAAAAAATATTCTCTCATTTTATATAAATGAATGCTGTGCAGAGGATGGAAATTTCATTTCAAAAAGGATTTTGATATTGTGGAATTCCTTTTCGGTTCAATTCAAAACAAAACGTGAAACAAAAGAACCTTTAGAAAATGTTTTGTTTTGGATAGATCAAAACTTCTGATTTTGTAAAAAAGCAAAAACAAAAACCCCATTTCATTCTAAAAAGAGCAAAACAGGACTTTCCCCCTTTTTTCTCTGAAACAAAATTTCAGCAAAAATGACACTATTTCACCGTGTTTCAATTTTAACAGAACTGGTTTCTCCAATAGAAAATGGTTCCATGCAAGTTTTTTAGAGCCAGCTCTTGTGTGTGTGTGTGACACTTAAAGGACAAAGGTGGGTTTAGAATCCATAACGCACCCAAGGACAAATGTAAACCATCTACAGAACCAAAAGAGTGCATGTGTGTGTATATAGATTACCATTGCTCTCCATTGGTGGGGTGTAGACTAGATTTTTTTTCATATATACACACAATCTCTCTCTCTCTAGTTTCTTTCTTTAAAATGGAGTAATAGTGACAACATGCAGGATTTAGTAGCAAATGAGAGCTTCTTGGATTGGGTATAGGTGTTGGAACTAGGGGTGCTGGGAGTGCTGGCTGGAAGTGGTTTCCATCATATCCAGGGTTTACAGTTTGGTTAAATGGCTCTCAGCACCTCCATTATAAAAATGGTTCCAACACCCCTGAACACCGCACTTATAACTTACAACATACATCCATATATGCCCTGATCCAAAGGCCAGGTCTACACTGCAGACCTATATTGGTATAACTGTATCGCTCACGGGTATGAAAACTCCACCCCCCCTGAGCAATGTAATTATACTGACCTAAACCCCCGTGTAGGCAGTACTATGTCGACAGGAGGGCTTCTCCCGTCAACATAGCTACCTCCTCTTGGGGAGGTGGATTGACTATGCCGAGGGGAGCTTTCCCGTCGACGCAGCAGCATCTTCACTAAAGCGCTACACCAGTGCAGCTGCGTTGCTTTAGCACTGTACATGAAGACAAGCCCAAAGTCAGCAGGTGGCTTTATATCGACTTCAGTAGATTTTTGGAGTAAGGCCACAGACCTGAAAGTTCATCTAGCCCTTCGTTTGCTAGGGACTGTTAAGCAAAAATCACCACGTCCCAGATTAAACAGCAGAGAAGCTGATTTTCAGCTATTCAGTAAATTTTTAGCTTTGTTGTTGCCAAAAATACTCTAAGTGGCCATATGTTGGGGTACACATTCCGAGCAAACAGCTTTGTAACCTTTAACGGCCTGTCATGCATGCAGACTTTTATCAAAGCACTGGCTCCTGATGCTGACTGGCACTTGGTTGTTAGAAATCGAGGAACCCATATCTTGAACTAGGTCAGTGTCTCTGCAGGTGCGTGGGCTCATTGAAAGGCCAATCTCCAAAATACATCTGTTGAGCTTTGGCATGTCAGAAGGGTGGAATCCACTTAGTGACAACTGAACAATTAAGGACAATGATGCTTTCAGCTACACTAATGATGAGCTCAGTAGTGGGACATTGGAAGGAAATGAGCCATTGTTGAGCACCAGCGTAATCTGTGAGTCATGGCATCATAGGAAGGGTGTTTGAAGTTCTCTTTGTTTCGGTAATATGGGCGACACAAATATTTCCCCACAGTTTTTTTTCTAGTTTTACACCCTCAGTTATTTCTTTTATGTAACCGAATACTGTGAATTCCTTTCTCCTGTCTCCTTTAAATGTTTATCTCTGCCTAAGCCATCTGACAGCTGAGTCTGCCCATTATAGTCACCTTTCTTGGCTTTAGGCTACCCTCATGGCCATGGTAGGAAAACATGCTTGGAGTCATGAAGTGAAAATACCAGTTTACATGAAATCTACTCTGGAAAAGTATTCTTTAGGATGGAGTTTTGATTGGTAATGAAGTAGTAAATCAGACTCAGTGAGGTAAAGTTCACCAAGGCGTGAAATCCAGATATATGACCTGAACTTTTCCAACAGAGTTACTTTACACCCAACTTTTTCTCAAAAATTATATCATTAAGTGAAATACAAGGAGAAAGTTAAAAAATATTGGACATGATGAATTTTAATAAAACCCTTTGATGTACTTTCCATGTCATAATTCCATGACTTACTTTGGGTGGGTCTTACAAGGTTTTTTTCCCTTGTATTTTCTTTTTTTAAGACTAATGTGCTATTGAATATTTCAAGTGGAATGATGAAATGGATCCTTATTTTAACTTGTTCAGAGAAGAAACTTTCTTAATTAGATACTTTCTTATATTCATCTTATTCTTCACTCACAGTGGTTGGAATGAAGCAGTTGCTAAAAGTTTTTGAATGTTTGAAAATCTGCAAAGGTGTATTAGTGATTAGGTCAAGGTCCTCCCATTTAAAAAAAAAAAAAAAAAAGGCTCAAGAATGACTTTTTTGGGAACCTTTATTAAGCTACAATATGGTAGTACAATACCATGATTTAGGGTGACCAGATCAGAACACTAAAATATCGGGACACATTGGGGTGCCGTCAGCCCCACCCACAGTCCACCCCTGCTCCTCCCAGGCTCCGCCCCCACTCTGCCCCAGGTCCCGCCCCCTCCCTGCTCAGCTTCACCCCCCCCCACTGCGCCCTTCCTCATCCCCCAGCTCCCTACTGGCTTGCTGCGTCCTTCCTCAGTCCCCCACCTACCGCTCGCCTCCTCACCCCACCCATCCGCCGCTCACTCGCCTCTTCAATCTCCCCACTCGCCTCTTCATCCCCCTGCCCACCACTCACCCCTACGGCGCCGACTTCCCCTCTGCCGGGTGGGTGCTCGCCCACCCCCCCGCCTCTTCCCACCCAAGCATCCGCCCTCGCTCTGCCCCCATTCCACCCCTTTTCCCCAAGTCCCCTGCCCTGCCTCTTCCCCACCTCCTCCCCTGAGCACGCTGCGTCTCCGCTCCTCCCCCCTCCCTCCTGGAAAGCGTTAAGCACCACCAAACAGCTGTTAGGCGGCGGGAAGTGCTGGGGGGGGGAGGAGCAGGGACGTGGCGCGCTGGGGGTAGGGAGGGAGGAGGAGGAGGAGGCAAGGAGGGCAGAGCTTGGCTGCAATTTTTCCCTGTGGGTGCTTCAACCCTGGAGCACCCAAAGAGTCGGCACCTCCCTCCCGCTCGCCTCCTTACCTGAATATCGGGACAAATGGCGTCCCAATCGTACATTGATTGGGACGTGGGACAAAGGGTTAAATATCGGGACAGTCCCGATAAAATCGGGACATCTGGTCACCCTACCATGATTTCTGATAACTTTGCTTTTTCTTTATTAAATGTTTTCTATCAGTCACCCAATTCAGTTGAATGTTTCCCTTTGTTTGTTTGTTTGTTTGTTTTTCTTATTGATAAAGATTTTGTGTGTGGTGTTTTTTGTTGTTGTTGTTGTTGTTTTTTGTTTTTAGAAACAGAATTTTCCTAAGAAATGGAGCTGCACTGGTTACATTAAATCCCATAGTAAGGAGGAAAAAGGGGGAGAGGTCAGATTAGACTGTGAAATCTATGTGCAACCAGTTATTGGTGAAACAATATTGGGTAAGGAGAAATTCACTACTAGTTAGGATTAGATATGACTGAACTAGTGGTATACCCAGCTTGCTAGATGTCAGGAAGGGTATCCTGGACCATCATTATGAATAATTATCACTACCATATGTATTGCCAATAAGAAGGCTAATTATTGAAGCTACCTCACTGTTGTAAAAGCAGCAAAGAATCCTGTGGCACCTTATAGACTAACAGACGTTTTGCAGCNACTGTTGTAAATACTAACTTTCTGTAGTGATATTATTCAAGATAATACAAACATTGCTTCAGAAGGTACATAAGAAATAAAATATACAGAGGTAACGTGCACTTCTGATTTGATCCAGGGCAATTGTCTTCAGCACACACATAGGCTTTGCTTGCATAGCCAGAGACTCTTTATTGAATAATGTAGCTGGAATGTCATGTAACTGCAACTGTGTATGGCTGGACACTGGGCAGGTTTTGTCCAGAAAACCTGTTATAATTGTAACCTGTTACAGCAAGGTCAGAAAAGAGGCCACAGTCATGGAGACCAAGTTCCTCCCTTACCCCTAGAGAGGGATCCCTCAGCACAGGACTGAAGCATGTTAATAGGTCATTGTGGGGAAGCGTACCCAGCCACTGCCCATATTGTACTTGTTTGATGGATGAATGCACAAATCTGGAACAACAAAAATTATTTGGAGAGAGAGGAGTATAGATTCTTTTCTTCCATGTATGCAAAGCTTTTAGCACTCACTTCTTGACGGAGATTTTTTTTCTCTTTCTGACTGCATGACAGGAAACATGTCAGCCAAAATCATGGATAGCAGTAACTAGAGTCTTGGGCATGTTATTTCTACATTTAAGGCAGATGGAGTGCCATAACTTGCTACATTCTTTTATTTTTAATCTCTATAATTTTTCTGCTGCTTCCTAGAAGCTTGTGTCCATGTAAAGGGAAAATTTGATAACTACAGCGTCTCTATGCAGCAAGACGTGTTCCTTAGCGAATTTCTTTTACATTTGGGGCTATAGAATATTTCTTCTTGTTCTCAGTGCATGGCAGTAGTTACATCTCACTAGCACTGAGCGTCAAAGTTTCTTTCGAGTTCTTTAAGTTCCTTGTTTTTAATTCCTCCATATAGCCCGTCCATCTGGGCAGCTGTATCAGTCATTGGTCTCTCAGAACTCTTCCTGTGTGTCGTACTGTTCTTGCAAAAGAGGCATCTGAGTTTTTTCACTGCAATTAGAGCCATGAGCCTCACCATTATGTGTGAACTGGACTCTGGGTGGAATGTCCTCTTTTATCCTTATACTCCTTGTGAGGTTGGCTCTAAAACACATCTCTGTTTAGGATATGATTAAGATGAAAGGCCCAGCTCTTCAAAGGTGTTTAGGCTCCACTGACTTCAATGGAAATTAGGAGCCCAAATACACCTCTACCCCGGTATAACGCTGTCCTCGGGAGCCAAAAAAATCTTACCACGTTATAGGTGAAACCGTGTTATATCGAACTTGCTTTCATCCGCCGGAGTGCGCAGCCCCGCACCCCCCGCAGCACTGCTTTACCACGTTATATCCGAATTTGTGTTATATCGGGTCGCGTTATATCGGGGTAGAGGTGTACCTTTGAGGATCTGGGATAAAATGTGGGTCTGAACCTGTGCTTGGAGAAGTCAATAGGAATGCTCCCATTGATTTCACTGGTGAAGGATCTGGCCCTTTCTTTGTTCAACCACAATACTTGACAACGGTCATCAGAGGAAGCCTTGTAAGATATGTGGAAATATATAACGACCAACATTAACTATGCACATGTTTAAAGCTTGGCATTTTCTGAATTGCTTTAATTGTATTTTCCGAGGTTATCTGGGCGTAGGTTGTATTTGCAGTTGACTTTAAACAGTATAAATTACCGAGTATGTTCAGGTATATTTGTTTCCTCTCACAACACAAGTACTTTCCTGGGTTTCAAATATGTTGTCAAGTTAAATTTCCTTGTGCTTTGGAATTCTTAGAAATGTAGATTTTCCTATCTGTTACCTTGCTTCACTTCTTCACAATTTGACTTCTTTTTTCCTCTTGGGATTCTTTTTTGTGTGTTTTCGCTATTCACAATTACATGAATGGAAAAACCTAGTCACGCTATCTCAGCTTTTCACAACTCCTCTCTGCAACTAGATAGCAAAGTGCAGGATTTTGGCTCAGTCTGTGGCAGAAATGCATAGGCTGATGCTGCCACAACAAAAGTACATTTATTCTGTTTCTCCAAATGTGGAAGGGTGTCATACAAACGGTGCTGTAAAAGGTCCCCAACCTTTCCTGAACTGATGGTGGTAGATTTTGACCATGAAAGGCCAGATCCAGAGCTGCTTTAGCTCTGTGGAGTCCCTTTGCAATAAATGTACACCATTTGTGGATCCAGCCCAAAGTAGAGATTTTTAAGATGTTTATTTCTAGAGGGAAAGCTAAATATCAAAATTATAGAATACAAAAGTGGTGAAAGGTGCTTATCAAACCACAAGTTCTTGCAGAACAAGACCTGGACAGCTTTTTGTCTTATTTACTATTCTTCTGCTTTTGGCCAAGTAAATCTCCCTGTTCCAAACATTTAAAAGTCCAGTGTAGTTACATTCTATCTTGCTGTTATATCTGGACAGTTTAGTTGGCTTTGCAGCGTCTTAGAGGCTTAGGGCAGATAAAGAGATGATTAGGAAAAAATTGCTGTTGAGGGTAGACAATGAGCCTCTCCTTAAAGATAATGACTGTGATTAGTAGCACAGATAAAGACAGTCCCTCCATTCCATACCACTGTTATACATTTAATATTGTAGTAACAGGTTCCACATGTTCAGAAACAAACTCCTTTCACGGCACTTTAAGCAACTGTACGTAAACATATCAGTCACCTCATTTGAGCAAAGCGAATAACTGAAGACATATAAAGAGTGCAGCAAAACAGAGAGGGTGGAAGAACCACACCAATGGGAGAAAATGATGCATAAGGAAAAAATATTAGGAACATCCATGCCAAGATTTTTTTTTATTATTTTTTTTTTACACTTTGGTAGTTTAAGATTAACAAAGTCTTATATTCCTAACTTTAGCTTTCCCCTTTCTCTTGCCACCTAGAGTTATCCACTTCTCTGTGCTGCTTAGAATTTCAATTATTGTCTGGTAGAGAATTTTCTTGTATTGCTTCACCACTCCTGCCATATCTGAGAGTACAACCATTTGAGGCCCAGAAACTCAGCTAGCTCACAAACTTCAAGACTAATAGTGAGCCTAAAAGAGGACTCGTGTCCTTCCAATATTATGGCTGCACACCACCTTGTTCTGGGTACCGTATATCCGGTAACTGAGTGTGTTCATCGTGTTTTCCAGGTGCACAAAATGTGCAGCTATGGATATCCATCTAGATGGAGGGTGTGGAGGCAGTGAAGTTTAGATCTCATAACATCATAATCAATGGACATTTTGACTTGTTGGAGATGGTTTTAAACAATAGAATGGAAAAGAGCCAACTGTCACTGCTTCAGAGATGCTACACTTAATTTGCTTGGAGAATTCTCTGTGGCCCACAGCTAATGAAAGAATTGTCCTTTTTGAGGAAATGGAAACAACCTGTATATTGTAGGGACCCTTGCCAATACTTTCCTTAAAACAAACCAGCTAGCAAACAAGTTTAATACATGAAAAATACTGACTGGGATTGAGCTGAGAAATCCATCATCTGTCAGGAAACAGGTGCTTAAAAACAAATGTGCTTTAGTGACCGTGAAAGAAACTCTGATATCAGGATGGTGAGCCAGATAATAGCGGGAGACATTCATTTGTTATAAAACTTTACATAAGTTGGGCTCTTTGTGCTGGAGATCAGTGCAGGAAAGGAATAGCAGGTTTCCCAACCAGTTTAAGGTAAATAGCAAATTGGTTGTACAAAATTTTCTTTTAAGATATTTGAGGTCATGTTTATCTGCATTTTTTTAACAGCTAGCAGAAATTGTATAGGGTACATAAGATTAGCTCCTCCAAACAGTGATTTAAAGCCATTTTAAAATGATGTTACAGAATGAATCTATCTCCACTCTGCTTTGTCTTGGTCGCTCCTATGATAGCAGCACTTCAGCAGTCACTAGTAATAGTAGTCTGTCAGCATATCCACTGTACTCTAAATCCCTTTGTTGTGAGTAAGGTCAATCTATTCTTATCTGTCCCCAACAGACTTGTTCCCCATTGCCAAATCAGTTTGCTGTGCAATTCCAATGAAGCGGTAACTGAGGTCATAATTTGGCCCACAAAATCTTTCATTTAATAGGGAAGTGTATGAGGAGAAGAAGAGAACCCAGCTTAACTCTCAGAACCCTGGCTGAGGCTGGAAGGCTGACAGTAAGAAAAAAACAAACATAACTTACAATTTTTTTGATCTGGAATTGCTGAGACACAATAAACATGGAACCCCTTAATGCTCTTTTTACAGAGTTACTTTTCAGAGTAACTCTAAATATAAGGCACAATGATTTGTACTGGCTGTGATACTATTTGCACGTTGTTGAAGACAAAAATTGTCATGCAGCCAAACCTTCAGAAGTAGAGACTGCTGTTCTGTGCCTGAGATTTTGAGTGACCAACTTGAGAACCCAGAATCTCTGACCGGGGGTGTCTCAAGATAAGAGTGCAAAAATGGAGAGCACCCAAAATAGTGAACACTTTTGAATATTCTTGATTTCGTGAATTATATATGTAGAGCACCTACATCTTAAGTGTAGCAGTCTTAAAGGGAGTCCACATTATGAGATGCACTGTCCTTTTTTGAAANTGTTCCCCTGGGCAAAACCCTTAGTACATCAAAAAATAGCCAATTTGATTATTCCTATAATGCCCAAGACAAGTCACAAAAAGAAAAGAAACATAAGCTAATTCCTTCACTAAATACTCACTACCCTGTTTGATTCCTGATTCCTTTTCCTCTCCAGCCAGAACTGAAACTGACCCCAGACAAAGGGAACTCCCCTCCTTACTTTTTGAAACATCTTGTCCCCCCATTGGCTCCTTTGGTCAGGTGTCAGCTAGGCTAGGTGAACTTCTTAACCCTTTACAGGTAAAAGAGGCATTAACCCTTAACTATCTGTTTATGACACCTCCTGTATTATTAAAATATGGAAATCCAAGCACTCTTATGTCTTTGTTCAAATATGATCTTTTAAAACAAAAAAGGAAATGTTTAAATGGCTTCACTGATGCGTGAAGCCATGAGTACTGCCGTCATCGTTAACGAGAGCGTCTCACTTCTAAAGTCATGCACTCTACGCTATGCTTTGAATAGTCCAACACTTTTGTATTAGGAGTTCACCACTTTGTACTGAGAAAACTTATTAGTGCACCCCACACACGTTCCAACAGAGAGTTTGTTACAAGTTACAACACAGATCAAGGCCCACAAAAAGTCACTGACTTGTGCTTTTGTGCATATTTGTACACACCAGATAATTGTGCATGTAGATGTACTTTTAGCCATGCACTCACCTGATTTGTGTGCATCACGTGGGGTTTTATTATTATTTTTCAACTTGTATTATAGTTCCACCTGGGGTTACCAACCAAGCTAAGGGCTAGGGGCTCTGCAAACACAGAGATGGACTGTGACATCAACAGCTTGTTTTGCATGTGCAGTGGTTGTGTGCAACTACTTAGCTCCACTTCCAGTAATAAGCTAACGTGTAACATCTCTGTAATTCATTAATTTCTAAATGCTAAAGTTATAATGTTGCATAAAGCTAAAAAAAAACAACTTTATGTATATCTAATGCGCAGCCTGCAAGCTTCTAGAGTGAATGTTCCTAACTGCCACTCTGACCTTTCCTATATTAGTGTGTAACCTGCAGAGAGAATAGTAGGACACGTAGAACACTGTATAGATTTGTAGAACAAAGACATTGCAGACAATACCTTGGAAAATTCTGTGCTTGATGTCTGCGAGTAAGAAACACAATGCTCGGATTTGTGTGAATTCCTCTGAGATTCCACAACACAATGTGATGAATATTGTATAGTTCCATCACTTGAAAAACTACAAAGAAAATGTAAGTAATCTCTTTCACTTTGTGCACATAAAGTGTAGCAGTCTGGACCTGGCCAGCTGTTAATGTGGTCCTCTGCTGCATAAATTATGAGTGCTCCAATTTACTACAGGCAATACATCCAGTTAATTGCATTAAGCTGATAAAGCCATTACATTTATTGTTCGGGGTCATTAAAAAAAATCTAATCAACAGATTAACAATTATCCCAATTTACTGTACAAAGCTTAGAACAGGAATTGATGGCACTGATCAAAGACAGCATCTTGTATTCAGTCCCCTCTTGCTTACCTTCTGCGTCCACTGTGTTAATGTCACCACTGCAAGTGGAACATGTCATCTCCAAGCTGCTTCTAAGTAATATCTAGCTACCCAAGTGAAATAGTCTTGTTCTTGTGGGCGCTGTTCTGTCACAGCAAAGTCAATGCTATTGTTAGTCACAATGTGCTGCTGTGTGCTGCTTTCTATCCTGGTGTCCTTTTACCTATTCCAGAAAAGAGTCGTCTTGTAAAATAAATGAAAAGCAACTGTATTCCTTATCTTATTTATGGCTTCTATATTGTAAATAGGAAACAATAACAAATTATGTTCATCTTTGCAATGAATACATCCTTCACTTACATCTTAATTCCTGCAGTTCAAAAGGAGGCTCAACCTCCTGACTTGGGGGAAGGTCTCTCTTCCAGTGGATGAGACCAAGAGGAGCTTGCCAATAAGCCAAAGAGCACAGTTGTGATGGATGTCTCTGTGGGCAAAGCTGCCTTTTGGTAGGGGAGCTTGGTGTCTGAAAGGAAGAAGAGAGCTGTTCTTTTTGGAATGATTCCTGCATGTGTCTGATTAGAGAGCTGTTTTTTTATGGGGGGCTGCAAGGATCTCCCTGTGAACAGGGAGATTCATTCATTATTAGCAGACACAATCTCTTAAGTAGGAGCTTTGAACTTGGGTGCACAGGCACTTCATGTGTATCATACATACACTTCTATCAGTCAGGAAATGGATGGTTTCACTTTTGCTGTCTATCTCCCCTTTTTCTGCACTCTGAGCTCAGAAGAGTTTGCTTACTGTACCCTTGTGATTTTGGAGTCTCCACCTGGCTGTCAGAGGAGAGGTCTGTACCCTTTGAATAAAGGATGATGACATACTAGCAAACAAGATTGTTAAACCCCACTGCTCATTTGTCATGCTTCTGACTGCCATTAACTAAACCTCCGGTATCTGAGAATATTGGTATTTTAATTCTGAATGCGCCTGGAGGTAGGTAGATAGGGGTGTGTGTGTGTGTGTGTGTGAAAAGCACCTTATACAAATCTTCCTTGTATTTCAGATTGCAGGTTGGCAGTGGTGCCAGCTGTTTTTACTTAGAGCTATAAAATGTACCAAAGGAGTTTCCACCAGGCATAAATAACAAACCCGTTTATATCATGTCAGGGGTATGGAAGCAGGCCTTTGAGAAATGATCTCATAGGCATTCTTTGTCGTAGATCTGGCACATACTCTGTGCTTCATGCTTTTCTAAAAACAACTCCCGTCTTTAACACTGGCATGTCCCACACATTCTCCTCCTGCTAGGTCTACATTAACCAGACCCACACTGTGTTTGGAAGGTAACGGCTGCAGATTTATTTAGTGACTTTTATATCCACTTATTTACAGTGGTATTGTGCCTCATAATACTCCCCACCCACAAATCTTATATGAAGCTTCCAATTTTAGCATTGATTCATCTACTGCTGTTCCCTCTGGCATTCACACTTCCAACAATCTTTCACGCACTATCTAGGGAATCACCATAGGACACGGACATTGCTACGTTATAGATACATCTAAAATTGCTTTTATTGTGAATTGTCTGACTGTAGCAGTACCATACGAGAAACTAACAAGCATCTTTGCACATAAAGGAGAAGTGCTCACACATGACCTATCTGTAATAGTCAGATTTCTGGGTGTGGGTGAAGTTTTTCTTTGGCTTTCTATATTGCCAGTCTGCATATTGGAAGGAAAAGGAACATTCAAAATTTAACCACAAACACCAAGGCTGAACTGATGAATCATGGCTGGTTAAAGTTAAGCCCCTAAGTCTATATTTAAGCACCATAATGACTGCATTGATTTTTCAGAGGTGCTGAACTCACCAGTGGGAGCTGTGTGGGAAAATACATATCAGCTGTTTGGGTGCATAAATATAGATTATGGGGCATAACTTTAGCTGTCCACTTTGGATAATTTGGCCCAAGTGGGTACCTGGCCCTAGAACGGGTCTCAATACATTTGCGAACTTAAGCACATTAGTTTTCCACTACATGCATCCGATGAAGTGAGCTGTAGCCCACGAAAGCTTATGCTCAAATACATTTGTTAGTCTCTAAGGTGCCACAAGTACTCCTGTTCTTTTTAGTTTCTGGAGTAATTCCTGACCTTTTTTGATGAAAATTAGACTTGATTCCAAAGAGATCCATCCTAAATGACCAAAATTGTTTCTGATGAATTGCAAGTGCAATTCTGTTCTGAAAAGCTGCTCTGTGAAAGTGGCTTCGAGGGGTTCTATGTTAGTTGTTTCTCATTGATTTCATTATAAAATATATTAAGTTCACAAGTTAATTGTTTTTCTAACTACCAGGCCTGCAACATGAGACCTGAAAATCAAGCTGTGGTCTTTCCTTTTCACCCATCATCACTGGGAATAAAGGTTCTGTATGCCAAATTATGCCTTCAGTTATATCTGGAGCAATATTGTATTCATTGGGTTTGAACAGGTGTAACCAACTGGCTATATAATGAAATTGAGCAAACAACTCTGCTGATGGTACAGAAAAATAGTATCCTCCTTGTTTTTTCTGAGCTGTATTGGCTCTCCAGAGCTGTTTGGGAGTATAAGATAGTAAACTCTTACTAGTCACTAGAGTCTGCAATGATGATGATTCTGAACATACACAGGGAGCAAATCTCTTAGGGAAGAAGGGTCCATTTTCACATGTTGTAGTCACTTTTCAGAGTAAACCCTCACTGTTGTAAAGTAACATAATATTTGTGTTTAGATGGCCCATTGGATTAGCACACTGGCCTTTTATTTCTACAAACAGCACTTCAAACCCTCTTTTTACCACATGTATAAGTGTACAGGTCTGTCTCATCTTACGCTGGGGTTACATTCCGCGGTCAGCGCCTAAAGCGAACACCGCGTATAGTCAAAATTACATTGAGTGTAATGGCGGGCAGAATCGCCCGCACTACAGAAACAGTATTTACATTGTTATTTTTCTCTCTTTTTTTTTTTTTTTTTTCTTTTTTTTTTTTTTGCCGACCGCGTAAAGCTGAAATCGCACATGCTAAATGCGCCTAAGATGCGACAGACCTGTATTCTGAACTCTGACAATTGCAACAGGTCTACAGGAGCAGGGCTAACAACAGAGATAAGCTTCTAAGCAGTAATTAACTAACTAATCCTCCAGATAAGATGAAAGATACACAGAGGGTTGCCAGGCCTCTGGTTTTCGACCAGAAAGCCAGGTGGAAAAGGGACCCTGGTGGTTCCAGTCAGCACCGCTGACAGGGCCATTAAAAGTCCAGTCAGCGGCGCAGCAGAGGTAAAGCAGGCTCCCTGCCTGCCCTGGATCTGTGCAGCTCCCTGGAAGCAGCCAGCATGTCTGGCCCCTAGGCGCAGTGGCGATCAGGGAAGCTCTGTGTGCTGCCCCCACCCACAGCTGCGGTGGCACCGGTATCACGCACAGTACAGAGCTGCCTGGCCTCGCCTCGGTCTAGGGGCTGGACATGCCAGCCATTTCCGGGAGCAGTGCGGAGCCAGGGCAGGCAGGGAGCCTTCCTTAGCCCCGCTGCGCCACCAACCAGGAGCCACCTGAGGTAAGCATCACCCAGCTGGAGCCCACACCCCAAACCCCCTGCCCCAGGTTGGAAACCCCTCCCACACTCTAACTCCCTCTCAGACCCGGCACCTGCACCCCAACCCCCTACCCCAGGCCTGAGCCCCCTCCCACATCTCAACCCCCTGCCCCATCCCAGAGCTCCCTCCTACACCCCAAACTCCTCATCCCTAGCCCCACCCCAGCCGGAGCCTGCACCCTAATCCCCTGTCCCAGCCCGGAGCCCCCTCCTGCGCCCCAGACCCCCCAGCCCGCACCCCCAGCTGGAGCCATCACCCCCACCCATACCCCTGCCCCAACCCAGTGAAAGTGAGTGAGGGTGGGGGAGAGTGAGTGACAGAGGGAGGGGGGCTGGAGTGAGTGGAGGGGCCTCAGAGAAAGGGTGGCGAAGGGGCGGGGCAAGGGTGTTTGGTTTTGTGCAATTAGAAAGTTGGCAACCCTAGATACATAGTATGATCCTAAATTTATCTGGAGTTATCTTCAAGAAAATTCCTCTTTCCTCTTAATTCCCAATCCATGCTTATTATACTACCAAAGTGGAGTTGTGTGTCCAGGCCTGTCAGACATCATTTTTATTTCTCAGACTAGATGCAGTCAGACTTACTCCGGTACTCCTGCTGTATATTGGGAGGGGCTGGCTCATTTCCACTGTTCGGTTCCTTCTTTATTCTAGAATACACCCAACACATTTTCCCCACTGTCTTCTTACCTTTTGTGTTGTCCCAGATCTTATAACAGTTCCTGTATCAGACCCATCACCTTTGGTCTAATGTGTAATCATTCCTTTATGCAAATGATAAAAAAACTAAATTGTACTGTAGACTCTCTGTTCCCTCTTTGAAGTCTCTAAATTTGGAATGATTAACAAATGTGGATTCAAACCTTACCACTTAGGTCTGCTGTTCTCCCTTCTCCACCATCTCAGTAAGCCTATTACCCATTGCACCTTCTGTAGGAGTGGAATGAGTATGGAGCTGTGTGCCCTGTGCCACATAGATCCGCTACTTTTTCCTTGCCTCATGTTTGTAACAAGACCCAAGTGACTCCACATCCCATCCATCAATTCTTATAACAATAGACATCATTAATGATGGCTCCTTCCATCCTCCTGTTGACTCCTCCTTCAGCATGTGTGCTGAATATTGTTTAATGTCATTACCTCTGGAATCAGAATTGAACTGTTATGTGTGTATTATCTCTAGAGTCTGAGTTTGAGCTCCATTGTTCTAGGTGCCATCCTACAAGACTTTTCCCTGAAGAGCTTTGTCTCTATAGACAAGATAGGCAAAGACTAGGAGAAAGGAAGGATTATTATCCCAGTTTTAGAGATGAGGAAGTGAGGCACAGAGAGAGATTGATTTATCCAGTCCCATACAGGCAGGCATGTGATGGGTTTTTTCTGTCTGTTTGTTTTTTAAAAGGGAAAACCACCACAAAGTTATGTTAAAATAATAGCCTCTCATGTTGTGAATCAATATCAATAAGCATTTCAGAGCCACAGTTGCTACATCCTCCTTAGTTCACCCTAAGGGCTGGTCTACACTGGGGGGGTGGGGTGGGGATCAATCTAAGATACGCAACTTAAGCTACGAGAATATCTTAGATCGATTTACCTCGCGTCCTCACGGCGTGGGATCGACGGCCGCGCCTCCCCCGTTGACTCCGCTTCCGCCTCTCGCTCTGGTGGAGTTCTGGAGTCGACGGGGAGCGCGTTCAGGGATCGATTACTACCCGCCGATCTGGCGGGTAGTGAAGACGTACCCAAAGTGTCTTCAGTAAGACTTCCTAATACCTGAAAGGCATTGTGTTATGCTATTTTACAATGTGTCAAAATGAATATCTACTGTGTGGAAACTTTTCTTTGATTTTTCTTGTTTTGTCCACTGTTCTGGTATCTTTTTTTTAGGAATTCCATTGATTTCAAGTTTTTATTTTTTTTAAATGATTTTAACTGCAAAATGGTTTCAGTTAATATTTTAAACACTGTGTTATTTAGACGGTAAAGTGATACCTATGTTTATGTAGGTTTTAAATATTTTTTGAACGATTTCCATGTTTGTGTTATGTGACAAGCTGCTTTATTTGTTTTTGTTTGTTTGTTTGTTTGTTTGTTTATTGGCTGTTCTTGAGTGAAGGTTCCTTTCTGTAACCACACTTACATTACCTTTTGGCTCAGTTAACTTTTGGCATACAAATAAGTTCACATTTTTTATCAAATAGATGCGATTATATTTTATTTTGAGGTTTACAAAATATCATTGAACCTTAAATTGCTCTCTGCCTCATACTGCACTGTGTGTTCAAAGGACACAGGCAAATAGCTTTAATATATATATTTTTAATATCTATATCTATCTATCTATCTATCTATCTATCTATCTATCTATCTATCTATATATATAAAAAATATTCCACTAGAAGAGATTCTATCAGTGTTGATAAGGCAGAACAGTGTCATTCTTTTAATAAAAGATGGTGAAAAGGGAACATTCTAATTAGCTTATAAAAGCTTCCGCCCATGTTGTGTGACAAATTAGTGTGCCTTGGTTAAAACTCTTATCCACATCCCAGCTGTTATCCAAAAAACTACCGGGCCAAATTCTGCACTCCTTACTCAGGCAAGGCTCCCAGTATAGTCTTCTGAGCAAAGACTGCATGACATTTCCTGCTGTTTGATTTTAATGGTGTGATTAATGTAATTTAAATGGAAAGGAATGAAAAGCACAGGCGGTATTACAAGGCTAAACATCCAGGGCTAAATTTTCAAAGGGTCTTCCACCTGGCCTTTTGATAGCAAGTAATAGTTTTGTACACTGTTTTCCTCAAGCAGGCGGTTGTGCCTGTGAAGAAACATCGATTTTTTGTACACAATCTGCAGTTGCCCATGCAAAACCTGCAATTGATTTCTCTTAACAGTGTGGTTTATGGGCAAAAATGCAATTTGCGCGCACAAACTTGAGATCGTGTGAATGCAAAAACTTGGCTGGGAAAAGTTGTCAACAACAGTTGAGTTTTTTTGTTTTTTAGTTGTGGCCCCACCGCATTTTCAGTTTGTGTTAGCTTGTGTGTTGCCTCTCTGTGCCTCTGAAATATTGTATCTGCCACTCGGACAAAAGTCGGTCTCCGGTGGGAAAAAATGCTCTCTTTTTTTTTTTTAAAGCCTTTTTAAAACAACGACAAACCCGCACAATTTATGGGGTGCTGAGAGTGACTATGGTAGATACAGCAGAAAACTAGAAAGTAGGAAACTCTGAAACCTCCTCCATGCTGCCTCCTGCGTTGGCAGGATGTTAGAGCTTCTAGCAACTTTTAACATTTTTCATAATGGAAAGAAATAAGCATTTAATTGGGTGCCCAGCTCCCACTAAAAGCTGTCGAGGCACTTTTGACAATACCACCTCCTCTGGCATGCTCCAAAGTCCATTGAAGTCAGTAGCAGTCTTTCCATTGACTTCACGAGGCTTTGGAGCAGGCTTTATAAAAAGCACAGACGGTGCAGTCATGCCCCGCACCTTCTTGACAGCTTGGTTTTTTCCCAGGCCTACAGTGGTCCTCCTGGAGCCTGTCTGTGGCACTCTTTGGGGAGGAGAGAGTATGCAGCTTCCTCTCTATCAGCCACCCTTTACATGACAGCAATATATTTATACGAATTGAAAAAATCTCCGTATTGTTTAAGTATTAAGCAATCTCTGTTTTATAGATAAGATTTGTCTATGGTGACGTATCATGGGGGGGCCTCCTGTAGGTGCCCCTTTGGTTCTGGACCTGCACCTTCATGCCTTTGAGGGGTGTAGTAAGATCTCATGATGTGTTCACAGCTCATTTTTTTGATATCCCTTCCTTTGGTGATTGGAGCTTCAAAACAAGAGCTTTTTCTTTGTTTATAAAACAAACAACAAAACCCAACCTCCGCACTCTGTTGGCAGCAGCTGAGTAATGAAGAACAGCAACAAACATGTAATCACTTGCCATTAAGGAAAATAAAAATTCAGCAAGGAATTGGCTTTCAGTTTAAAGTTTCCAAGAGGAAACAACAGTGGGATGGGGAAAGCAATTTAAGAATTATGAGAGATACCATGGCATTATCAACACTTAACCAGTTATCAGTCAATAACACATTCTGATGAAGCAGCCAACAGTGAGATGCTGTTAGAAATTCATTATGGTATTTCTGCAGTAATGCGCAGTGTCATGCAAATCTCCAGGGAGGCACAACAAGAGAAAGCGTAAACTCCTAGAGAAGATTTTGGAAAGCACCTAAGAGATTTAGGAGCACAGGTTCCACTGCAGTTCACTAATAAGAAAACAGAACATACCTCTAGTAACACCTTCCATATAGCCAACTGGGGGTGGCTTTTTTATTATTATTATTATTATTATTATTATTATTATTTATTATTTTGCAAATTTTGATTGCTGCTAGTTGGACACAAACATCAACATTTTGCTCTCACTGAAGTCAATAGGAAGTTTATTAAAAGGGAGTGTTAACTTCCGTGGGATCAGGATAAGGCCCAAATGATTTTAAGACTCAAGGGTCCACATAAGCCTCATAAGAAAAAACTCTCTGCATTTTCACATCTTTATTTCAGTGACTATGTTGACCTTTGTTATATCTTCGCTACCCACTACAATTCTTACGTTTGTCATGGACCACATTTTCAAAGGTGCTCGGTGCCCAACAGCTCCCATTGTTCTCTCTGCTCTTCTAAAATCTTGCCAGATTGTGTTGTGGTACCTAAATGTGAGAATCTGGGTTAAAGTGTGGGTGCTGAGCACTTTTGGAGGCTGACCCTATGTGTAGCATAGATAAAATGTGGAGTAGTTAGGTATCTCGCTTTTTCCTGGGTCTTTTTTTAATTATTAAAATCACCTCACTTATGTTTCTGTTTATCTCTAGTCAGTGCAGAGATTCTGTGGTGGTAAGTGCTAGATAGAATGTGTGGGGTTGATAACTGATATGAGGTCTGTAGCTAACTGATCTGACTCCATAGACTAGCTGATCTAGAGGGACTTTTCCATCTGATTTCTATAATCATCAGTAAATCATATTCCTGCCTTTTGTCATATCCATTTTGACCTGATATTCAAAGGTTATGAGCATCTCCCATCGTTGCAGCTTCCATTGGAGTTAGCTGGAAAAAGTGGGTGCTGAGCACCTTTGAACATCAGGTCTCATTTGAAAATGGATATTATATAAAAGAAGGAACCCAATTTACTGATGATCATAGAAATCGGAGATTAAAAGACTCTAGTCCAGGGGTTGGCAACCTTTCAGAAGCGGTGTGCCGAGTCTTCATTTATTCACTCTAATTTAAGGTTTCGTGTGCCAGTAATACATGTTAACGTTTTTGGAAGGTCTCTTTCTATAAGTCTATAATATATAACTAAACTATTGTTGTATGTAAAGTAAAAAAGGTTTTTAAAATGTTTAAGAAGCTTCATTTAAAATTAAATTAAAATGCAGAGCCCCCCGGACCGGTGGCCAGGACCCGGGCAGTGTGAGTTCCACTGAAAATCAGCTCGCGTGCCGCCTTTGGCACGCGTGCCATAGATTGCCTACCCCTGCTCTAGTCCAATGTCTTGCCTTGCAGAATTTTTCTGTACGGTATATTTTAAACGTTCTTT
>QXTE01000226.1:821618-872409 GCA_003942145.1 Platysternon megacephalum
CCCACTACAATTCTTACGTTTGTCATGGACCACATTTTCAAAGGTGCTCGGTGCCCAACAGCTCCCATTGTTCTCTCTGCTCTTCTAAAATCTTGCCAGATTGGGTTGTGGTACCTAAATGTGAGAATCTGGGTTAAAGTGTGGGTGCTGAGCACTTTTGGAGGCTGACCCTATGTGTAGCATAGATAAAATGTGGAGTAGTTAGGTATCTCGCTTTTTCCTGGGTCTTTTTTTAATTATTAAAATCACCTCACTTATGTTTCTGTTTATCTCTAGTCAGTGCAGAGATTCTGTGGTGGTAAGTGCTAGATAGAATGTGTGGGGTTGATAACTGATATGAGGTCTGTAGCTAACTGATCTGACTCCATAGACTAGCTGATCTAGAGGGACTTTTCCATCTGATTTCTATAATCATCAGTAAATCATATTCCTGCCTTTTGTCATATCCATTTTGACCTGATATTCAAAGGTTATGAGCATCTCCCATCGTTGCAGCTTCCATTGGAGTTAGCTGGAAAAAGTGGGTGCTGAGCACCTTTGAACATCAGGTCTCATTTGAAAATGGATATTATATAAAAGAAGGAACCCAATTTACTGATGATCATAGAAATCGGAGATTAAAAGACTCTAGTCCAGGGGTTGGCAACCTTTCAGAAGCGGTGTGCCGAGTCTTCATTTATTCACTCTAATTTAAGGTTTCGTGTGCCAGTAATACATGTTAACGTTTTTGGAAGGTCTCTTTCTATAAGTCTATAATATATAACTAAACTATTGTTGTATGTAAAGTAAAAAAGGTTTTTAAAATGTTTAAGAAGCTTCATTTAAAATTAAATTAAAATGCAGAGCCCCCCGGACCGGTGGCCAGGACCCGGGCAGTGTGAGTTCCACTGAAAATCAGCTCGCGTGCCGCCTTTGGCACGCGTGCCATAGATTGCCTACCCCTGCTCTAGTCCAATGTCTTGCCTTGCAGAATTTTTCTGTACGGTATATTTTAAACGTTCTTTCTCCATGATGGCTCCCAGTGTGTAGGTATCTAGTGTATGCCACAGAAAAATATTTTATAAAAATAATGTGCCGTTATTCTAGGTACCTCCACTGTTCAACTTGATGAATCCACTTGGCCATTGACCTTGTACCTTGCCGAATGCCCAAGGGATTCTGGTGTCTGCAAGACTTGTTAACATATTATCTACAGAATGTAATATCATAACCACTGGCACTGACATCTACCTTTCCTAAGTGAGTCATCCCTTCCCCCTCCACCTTCCTCCTAGCGTTTGATTGCAGGACCAGCTTGCAACTTAATTTTCTGCCTTCAATAAGTTCTCTTTTTCGCCTTTCCCAAAGAATAGACTCAGACACTCCGACTGCTGACAAAAAAAGAATGTCCTTGGATAGGTCCTAAGCCAACATTAAACATTCTAACATTAAGACTGCAAAGAAAGCGGAGGGTAACTTTAATGGAAATGCCATGCATCCCACGCCCCGCCCCCCAATAACATAGTTATTGAAAATTGAGAAAATCTGAAGTATCACGGAACCAGAATGGGCAGAAAGCGATCATGGAAACTCAGAATCGTGTAATGGTAACAAGTAGAAAAATACAACAGTTACTTAGTGCAACTTTAGAAGTGACATCATGAATTGGCCTGGATCTTTTCTTTGAACTGTTATGGAATTTCTCAGTTTGTACAGAATAATACCATCCACTGTAACATTTTATATATTAAAACACTGGTTAATAAATGATTTACCTCTGTTCCAAACGGAGATTCCCATTATCCTTACTCTTATGAAATAATGGATGTGGTGCATCCTTAAATTCTGATGACAAAAAAGGTAGTTGTGTTTTCAGAGAGAGGATTAATCAGGTTTTTTTAATGTTACAGATGGATACTTTATAATCCATTCACAAATTTAAGAGAATAATCTGGTGCCCAACTGACCTACGAGTTCAGCCCACTACTGGGAAGTCTGAAATTTGTGGCTGCCTACTGTTCCGAAATCCGCTTTGGGCAGGAAAGATGCCAAATATGCAACACGCGAGGTGTTTTCATAATTGCTGTTCAGTGCTGGAGTCCAGGCCAGCACTCCGCTCAGCCATCACATTCCCCGATCAGGAGAGGTTCCATCATATACCTGTCCGCACCCAGTCACACTCCAACCACATCTTCCTTCAGGCAGGCACATAGTAATCTGACTTTCCATACAGCAGAACTCCAGCCTCCCTCTCTTCTGCAACCAGAAAACTGACCTCGCCTTCCTCCGTCCCTCATGCCTAAGTTCATACTCACGTGCCCTCCGTGGCTGTGAAGTTAGATTATTCATGTTCGTACTTGGAGCCTTTACTTCAAATGCAATTTGAGGGAATTTTGCAGAAATTAAAGGTTTTTGTGTTTTCCGCAAAAGCCCAGAATCGTGGCAACTTCTCCACTAGATCTTAAGGGGAAGAGCATGATGTGCTGCCCCAGCAGGGAATTGCCGTTAATATTCGGCACTAGACGTACTACTTGGGTCTAAGTGACTTCTACTACTGGTAGAATTTCCAGCATTAGATGCTAAAACTGTTGTTAGACTCTAACTCTGCAAGTGCAGGGGGTGAGTAGGAAGAAGCAGGGGACAGGTTTCTTTACTTCAGGTGATCAGCTTTTGGGAATTGAGCCTTAATCAAGCTAACATTCTGGCCTTTCTCTGCCACAGCAGGTTAATTCCTTTTGGACCATTTTCCCCTCTCATCCTCTAATCACTTTGCACCACTGAACCTCCACCTCTGTCATAAGCTCGGATCAGAGAAGTAACTGCAGAGGAAACTGCCAAAATATGGGGTGCATAGAAATCACTGGGACACACATTCCTTAGTAAACGTTGTATTGAACTTAAGCATTCTTAGTACTGATATAGCGCTCCTGCTTGTGCGTCTGTAATGCACTCAGTACGTGGGCTCTTACATCTGCAGGGTCCTGTGCAAACACATATGAATGAGTAAATTAATACTTAGTATTTCTGCAATTAAACCACATAATTTGCTAGCCTATTGCTTACATTTTTAAACTACAAATCAGACCCTATACAGAAGATTCTCGTCTGTGCCAACATCCAGTTGTCACAGAGGAAGCGGGGGGGGAGGAGGGGGGGGAGAGTCAGGGGAGCCTACTATGACTGACTCTGAAGCTGCCCCAATCCCTGCTAGGTTCGAACATCCATGGGGCTGCTCTAACCTATGCCAGCTAGCTATGAAATCCAAGAGACCGTATGTCAGTTCAAAATAGATGAAGCGCGGGTGTGCTCTGCCCCACCCTGACACACATGCTCCTGCCTCCAGAGGCCCTTATGCCATGATAAGGGTGGAGGATAGTTGGCACTGGAGTTGGTTATGCTGCTTTACCCTATCTGAGAGCTCCTCAATGGCAGATAAATTCTTAGCTGGCTAGTTAAAGGCCGAATTCCACCAATTTGCACCCTCTGAGCTGCACAAAGTTGTGGAGGAGAGAATCAGTTCAAAATATACAACCGAGTGGAGCAAAGAGACAGAGCTCTTATTGCAGGTTAAGAAGCAGGCATGATAGGAACTGTGGCAACTGTAATGTCTTTGGACAAGGAGCATATCTTTATATGTATATAAAGTATGATGTAAATGTATAGCAATATGGCAATGTTTGGAGAACCAGAAACTGAAGCTGGCTGCAAAAAAGAAAGCAACACTGATCAGTTTAATTTTACTGAGTTAAATGTACAAAGCAAAGAGAGAACATAAATCTACGTTTTACAGCCCTT
Organism: Platysternon megacephalum; assembly: GCA_003942145.1. Taxonomy (NCBI): domain Eukaryota; kingdom Metazoa; phylum Chordata; order Testudines; family Platysternidae; genus Platysternon; species Platysternon megacephalum. The sequence goes on from QXTE01000226.1 coordinate 825,393, forward strand.
TAAGTATTCCATACTCACGTAAGTAATGCCAGTGTAATCAATGGTGCTATTGGGGGAAGAGTTGCAGATTTGGGCCCATACGTTGTACAACGTAAATTTAGATTTTTAAAATTTTCCATGTTTGCGAATCTGAGATTAATGACACAAGAAAGGTTTGGGGTTTTTTAAGCACATAGAACTCGACTGATCACCGTGTCAGTGGAGTTACACTGGTGTCGCACAGTGGCCGATCAGATCCGTGTTTTTTCTATAATCACAGAAAGGGAGGTTGAATTTCTCAAATTTTTAATTCACATTCTAGAGGAAATAGAATAGATACAGCCTTAGTGGCAAACATGCCTTCCTGCAGAAAATCCACAGGAAGGATGAATTTATGCCGCAAATCTTGATGGGTGGTGGGTTGGAACTGGCAGCGTTTCCAACAAATCATGTGAAGAGGAGGCAGAGTTTATTGGCTTGTGAAGGAGACACTGGTGTCATGGCTCTCTAAACACACACACAGAGAAATGCTGCAGATGTCTGGACATCCAAGGGAAAGCGGCCTGCCCTCCACTTTGCAGCAGCATGTTTCCAAGTTCCTAGGTGTGGTTCAGAATGCTGTCAACAACCACAGGTTTGACAGGGGATGATGTTATATATGGCAGAGTGGTTGTCCTCCAGCCCTCACTTCCTAAGCCCGCAGAGTCCCTCCTGCCTTTTTCCAGCAGAGAAACCTCAACTGAATTGGAGGGGGATGGGATTTCTGGCTCTGTTGCTTCTGACAGTTCTCCTCCTATTCCCCACCACCACCAAATTGTTGCACAGTGCAGAGGAGACAGAATCTCATTTACTTTACTCTGTACTATTGATAGATGGATTTGTACGCACACATCGCGCTGTATATTACCTCTTTATCAAAATGCTTGTAGAACCCTTTCATAGGGTGGAAAGAGATGGAAGAGCAGGGACTAGCTTTCCCTGAAAGGGGCAATCTTTATGTAAATGAGGCTGGGAACTGGAATTTTTAAAGCTGGTCTGTGTGCAGGGAGCCCTTTGGGTCTCCCTGGTTTGTTTATGGAGAACAGTCATTTCACAAAGCCCAGCTACACCTGATTGACAGATGAATCCCAAAAAACCAAGAGATAATCAACTAGCTAATTCCAGAATGAGGTGTTATGGGATTAGTCTGTCCACCGCAAACCCGCCTACAAACATAATAGTCTTCTCTACAGGTAAGTGATAAAAATCCCCTCGCACTTCATTACCTTAGAAATGCACTTCATATTCATTCAGCTGCTCTGTGGACTCCCTTGTTTTCTCCACTTGGACACTTCACCTCGAGATGATTGATTTAGAATGGTTCACCCTAGAGTAAGTTGCTGTGACTCTTGTGCTGAAAGGGGCAAGTCCCTCCTCCAGCCTGAGTCTGAAGCGTGTGGACTGTGCTCTGGAGAGGTCAGCTGGAGTTCTGGAGGGAAACTGAATTTGCCGATCGTCACCACCATTACCCGGTGGCAGAGCCATCGCTGGGCTGCTCCACAGAGACTCCCAGAGCCTCTGGGTGCCACTAGGACACTCCAGTGGGAGGACTTCGCCAGTAAATCCACATAGCCTCAGACGCACAACCAGCTCCCTTGTCTCACCACCAAAAGCTCCTCCGTGTTCAGATACAGGCATGTTCCATGCAGCCTTCCTCCTGTCTGCGCAGGGGAGTGCAGCCGGTTCCATTGCATTTAGGGCTTTCCATAGCCTTACAGGGGCTGCCAGGCTTGTCTGTGACATTCTGCTCTTTGACGATGGCTTTCTTTAAAGTCTGTTAAATGTGAAACCCTGCATTCGTACACAGCTGAAGTCACAATGTCTGCCTTTCCTAAAGCATTACCGGTCCAACAGCAACGTTAGCTTGGCTGCATTGTACAGCCTGAATGCTCTGTGGTGTAATTGATTAAGCTAGATATTTGGCAGAGAAACAAATACATACTAATTTGACCCCGTGCCTTTACTGGGGTTGTGCAGGTACAAATGAGAACAGAATTTGGAAATTATGTATGTATTGTTTCAGTTTTTTTAGTTTATGACCATGAATTTGGTCTAACATAAAAATGAAGTAGGACTGGGAAAACTGTGCTTATAGTACATTTTCTCTTCTGTCTGTATCATACATTGACATGAAACTCCAGCTTTTATCCCATTAGTGTGCCTCATCTATACTTTATTATGGTGGTTGGTGCCATCTGCCTGCACTGTTTAAAAGGATGCATTAAAAAGTTGGTGGGGGAATGTCTAACAGGTTTTATAGTAAAGTTCAGGGTTACTTTAAAGCTGGTGTAAAACAACTCATATTTTGAGGTAATAGGATACTTTAAAAAAAAATCTGTGCCTGATTCTCCTTTACAGCCATTTACCCCGTCCCTTTATACTGCTTTGGTTTATGCTTTATGCTTTATGCTCATTTTAAGGCTCCTTAGCTCTGCCACAGCTGTGTAAAGAAGTTTTTGTATAAATGAGAATTGGGCTCAGTGTTTTTATCGTGGTTGCCTAGTGTTCAGTGCATGTGGTATGATTTGCCCCAAGAGCTTTTAGGCTTTTATCGATTAGCAAAAGTTTATTCATTTTTTAAAAGAAATGTGCTATTGATGAGATCAGAAATAAAATGTGAGAAAACAATTAGTCTGAAGTTAGATGGTGAAGTTTTCGATCGCCTTCTTGATCCCTGCTGGTCTAACCAGTTCAGTACATTTATTGGTAGCGGAGGCCACAGGCAAAAATCCAAAACTTCACTGCAAATCGAAGGGATAATACTTTTTGAACGAGAGATACTGCAACAATCAAACCCCAGCGCTTCCATTCAACCATTCATGGTGAGTACATCCAGAATCTTCAGATATCTCTTAGACTGAAGCACTTACTGTTTCCACTAAGTTTAAATCTCCTCCTCCCCAAACTCCAAAGAAGGAGGGTGTGGAGGGGAATTGGTCCTGATCCAACCAGCTGTGTCACTACAGGTCTGTCTCGTCTTACGCTGGGGTTACGTTCCGCGGTCAGCGCCTAAAGCGAAAACCGCGTCTTGTCAAAATTACATTGAGTGTAATGGCGGGCGGGATCGCCCGCACTACAGAAACAGTATTTAAATTGTTATTTTTCTCTTTTTTTTTGTGTTTTTGTTTTTTTGTTTTTGCTGACCGCGTAAAGCTGAAATCACGCATGTTAAATGCGCCTAAGATGCGACAGACCTGTATTGTGCATTTCCTCTTGGACCTCAGCCCATAGAAGAGAGGAGCGTGCTAATAGCCGCTCTTTTCTGCTGCCTTCTAGCTTCTGGAGAGGCACTGCCCGCCAACCTTAACTCGTATTAATAATGTTTGTGGGCAGTAAATACTAAACTGAATTTGCCCCTTTTCATTGTGTGAATACCAGTAGTGCTATTGACAATGGACACATAGTCAATAATACCAGTAATCTGTAAAAGTGAAAAATGTCCACATTTGCATGAATTAAAATTCATTCTGTTTACATACTCTATTGGTTGTACTGATTCAAGTCTTGCAGGGAATATTCTGGGCCAGGTTTCCCATGTGCTCAGCATCCAGCAGGTTCTCATTGTGACACTTTATGGCCAGATTTTCCAAAGTGCTTGGAACCCAACATGCTGTGGTCTTTTGGAAATACCAACTTTATAAAGGGAGAAGGCGGCAAAACAGAAGTGAAGTGGAAGATATTTTTCATTTTAGCTTCAAAATAAGCATAGCTCTCACAAAGCGCTGTCATTACTTCCAATATGTTGTATAGTCCAAAATGTAAACAACTTGGCCATTTTTTTCAGTGGAATAGTCAGGATACAAACCCTTGTCTGTGTCTTTCTGTGTAGAATGCTCAAAATGCAGCCTGGATATTTCCTACTTATTGTAGTGAAAATGTCAGTGTGATCTACTGAATGGAATGCCATCAGTTACACTTGGTTCAAAAGAACAACTCCTGTACAGGTCTGTTGCATCTTAGGCGCATTTAACAGGCGCGATTTCAGCTTTATGCAGTTGGCAAAAAAAAAAAAGAGAGAGAAAAATAACAATTTAAATACTGTTTTTGTAGTGCGGGCGATTCCGCCCGCCATTACACTCAATGTAATTTTGACTATACGTGATTTTCGCTTTAGGCGCTGACTGCGGAACGTAACCCCAGAGTAAGATGAGACAGACCTGTACTGACCACAGAGGGCCCAGTCCTTCAAGGTGCAGAGTGCTCTCAAGTCCTGTTGTAGTCAGTGGACCTGGAAGGAACTCATTGCCTTGTACAAACGGGCCAGAAGTGAATGATAGTAAATATGGCCCCAGCTCCGCAAAGTATTTAAGCATATGTCTAACTTTAAGCATGTGAATAGCTTGAAGTATTGACTTCAGTGGTTCTCCGAACATGCCTACAGTTAAGCACGTGACTAAGTGCTTTGCTGAATCAAGGCCTGTGACATGAAGAAACAGAATTACTGAATGGAATACCCAGTCACATACTCCCTCTCTCTGACACCCTGCTCACACATCACACTCCCGTGACACTTGCCGTAACAGTCTTTTGTAAGATTGACAATGAGTGTAGTGCGCAAAGGTAGTAAACACAGGGTTTTCCTTAATACATGGAGCTCTGAGTTTGCTTTCATTTCTTGTCTGCTGAGTTATTAAACTCCGGGTCATGGGAAACTAATGAGAAAATGTATAAACAATTTATGTTTCATCAGCGGTTCTTAGAGAATATATGGCAAATTACAGAGCCTGCATTTAAGGACATCGCTGGGGATGCATGTCTTAAGCTTCGCAGAGATGGAGTGGGAGGGTGTAGTAGAGAGCACAATGCTCATTACATCATTATTGGCTGATGAATGGCCAAATTCAGCCTTCATATTGACTACTATTTTCCCTTCTGGTGTTTTCCTGCGTTGAGCAGTCGTGCAGTAACCAGGATCTGTGAGAAATACTGACTCCCTCTGAGACAGGATCAAGAGACAGGAATGAAGCAGATGGAACAATTGAAAAAATATATTCACAAGACAGAACCAAATAAGCACAGAGAAACATCTAGACAGATACCGTGCACTGTTTTGTTTCAAAGGGTGGGAGGCTCAGCATTTTGTGAGAATCAGGCCCTTTAAGTGTCTCAAGTTGGGAACCCAAAAGCACTAGTCACTTTTGTAATTCTTCTCAAAGATGATGTCTCTCTAGACTGGAAGATGTTTGTTCTTGCTTTGTAGGAGGTTGCATAACTAAGAAAATTCTCCATGGGGAGAATAATGGCACATACTGTATATCCACTGTACAGAAAGTGGGAGTGGGGGGGGGGAACGCAGCCCTTTTGCTCACATACACACAAAAAAGGGATTCTCCTCCTCCTAACCACAAAACCACCTATTTAAGGAGGGAAGCAGCAGCCAAACCAAGGTGCTGTACCGAGCAGAAAGTTCTTTCTTTCTGCAATGATTATTCAGACTATTCCATTCATACAGCCGGCGTAATGATACGATGACATTATGAGTATATTTCCATTGGATGCTTCACGGGCAGCTTTGCCAGCAGAAGCAATTTCTAGAACTGGAGCTCGTGTATGAATTTCCCACTTGTGTGCTATCACAGGGTTTGCATTCTTGAGAATGAAAGGACTTGAGGTTGAATTGTAAAGCTGTTTGCAGGTCTGGTCTCTCACCCACAGTGATGGTTTACAGCTTCTGAAAACAGCTCAGGGGAAACCTTGCTGTTTGGTGTGGGGAGAGTTATTTATGTGTTATTTGAACCACTGTGATGCTTTGGCGGGAGAGAATTCTCAGCTAGTGACTGCTCAAGATGAACTGCAGTATACTTGTCCAGCACATTTAGCAATAATGGCCTGAATCCCATAGTCCTTACTCAGGCAAAACTCCCATTGACTTAATTGGAAGGCTTGCCTGAATAGTATGTGAAAGGCCAGCTTGTTTGTTTAATGGGGGAGGGAAGCACAATCTCTTCTCCGGTCCCTTGCATACCTTGCGTACCATCTTTTGGGATAGTGAAGCCTGCTCTCTTCTGCTTCCCCTTGTACATTCAGGCCAGAGTTGAGGGGACATGACCCTTCCCTTCTCTCCACCCACTCTAGGTTGCACCCCTGGGGACTCTCAAAAGAAGCAGTCCTTCCCTGCCATCTCCGGAGCATAGGGACTTTGATTGTCTGGAGTGCATATGTGCAGGGATGGGGGCAGGAGAGACACTGTGCCAGAGCCACAGAGCCAGGAACAGTCTAATCCTGAGTAAGAACTGCAAGATTTGGCCCATGACTTGCATTGTGAGATATCAGATAAGTTGCTATAGGTCTGTTTCTTACTTAGGGATTTGCTGGGGTTGATTTTGGTGGAGCCATATGGCTAAAACTTGATATTTTATGTTGTCAGCCAAGACATGTTCTTCCCTTAACTTTCTAAAATCAATTGTTTCTTTTTACTATAAAGAGGGGGCAGAAATACCTTTATGGTGATTTCAGACATTAGCTGAAGCACCTGCAAGCCTGATGCACTATAAAATATGTCTTCTGTAAAACCTCAATCAACAGGATTCTGTAAACCTTGGCTCAGACCAATGCCTCCTTCAGAAATCAAGTAAAAGCTTTTGTTCTTTTTGAGAAGACTAACATACAAGTATGTGCCTTAAACAATAGAGTTAAAAACATTCAACTTTGGCAAATATACAATCTCTACAAAGAATAGGAGTGTTAATGTTTATTAACTTCAGAAATGTCCCAGTCATCAGTCATTTTATACTATATTGTGTGGCCAGTGTTTGTAGAGGTCTTGAACTCTTACTGTCTTCATATTCCTTGCATTTTTTTACTCTTGCTGGATCGGATTTTCCAAAGAGCTCTGTGCAGTGGGTGCTACTGAGTGCTGAGCACTTTGAAAATCTGTCCCTGTGTGTGTAGGTGCCCATGCACATAATACCACCTGTGGTGGTTCTGCCCTTATGGCGGACTCTATCATGCATTTTTGTCTGCTTCACCCGAACCTCTGCCCACTAACCCATCTCTTCCAGAACACTTTCAATGCTCTGTTCTTCGGGGCGGTTTCAAAGAGCTGCTGTTTAAAAAGAGAAAACAACAAGCCTGTCAGAAAAATGCTTCCTTCTTTCCCCTGTCCTCTAATTTGACAGTTCTGAAATTCAGAACAGGGGCTATTCAGTGCTGCTCCAGTGCAGGGTTACGGTTCTGCCTCACATGCTAGGGGGGGGAAGGTGTGTGTAAGGGAATACACGATGGAATGATGAATTTCCCCCCCCGCATGACCACATTACTCGCACGTGAGGAAGCCACAAATGAGTTGCGCAAACCACCCCAGACTAGTGCCAACAAAACCATTATACCATCCCAGCACCATCATGTGTGCTGTGAGTTGCTTTCATGTTTCAGAAAAATGATTCCGGGTTACGGAGTTTGTTTTTAAATTGGCCTGAATCTCCTCTCACTTACACCACACACTCAGATACCATGGTGATGGGAGGAGGGGAGATCCACGTGATGAATTGCAGAGCCACGTGACAGATGAATTTATCATGTACCTTTGATCACTTCACCAGCTCACTGCCCACTGATCCATCTCCCCTGGGACCTAGGATACACTGGGATTAGAGGTGTAATTTCCAGTATGTGTAGACCTGCCCATAGCTTTGATCAAGCTACTGCACTAAAAATAGCAGTGTAGCCATGGCAGCACAGGTAGTGGGGACAGGAGTACATACCCAGGGTATCAGATGGGATCATACATAGGGCAGCCGGCTCCTCCTGCTGCTCGAGTCGCAGTGGTGACACCTCTGTTTTTATCACAGTAACTGGATGAACGTTAGCGTGAGTACGTCTACTTGAGCTGGAAATTACATCCTCCTCAGGACTTATTCGAACCAGAGGAATGACATTTGTGTACACCCCATTTACAGGAGGGTGCTTATCAAGCAAAGATTTTAAACACTTATTTGGGCATAAGCTTTCGTGGGTTGCATCTGAAGAAGTGGTTTTTTACCCACAAAAGCTTATGCCCAAATAAATCTGTTAGTCTTTAAGGTGCCACCGGACTCCTTGTTGTTTTTGTGGATACAGACTAACACGGCTACCCCGATACTTAAAACTTATTGTTTCTCTGTAGCGTCTCTTCTCAGCGGACTGGATGGTCTGGATTCCATGTACAGCAACATAGAGCAGCAGCTAAATGAAACGCTAAGACGACGCAGGCATGCAGGAGACAATGACTACAACATTGAAGTGCTTCTAGGAGTGGATGATTCTGTAGTCCGATTCCACGGCAAAGAACATGTTCAAAACTACCTCCTCACCCTTATGAACATAGTGAGTATCTATTACAGGTCCTCATTGTTTCCTCTGAAATGTAATATGAGCCTTAAAAAATTGATCAGTGTTCATTTATTTATTCTTTGCATTGCTGTAGCACCTAGGAATCCCAGTTATGAACCAGGGGCTTACTGTGCAGGGTGCTGCACAGACTTATACAGGGTTGTTTGTATCTGCTGTATGATCAGAATCTATTGCCTTTTTAAAAAAAAATGTTGGTTCCTTTTTCAGTGGATGTTGCTTTTAATCCGTTTTTTATCACGCACTTTTCTACAGGCATATGCCTCTTCCGCCAAGTCTCCGTGAATTTCTGAGTTTTGGCCCTGGCTGAAAATCAATCCTGCATGCAGCTGTTTGCTATGCACAAAATAACCAATTGGGCCCTAATTCCACAAATCAGTTCATGCAGGAAGTGCCCTGTGCCAATGCAGAGCCTCGGAAAAGTTCCCACTGACTTCAGTTGGGCTTTGTCTGAGTAAGAACTAGCGAAGTACCTCAGGACTTCCCTCTGGTTTTACTATCAATTTATCTAGGAGGAAAATAGCCATTTTAAAAAAATTGAATAAGATTAATAATTATGGAAATCCTCCATCCTGTGCCCTTTTGACCTGTCCAAAGAGGAATCCAGGTTTTGACAACTAGCACAATTCAGCGCATTCATAGGACTACCATAAATATTGTAAGGATTCGTTTATCTTATTTACCACAGGTCATGATGACTATACCTGTCTCTACAAGTCCTTTCCAGCAACACATCTTTAAAGGAAAACCCAATAAAACATGTTAAACAAATGAGTGTTCTGTTTAACAGGTGGCAGGTTATGATCGTGAACCATTCTAACCCTATGAAAAATACATCTTCCCTATTGGAATAAACAAGCACAACCTCATTGATTTAATGGAGCTGCACCTGCTTTACCCTAAGGATGAATTTGGCCATCACTTTAATACTCAGATGTGAATAGAATTGAGAAGAGATCAAAGAAACAGTGAAATCCACTCCTCTAACCACCTTTCCAATGACCCTCCTTAAAAATGGGAAGTGCAAGTGAAGGAAAGAATCGGTGATGTGATTAGAGTTCAGAAATGTTTATCTGAGTGAGGCCTGACCACAGCTTGCTTATAAAATGGTTGGGAGTCTTCCCTCCGAAGGAGGGGAATCAACGGACTTCTCAGTAGTGGGCCCCACGACCAATAATGCCCAAGGGTCTGAAGATTCAGTTCCGCTAAAGTAACCTTTAGAAGGTTGGATGTTTATCTGAAGTTTATACAAACCTCGTTGCTTAGAAACTAGATTGGAAATCTCTCGGGAACAGATGTGTTCACAAAAAAGTGGCATTGGGCATAGGGCTGGGAGCCAAAAGCTCTGGGGCCAAATTATCTGCTGGTGTAAAGTCGATGCGGAGAACTTGGTCTCTAGGTTCTAATCCCAGGCTCTGCCATCGACTCACTATGTTAGCAGTGGCAAGTATTATACAGCCTGGTTTTTAGAGGCACTGAACACCCAAATCTCCCACTGAATGTATTCATATTCTCTCCTAGTAAATAACAATTCTTAATATTCTTATTTCTTATATAATAATATACTCATCAAAAAACTGGTACAAAATTTGTATTGAAGGCCTTTAAGTCAGATTCTCCTCTCTCTTGCACTGGTACAAATCCGCGGAAGCCAATGGGATTACATACAGTATATGTAAACTGAGTGAGAGGAGAATCAGGCCCATATTGCATGTGTGGTTCTCATGAAGTGTTTAAAAGTGAACTGGACACACCTGCAAAATATTTTAATCGGACTGGTACAGTTGTCTTTGCTACCTCTGACCGGCAAAATCCCCCCCTCGCGGTAGGAGCCATAATTAGCTTGTGGGAGTGAGCAGAGCAGAATTATAAAGAGTCCAGACGGCTCAGTGTGGGCAGCCCTAGCTACATGATGAAGTGCTTCTTCCTGCTCTTTCGAAACGCAGCATTGTTCACCCTAGCCACTGTCCGCTGCAGACAGCAATTTACAGACTTACTGGCTGGGGATGAGGGTCACACCTTTTAACCTTCAGACCACACCTTCCTGGGCCCATAGTGTGCTGTCTGGTGCAGGAGTCAATTGGCCACCCTCAGTGTCCCTCAGAGAGCTGATGGTGTTGTACTGCCTTGCTTTGTGGAGCAGGGAGAGGAAGCTCTTCCTTCCTAGGGCACTGATCCAAGGCCCATTGGATCCAGACACTGCCCAGCACTTGAATGGGTGGCTGCTGCTTACACACATGAGACTGACATGGAAAGCAAGACTAGGAGCTATGCTGAAGGATGTATTGTTTGACAGCCTTTAACAGATATTCTGCCAAGCATGCTGTTCATTGATTTAACTTTACGGACCTTACAATCTTGCACATACCCTAGGAAGTGGCTTTTTGAACGAGGAGAAACATGGTCCATATTAGCTGTTTCACTAACTTTAGTTTGTTTAATGCTTTATGACAAGACTTTGTGATTTGGTCAGTGCTCCAGATGCTTCATAATTAATTCTTCGTTGATATTATAGTATGTCTCAGAAATGTTATGAAGGGGGAAGCTCAGTTTACGTTGCTGATCTCTCCCACCACACCACATAGGAGAACCCTGTTAACAAGGGGAAAGAGATCTTTAGGGCATCGGGTACATTTTAGATGTTGAAATGAGTAAGAGTTTGTTTTGTAGTTAATGAAATACAGAACAGTGAAACCTTCGTTAATGATCACCTCCAGCAACCAGCAAATGCAGTTATCTCAAGTAAGCACTTTGAAGTAGCTTAAGGTTTTCAATACAATTTTGTTTGATATGTAATTGGAGGCCTCCTCTATTAGGCAACTGATACTTGCTACTCTGTGATTGGTTACTTAAGATAAGTATCACTGTATTAAAGTAACTCTGATCAGAACGATATACATGCAGGGTTTCAAGTTGTAGGGAGCAACCTTTGAGTAGTTTTTGACTTGTCTGGATTTATATTATTTTGCACATTTTTTGCACTGCTAACTCCTTGGTCAGTGATGTGACCTTCTGTGTACTCTGACCAAAATCACATGGGCTCTTTTTTGTGTGTGCCAGTTTCCCCATTTTGGTGGTAATTATCAACTCTGAGTCCTTATCAGCTCTGCTGCATTCCGAGTATCTCCTTCCTCCTGAATAACTTTTGGTTACTGTTCCATAGATGTATTAGCAAGGACTTTTTTCTATGCTCAGTTTAATTCTATCTCCTGCGCAAATACTTTTCTCATTTCTAGAGTTGGGATTGTCAGACGTGCTCAGTGTGTGTCCAGCTCTGTTCCTAATGAAGTCAGTGGGAACTGATCAACACTGAGTGCTTTGGAAAATCCCGCTGAGGTCTCTTTGAATTATTATTTTGCCCTTCCTGATGATTCCTTTCTTCACTGTCAGGTTTCACCACAGCTTGTTGTGTTACAGTGGAAAAGGGACAACCTTGAATTTAATGTACTTTTAAAAAAAAAAATCAGATAATATAGAAGTAATTAAAACCAGGCTTAAAAAGGGTAATTAATCTTTGTGACACCTCATTGGACAGTTTCCCACACTTCAATACATAGGTTTTAAAGAATAAATAATATTTCTGTTATCGGATGTATTTGAAATTTTCTGCCATCTACTTGCTTTGTGTTGAGACAGTCATGTACACTTGCAACTCTTCTGCCCTTTTATTTGTAAGATAGGACAATCGGCTTTCTAAGTTTGTACCTACAGAACAGTGGTTGGGAAAACCTGCATTACCTTGTGTTCTGCAGAATAGCAACATGTCGCAGGAGCCCATGTAACTAAATCAGAACCGGGATGGTAGCCTGTGTTCTTTCAGTGCTTGATATCCTTGCAGAAGGGGGTCCCCCAACCTAAGGCACCTCTCCCTTAGTTACTGCCCAATACTTTCAGCCCCTGCCCAATAAATACTTTCAGTTCTACTTTTTCCTCTTTGGTTCAGCATCCCGACATGGAGGACAAGTGCCCTTGATATGTTCTCTTGCCCACTTGCTCCTGAAAGGGTACTATTCCATTCAGCACTCATTCCTTTATATGGAATTTTGTATACATTTGCTGCTTGTGAAAGTAAGGTCTAGTGGTAGTGAATGGGTAAAGCCAGACATCAGGCAGGCAGGTACAATCCAAGCTTTTCCTCACACCTCTGCCAATGTACCAGAGCTGAAACCGTTCTGAAATTCCAATCGCAGACTTCTCCTAAGGAGCAACTCCCAGTCATGCTGACGTATGTGGGTATTTTGTGATGCAGAGAAATGCGTCATAAGAACTAGGAAGAGTTTGCCACAGGTATGACCAAATTAGGATTTGGGTCTCCTGAGATGAAAAACTAGTGCATTTGTCCAGTGAGTAACAAAGTTTCCTTAAGTTAGCAGAACCTACAATGCTTGCCTGGGTTCATTTTTACCATCCAGTGGTTTAGGTACCCTTAATGTGAACTTGCCTGATGGGTCATTGAGTTTTATTCTGGTTATGTTACCAGATGTGGATTCTTGAAATAAGCAATATTGGTATGTTGCATTTTGAGACCTTGGCATCTCCTTGCATCTTAATTTCAGCTGCTAGTTATATTTAATAATTAACTTCACATCATCATCTAAAGTGTTTTAAGAAATCTCTTCATTTTATTCTTTTTGTTTACAGCAACAATCATAGCAGTGCATTGTTGACACAAATGAACTCCAGAAAATAATCTCTGTTCTGTTAATATTAATTTGAGATGCCTTCAGAACATTGACTTTTAGTTCTAAACCAAACATATTTAACTTTTTGTAAACAGAGTTTAATATCCCAAAACAGTTTCAAGTTTCATGTTTTCTATAATGTAGATGGCTCCATCTGCTGGTAATATACTTTTAATACAGAATACATCTAAACTAAAATGTTTACTATTGCCTTAAAGTTTTACGTAAATAATACAAAATATTGTGAATCTGTATTGTATTATAATATAGAAATAGTTTTTAAATAGTCTTGTCTTTGAAGTCAAGATTTTGATAGGTCAAGATATAATAGTGTTACAAGAACCTTTGAATCAACTTGCTGGTGAAACTGGAAATTGCAATAAAAACTTCACTTACAATAGACTCTAGTGCTGAAAATAATGCATACAAGGACACCAGTGTAGCTTTCTGTAATTTTTAATTGCCCAGGTAAACTTCGATTTTTTTTTTCCCTCATAATTTAGTTAAGACTGCAAAATTTTTACCAAACTAAAGCCCATTTCTGCAAACACTTATGCACGTGCATAATTGATTTCAGTCGGATTTACTTGTGTCTTAAAGTTAAGCACATATGTGTAAGCGTTTGCAGTATCAGCATCTGATGGCCTGATCCAAACCTCATTGAAGTCAAATCTCAATGAGAGTTTTTTCATGGCCTTCAATAGTCTTTGGTTAAAGCCCTAAAAGTATAACAATTTGAAAAGGAAGGCATTTGTGTTCAGTAACTACAAGTCCTTGAAATATTGTCTCTCAGCCAGGCTTTTTGTAAGCACGAGATGGATAGATATTATGTAATATTTTAGAAAAAAAATCTCTGCTTTTGCTTTTCACAGTTCCACATCTTGATCATCACTGTGGGGTTTTGTACTCTGAACTTGACACATGGGCAGACTTACAACCAAGTGGAATGTCTTATAGAAGCAGAAGTTTAATCCCGATCATCGTAATCATATCTTCATCCCCTTTGGTGATGCACGGGGGTTACTGTTGCTAATGTACTTGGTTATATTGTGCAGCTCTCCCAGGTTCAGAGCTAGCTTTCTAAAAATGGACAGTGTTGTCCTGTACAAGTACTAGACCAGCATGGTAAAGGGAGTGTGAGTCCCAGGGTCATCTCACACTGGTTTTTCACCCATGTACAATGCATGATCTATCAACTCTTGGGTTAAATATTTGTGGGAGCAGTTCTGCCATCAGTTTCATCCACTCATACTCATGGAAGCCAATGGCAACTTTGGCCTTTTGTATTAATTCAGTGATTAATAACTCTCAAGTAGGGATGGTGGGGAGAGGAACATTAGGTCAAAACCTCTTTAAAATGTCATAATGCCATGAGCTGTACTGAGGCAGCTAAATGATGGTATCAATCAATTTATGAATCACCAACTATCCTTTAGTTAACCCTATTAATTAATAACCATGCCTTTCTGTGTGAGATCGTCCGTATTTTATCTGAAAGGAATCTGAGGATATGAGGGAAATGCCAATAGCTTTTACAGTTCAAGAACTGAAAGTCATTAACACTGGGTTTTCCCAAGTCGTCAGACCAAAGCTGCCAAAGGAAACAGGTGGTTGAATCAGAGTGGGATTGGTTGTAAGTGCACAGAAGTAGGAATGCTTCAACACAGTTACTTTTGTAAATTTCTTCCGTATAATCAATCCCCTTTAGAAAGGGGAAGAATGTAACCTCAGAGTAAGTTGATTATTCGGAAAGTGATCAGAGTCTGAGTGCACAGCAGAAAGGGATGAAGGGCTGGTAGTTAATAATATCTCACTCTTATTGAGTGCTTTGCATCAGTCAATCTTAGAGCACTTTACTTAGAGCACAGTATCATTCCCTCCTTTTTACAGATGGAGAAACTGAGGCACAGAGAGGGGAAGTGATTTGCTCAAGGTCACCCAGCAGGCCAGTGGCAGAGCCAGGAATAGATCCCAGCCCTCCTGAGCCCCAATCTAGTGCTCTAGGTGCTAGGCCACATCTTCGTTCTGGGGAACAGAGGGTTAAAGACAGATACACGCCCCCTAACAGGTATAGTGAAGACAGAACAAAGAGGAGTGTTAGGTTAATGCCATGTTAGATACCACTGATAGGCCTGTGTTCTTTGAGAACCTTACCTGTCTTATCAGTATAGCCTTGCTTCACCTGGGAGGAATGTGAAAGTCGGGGAGTGGGAGGTGTCACCCACCTCTTTGATAATTTGGAGGTGGCCCAAACTATTGAGGTGAGATGTAAGGAGATTAGACTTGTGAATTCAGTGCCAGGGAAACTGGGGGTACACACCAGGACCTGTAAGCCAAAAGAGTAGTGGGCAAGGAGGTGGTCAGTAATGGAGATGTACTCGGGGCTTGGTTCTCTCTGCCACCCTAGCTCCTTTATTGCTCCAGCAGTGTAAAGGGACTGGAAATGGACCCTGGTGTAAGGGGAACTCCCTTACTGGTGTAGAGCTCTTGAAGTGTCTCTGCTCAGGCCCACTTCCTCGCCCCCAGTTTAGGGGGTTTGCCAGGAATAAGAAGGGGCAAAACCAGAACTCACTCTCCTCCTGCTGTTCTCAGCTGGTAGACAGTCCCTGGGGGGTCATTGCAGCGAAAGTTCGGGCAGCCCTGATGCTGCTGTTAAGGGTCGGGCACCGCTGAGAGTTCAAGAGACACTCAGGTGGCTGAACCCTTCACTCTTCCAACTCCAGAGATTCGGGGCCTCTATATGGATTACATTAGGGAGTAGGCTGCATTACTCAGAGTAGTAGCTGATAACAAAATACAGTGGGGCTGATTTTTCCTGCTTCCTTGCACCTGTCATTCACCTGTGCAAAGTGCATGTAAAACACTGAGTATTTTACTCTCTCTTTACACTGCTCTAAATGACTACATAAATGCAAGGCCGTGGAGATCAGGCCCTGTACCACTGATACTTGGATTTCCCTAATTTTGTTCAGCATTTCTCTGGCAAGAGTCTGCTTCCCTCCTCAACAGCTAGTGTAGAGTTCACAGGACAATCCAGCACTTTAACCCTTTCTCTCATTGACACGCCTTTTCTGAGAATGTGAGCTCCTAAGTAGCATGGTAGGGAAAATCCTCGTAAGGCAGCACTTTTAAGTCATAAGTTGCATTCTTGACATTATGACCATAAACTATTCTTAGAGTACAGAGGTGGTAAACTAGGCATTTGGGGTGCTTATCTGCCATTTTTTAATTGAACGTGCTTGCTCGGCACAGCTCAGACTAAGATGCATTCATGTCAAGCAGCACCAGAAGTTCTCTGTAATATTCTCATGAAGCCTGGCTAGTCCCGAGGTTCCCAAACTTTGAGGCGTCTCCTGTTCGGGGGCCGCCATGGGGGGTGGGAAGATAGCACCACCCAGCCCTGCTCTGCTCCCAGCTCTGATCCAGCCCTGCCCACAGCCACGGCTCCCAGCCCTGCCCCCAGCCTTGGGCCCTTTACCCCATCCACATTCCCCTCCCCCAGGAGCCACGGCTCTGGCGGCAAGGACAGAGGTAAGGGGAGGTGCGACCCTAAAAAGTTTGGGGACCACTGGGCTAGTCGTATATTTCCAAGCTTTCAGAGTGTTTGTACCATGATAACCATGAAAAAAGTCAGCTTTAATTTAGCAAAGTTCAGCTCATACAGAGGGAAATGGGCATCTCAAAGTGGATTCCAGATAAATATATACACCTCTACCTCGATATAACGCCACCCGATAGAACACGAATTTGGATATAACGCGGTAAAGCAGCGCTCCGGGGGGGCGGGACTGCGCACTCCAGTGGATCAAAGCAAGTTCGATATAACGCGGTTTCACCTGTAACATGGTAAGATTTTTTGGCTCCCGAGGACAGCGTTATATCGGGGTAGAGGTGTACTGGGGTTGTCAATTAATCGCACTTTAACTCAAAAACATTAATCGCGATTAAAAAAATTAATTGCAATGAATTGCACTTATAACAATAGAATACCAATTGAAATTTATTAAATATTTTTGGATGTTAAAATCTAATCAACAGATTAACAATTATCCCAATTTACTGCACAAAGCTTAGAACAGGAATTGATGGCACTGATCAAAGACAGGATCTTGTATTCAGTCCCCTCTTGCTTACCTTCTGCGTCCACTGTGTTAATGTCACCACTGCAAGTGGAACATGTCATCTCCAAGCTGCTTCTGAGTTCTGACACCGCTCACCCTCCCCAGTGCCTAAGAAGGGGCATAAGACCGCTAAGCAGACCACCCAGGGGTGAGGGTCGCCACACCAAAGTCATTTAGGCCTGGGGATAAAAGTAGACTGCGGCTGAGACTTAAGTACCCGTCTTGTGTGGCACCGCGGAAGTTGGCACCAATGACCCCGGCACCCAGGCAGGTGCCAGTGAGTCTAGAGCCTGAGGGAGCATCTCCTACATCTGTGGCACCATAGGGTCCCGAGACCATCTCGGTACCGACCACTCCAGAGGTGCTTGTGGCAGCAAGAGATCTGCTGAGTCTTTCAGTACCAATGTCAACCGCGGTGCAGGAGCCCACGCTCTCGGTACCAGCAGACGGAGCGCCAACAACATCAGTGCAGCGCTTGGTACCATGTCAACCTCCATTGCCTCCAACTGCACTTTTTGTTCCACTACAAAAATCCATTGTGGGGAGTTATAATATTGCACCTTGTCAGAAGAGAGAATATGAGAAATAAATCCCTGAACTCCTCAATAACTGCTTCATAAGGCAGGTGGTGTGAGTTGTGTGCATTGCCAACAATTCATTCTCAGCTGGTCCTAAAAGGTCTTGCTTTTTAGAACCACATACTGTATATTTGAGCCAGGTCCCACAGACTGGACAACGCTGAATGGCACTCTTTTCCCCTGTTCAAGGAATGTCTCTTTTTAGCCTGACTAAAAAAACCCCTCTTTAATTATGTACAAATATACCAATCTCCTTCTGAACACTGCTATTTATTTTGCATCAATTAGTCCATAACATATTATTTATTTCATTTGAGGAGGATGAGTAACTTATTTATGATCTGCAGATGTTCTAACCCATAATTTATACCTGTGGGAGAAGACTGCCTTTGACCTCCTCCCCCCACACTCCCAGACATACCATTGGTTCAGGAAAAAAAGATTTTGACCCACCTATATAATTCTCGATCCCTTTCATGACACGTCCCCAAATTTTTTTCCTCTTTTACCTTTAACCATGGACAGGAGTGTTAATTTCTTCTAAAGAAATGATTAGGGCAAAATCCCGCTCTTGAGTGCAGCTCCCACTAGAGTCTTCCAAGAGCAAAATTTGGCATTTTGTGCAGATTCATCAATTGCTTTGCAAAGGGTGCTTAAGAGCAATGCAACTACTTCTTCCCTGTGTAATTTCTACTGCCCTTTGGAACTGGAGTCTTGTGGTATCATGAGATTCACTTCTGGATGGGTGTTTGCCACAGGTGCGGACTTTCATTTTTCCAGGCGGATGCGCCGTCCCCACTCTGCCTTGAGGCTCTGCCCCCAGTCTGCCCCTTCCCCCAAGGCCCCACCCTCACTTCGCCTCTTCCTGCCCCTGCTCCGCCTCCTCCCCCGAGCGCCTGCTGCCGAACAGCTGATCGGCGGGGCCAACCGAACAGCTGATCGGCGGGTGGCTAGTGAGTGCAGAGCATCCATTATTTTTTTCCGTGGCTGCTCCGGCCCCAGGGCATCCACAGAGTTGGTGCCTATGGTTTTTGCATAGATTGACAGAAGTTGTTTTTATATAGTAACTCATCTTCCAGAATCATAGAAGATATGGGTTAGAAGAAACCTCAGGAGGTCATCTGGTCCAACCCCCGGCTCAAAGCGGAACCAACCCCAACTAAAATGCTTAGATGTTGTATGTTTTCATACTATTTTTAAATGGAACATGTTGACTTCGCGAAATGGAGGATATTTGAGGGTATCCGTGATTGACCAGCTGTGGTGCGGTGCTTATGCCTCTCTCTCTCGGCAATGCTGTTGACTTTAAAACTTCCAGCTGAGAATTTCACAGCCACTTAGGGGATTTGGAAGTCCTTTTCCCATTGAGTTTAAGCTTCGTTTGCAGTCAGCAGGACTCCTCAGACCCTTCCAATTAAGCACATGCATAAGTGTGTGTAGGGTTGCTGCCTAGTTTTTCACGTCTCTCTCCAGACAGAAGCAGATAGTAAGCTGAACCCTGGAGTATTTACGGAGGGAAAACCTCACGCAGACATTGGCAGGATTTGCTTGAGTGAGGTTTGTGGGGTGTAGAATTTTAATAAAGTGCATTTTTTTTTAAATAAACGTAAAACACGCACGCTTTTCCCCAACTCACGTAGTAATCCGAAGCATTTGACCTAACTGATGATTTACTTCAATGGGACTACTCACATGAGTAAAGTTAAGCATGTGATTAGGTGTTTGCAGGTTCAGAACTTAGTAAAGTCTTTTTTTTTTTAAAAAAAGAACAATTTCACTACGGGCCTGAGCCAAAGTCCATTAAAGTCAACTGTAGTCGTTCTATTGACATCAGTTGGTTTTGATCAAGTTCTCTATGAGAAGGTTTGTTACAACTGTAATGTGCATGGAAACATTTTAAGACTTTAACTCTACTTCCTTATGAGCAAATATAACTCTATAAGCGTGAGAGTTATATAATTATATAAGCACTTTAATATTCTCTCTCTATATGCTTTGTTTTATCTATCTTTTATTTTCCCCTCATTCTTAGGTGAACGAAATTTACCACGATGAATCCCTTGGTGTCCACATAAATGTGGTGCTGGTGCGAATGATAATGCTGGGATATGCGAAGGTAAAAAGGCATTTCAATGAGTTCTGCATCTTAATCTTCACAATTATATTTCAATGTCAGTTAATTTGGTGCTGCTGGACCGGCAGCAGTGGAGACGGGGGTCCTGAGAGCTACTTCACCTGTTTGCCTCAGCCCAAATCTGGTGAATGCTCTTCTCTGAGGCTGCGTACAAGAGCGCCTGTTGTGATGCTGACACAACTGTCCTTGGTGCCAACAGCAGGAAGAGGAGGGTAACTTTGTGTCTCTACCAAGCTCTACTCCGATATAATGCGACCCGATATAACACGAATTCGGATATCACGCGGTAAAGCAGTGCTCTGGGGGGGCGGGGCTGCGCACGCCGGTGGATCAAAGCAAGTTCGATATAACGCGGTTTCACCTATAACGCGGTAAGATTTTTTGGCTCCCGAGGACAGCGTTATATCGAGGTAGAGGTGTATATCCTTCTCCTATGATACCAATCCGCTTTGTTTAAATTCTGCTTCACACTACATATGCGGGGCTTGATTTGGCCTACATGGTGCTGGGGGTTTTAGTCTGCATCCTCCTTAATACTTGGGTGGCAGCTATGACTGAGGAGATATGCCCCCAGGAGAGAACAGTCTTCATAGGAGCCCAGCTGCATGAGAGATTCTCCTAATATGTGTTCTGTCTATGTCCTTCCCTTGCCAGTGCCACCTACTTTAGGGATGGGCACAAGAGCCCCCTTGACAGAATGGGTTGCAGATGCCTTGTACCATTGCAAACCCCCTCTGGGCAGACTTTGTTTCATCAGAGTCTGCTGCCTGCGTATGATGGGGTGGACTACGACCAGAGGCCCCCTGCTGGAGGCCTCAGGGACCTGCCACACCCATCCCAGAAAAGGAGCAGTGGAGCGAAGTCCTCTGAGCAGCCTAGAGAGATGGGAGAGGCCAGTCAGGAGGAGGCTGCAAAGGGCTAGCCAATCAGAGAGACTGTAGGGAGTAACCAATCAGGACCCAGGAGGGCCATATAAAAAGGAGCTGCAGAGCCAGAGACAGTCCCTTGCTGGAGCCAGAGGGGTGCTGCTGGTGTTCCTGGCTGGGCAGAGGGAACTGCAGCACCATGGACAGCTCAGTGCTGGCAGGGACTGGGGGAGCGAGGAAGAGCTCCTGGCTGACTGCTGGGCCTGAACACAGAAGAGCCCTGAGCCAAGGGGGAAGCATCAGTGAAGGCTGGGGCTAAGGGGAAGTGGCCCAGGGAACTGAAAGCAGTTTAATTAACAGGACACGGTGGCGCATGGCTGCTATTCTTAGGGTCCCTTGGCTGGGACCCGGAGTAGTGTGCAGGCCTGGGTCCCCCACTCCCCATAGGCCACTGGGGAAGTGGCCTATAATCGGACAGCGATAAACCCCCAGAAGGGGAACTGAACTGTTAAGAGGCCCAGCTGCAGAGCTGTGGCCAGAACAGACCAAGAGGGGAAAACCGTTGCCTCCAGGGAGGAAGCCCTCAGGGTACGGCCCAACACCAGAGCTGGGACTGTTTAAAGACTGCAGACACACGCGACCAGAAGGGGCACTTGCGAGATGTAGGTGCCACGCCATTACACTGAGTTTCTGCCAGCAGAAGACCTTAGGTAATCAAGCCAATTGCTGTCAAAGCAAATGATGTCTTCTTTGCCAGTTGCAGCATGCCAGCATATCCCCGCCATGCCGATAATTAGGAAGTTATTTCCTTTTTACAAGAACAGTTTGTGCCCCACTCCCTCCCCCGGATCATGCTGAGCTCCCCCATGGTCTGCCCTGGGTAATCTTAATATATTTTAGAGGGTTTTGCAACAAATGCTTATTACATTATTCAAAGACCGAAAGGAAGCATCCGGGTCTGTTCCATGTTTGGTAAAGCTCACATTCTTCCATTTCAATGGGACTTTAAACTTGGGTAGGTAAAAAGGCCATTTCAGTGTTTCCTTAATGGTTAAATATTATTACTCTGAATATACAGAGCTTGTGTATATAGTGTAGCAGGCGCCAGACAGGACACAGAGGGACCAGATCTTCATCTGGTGTACATCAGCGCAGGTCCACTGGAGCTACATTGGTTTGCCCCAGCTGAAGATCTGTCCCGTACATTATCATCATTTCAGCCTTTCTTTGCAGATTACCGTAGACTGAGTGTGTCACAGCATTCTGGTTTATCTTAACCAAATGGCACATTCTCTTCCAGCGGCTTAAAATGTAAGCAGCTCCCAGCTGTGTGATTAAAATTGTCCTGCTGTAGTAGCTGTATCATTTGTTATGTGTTTGCCCTCCACATTACATTTTATACAAAAAAGACTGTTATTTTTATAAAGAATATAAACACTTGTAGTGTTTTCTGGAAAGTCCCTTACGTGCAAGCCAACAAACTGGCCTGATTGCCTGCAACCAAACCAGGGGTGCTAGCAGCTGGGAGGAAACACCTTACTAGTGATTCTCTCTGGCTGCCCTGATTCCCCAGGACCTTGGCTTTTGTGTAGTCATTAACACTTGTGCAGAGTCCTTGGAAAATGCCATTGTTCTGATGTGGTGACTTTTTGCACCCACTTTGCTCAGGGGCAAATGACTGCACAAGCGTGCAGACAGTGGTGAATCGAGCCCACGGGGAATAGTGTACATGAGTTGTGGAGCAACTTGATAGGGCAAAAGGCTGGCATGAGCTGGGGGAGGAGTGAAAAGAGTGATTGCTCAGAGAGGAGCTCCTTGAGGGCTTGTCCAAATGGTGTGTGACGAGCCAGACTGTAAATCTACAGCGCACTAGCTTGCCGCATACTAACTCGGTGTCTGGCCCTTGCTGTAGTGCACTAAAAGCTCCAAGGTGCGCTTTGATACACTACAGAACTTTTAGGGCACTGTAGCACGGTCCAAATGGTGAGTTAGTGCATTACAAGCTAGTGTGCCATAGATTTGCACCCTGGCTTGCCATTCACTAACTCACCTTGTAAGCAAACCTTAAGAGAAAATAATTGTTTTAAATATCTTGACGCCAAGTTCAGGGAACACACCACTAAACTCTTGATTCTAATTTATTACTCTCTTCTAGTCCGTCAGCTTGATTGAAAGGGGAAACCCCTCAAGAAGCCTGGAGAATGTTTGCCGCTGGGCCTACCAGCAACAGAAGTCGGATCCCAATCATTCTGAGCACCATGATCATGCCATTTTTTTAACCAGGCAAGATTTTGGGCCTGCTGGTATGCAAGGTAAAGCAACCAGTCTGTAGCAGAATTAGTTGTTTTTTTAATAATGCATGAAAGAAAGGGAAAAGATTTGAAAGTTGTGTTAATTGATCTTAAAAAAAAATAATAATAATAAGGAGCATAGGTTATGATTCAGCAAAGCACTTAAGCAAGTGTTTAACTTGAGCGTGTGCCTAAGTCAATCCCTGTTCAGAAAAGCATGTACAGAAGTGTGAGCGTACACTATTGTGGAGCCAGCCAGTTGTTCATCTAGTCTTCAGCAATGGCCAAGGCTAGATTCTTCAGAGGAAGGTATAAAACCCTCAAATTGCTGAGTGTGCACTACTGTACCATGGGGAGAAATTACTTCCTGATTTCATCTGATCAGTCTGTGTCCTGAGAAATGAGGAATGATAGCCCTTGTCAAACTGGATCGTGGTAAAGTTACTCTCCAACGAGTTTTCAGTTTCTAGTAAATAGCAATCCACTTGCTTGATGTGAAAAAACAGGAAATCTTAACGCACTTTGCATTTAGCTTTGTTTTTTGTTGTCGTGTCATTTACTGTAGAAGCCTTTTTATAGACTACCTGTCAATCGGTTAATGCATGTGCTGGTTTTCATTATTCCTCTAGGAGCTAACAGTCGAGGTAATTGGCAGTAAAATGGCAGGATAGGATTTGTCTCTTCTTCCCTCAGTCCATGTGCACTGATAATGCAGAATCTTTTCTCGAACTTTCTATCCAGTCCAAGCATTCATTGATACCTCTTGCACTGTAGTCAGCACTAGAGCTGGGTGAAGGGTTTTTAGCAGAATAATTTATTCAAGGCCAGAATATGAGTGGTGCTGGGGTGGTTGCGTGGGACAAGCAAGAAGTTCCTTGTCCCCCTTGAATGCTGCTCAAGGAGCACTCACAGTAGCAGTCCCTGTGCTGCCTGTGGTCTGGGGAGCATGCGTTCTGCTTGTTTTCTGCTGTCCACTGGGGAGCTGAAAGCTAAAAAAGGGTGTGGAAAAGGCAGGGGCAAGGTCTGCCTGTAGCACTGGCCTGTGGAGCTGTATTCCAGCAAAGGAAAGACGCCATCTGCACAGTATTTCTAGTGCCCTTCCTGGCGTGGGGCATTTCCTCACAACAGCTGTGCAGCCGAGTTGCTTAGAAGCCACAAAGTAGCTAGCAGTAAACTTTTCTTTTCGACAAATTGTCTGCTGACATCGTGAAATTCTCAAGCAGGCTGCTTGTTTGATATATTTTATTAATGTCTTCGGTGAATAACTCTTGAAAGAGTTGTGAAAAGACAGGCAATTCCATATCGTGAAGGATTTTGAGGTTTCAAAAATTCGGCTTCATTCGGATTTGGAATGAAAACCACCCTTTTTGAAATGCTCCGCAAAAGGGAATGGAGACTTGGCTCTGGGTCGGGCTGCCCTGGTGTATCCAGGCTCCTGCCTCCTCAAGGAGCCAGGAGCCTCAGCGGGCTGCTGAGGAGCCAGGCAGATAAGCTGGCTGGAAATCAGGCACTTTCAGGCAGGGTAACATCAGAACCATGCCTGGGTTTTGTCGCAACGTCATTGAAATGGAACAGTCTCCACAGGGTGTGTCCATTTCACCAGACTGGCATTGTTTGACAGAAAAAATGTTCCATTGGAGAATTCCCAACAAGCTCTGATTCTTGCTTTGCAGACTGTTTAAATGGTAATATTGTGTATTTTGTAACCAGATACACAGTTTGCACTGCTTCAATTAGCTACTGTAGATAAGTCACCTGGTGTTTTTTCTGTTCCCCAGTTGGTTGACGCACATAACTGACTGAGCAAGTTTTAAGTTGTGCATTGCATTGTAAATAGTGTGAATTGTGAATTTTACAGTTGAATACCAATGAGAAATATGATCCCTGTTGCTTAGGCCTTGCATATGTGAGAAATTTGCATTGGTTTAACTTAAATTGGGTTTTGAACTAATTTAGTTAAAACAGTTCAAACCCCTGTAAGACACTCATATTCCAGTTTAATATCAATACCACCTTAAGCTAAATGGTAACAAACCACACTTAAATAGAAATAAGATTTTCCATGGAGGGGTTTGCATTAGTTCAACTAAATCTGTTTAAAATCACTCCTCAAATTAATAGTGCAACTTTCTCTTGTAGACAAGGTATTAGTTACATATGTTAACCAGTCATGGAGCAAGAACAACTTCATGTGGTTTATGTAATTGACCACTGTGGTGTCAATTGTACATTCCTTTGCAAAATTCACATTATCGGCTACCACAAACCCATATGAGTTGAAATACACTTCCAGTACCCATAGTTGTTCATGAAAAATGCCCAACTTGAGACACGATGGGCTTTATTTTCAAAGGAGCTGAACATCTGCCCTTCTCCTTAGTTGGAGTTGAGTGCTCCCCACTTCTCCCGACCAAGACTAGGGTGTCTCAAGTCAGACTCCCCAAAACTAATAGGTGCTTTTGAAAAATTTGACCTAAGTTTGTATGCCTATCCTAATAGATGAAGGTGGAGATTTTCTCCCTTGAGGAAGACTTCAGATGTTGCTGACAAAAAGACAGACAACACGAAAAGGGACCTAGACTAAAATTGAAAATACTAATATCAGCATGACAAAAAATGCTATTGCTGAAAACTTTACCTCCAAGTTAGACTAGAACATCATTTCATGAATTTTGGTGGTAAACACGCAAGTGTCTAGAGAACAATGTAGATTGCTAATAAACCAGGCGTGGCTTTTAGGTTTGTCACAGCACTTTAATCTGTGTGGTAGTCATTTTAATGAGAAAAGCTGCTTTAAAGTGGGTGGAGAAATTGGACATCAAGACAATAACTACGAAGGAATCCAAGACCATCGCATTCCAAAAGAAGTTCATCAACCTCCTCTCCCACTCAGATAGAGATGGACGTTTGCAGCTGACCTAGCCTCATCTTGCAGCAGGGAAGCATATAGCTAACTACTCCTTCATGATGGGTTTTTATAGGCAAAAACAGTAAATCTTATGGGTTATCTAATAAAAAAAATTTAAAGGAAACAAACCCAAACTGTATTGCTCTCAACAGGATACGCTCCCGTCACTGGCATGTGTCACCCTGTAAGAAGCTGCACTCTCAACCATGAGGATGGGTTTTCTTCAGCTTTTGTAGTTGCCCATGAAACTGGTCATGTGTAAGTCTTACTATTACAACCTGAGCAACATAAAGCACGGGGCTTATTCTCTTGCTTGCACAAAACAGTTTTATTCTCATGGGGGCTATGTGCATGGCAAATCTCCTTGTATTTCTTATTCCTTTGGCATTCACAGGAGCTTTAATCAATGAAGAAGTAAATGCTGGGCAAAATCTTATCTTGTAAAATTCCATGTGGTGGATTTTTATATCGAAGTCAAAAATGGAAAGCATTGGAATACTGTCTTGATGCATTGCATTCAACAGTGACAGTGGTTTGTCAAGCGACACGGACTTCTACCTGTTGCTTCACTAAATGCTATTGTATATTTATCAGATGTGGCATGTTTCGGGGAATTAAGTCTGGAATGGTTCGTGCAACAAAATATCTCCTTTAGCCAGCTGGATGAATTAATGTCACTGAGGGTCTGATTTTTAAAATTAGTAGAGCAGGTTCCTCACTCATATGGTAAATGAGTGTGCAAAAGTGGACACATGAATTTGTGAACAAGTGGTCCTCTATTTGTGATAAATGGAGATTTATCTCTATTTGCCTATTTGTTTTAATATCAAGAAAAGCCTGGATCATTCTAAATTTAGGGTTTGTCTACGCATGGAGTTATTCAGGAATAGCTATTCCATTGTGGCTTAACTAAACTGGAATAACATACTCTTATTCCAGAATAAGTGTGTCCACACATGGGTTACTGAGGAATATTTATTTTGCTTTAAATTCACACCCTACCTTAATCTGAATTAACTTTCAAGTGTAGATAATCCCTTTGGTTTCTGTTCAGTTAATTAAAAATAAAATAAATGAAGAGATGCAATAAAGAAACAATCTTTCAGGAAGTCTTTAATGTCCATCCATGGGTATTTGGTCATTAGTACAGAGTCCCACTTAATGGTATTTGTAGGACGTGAAAACGAAATCCCCTTTTAACAAAACTATGCAAAGTGTGAATTGTTTAAACCCTGTCTCACCCACCCACCCTCCTTTTTTTGGTAGGAATAACACAGATTTTGTTGCTGCTCTTTGTTTCAGGCTGGGAATGGAGCATGACGGGCAAGGGAACAGATGTGGGGATGAGACGGCTATGGGGAGTGTCATGGCTCCTTTGGTGCAGGCTGCATTTCATCGCTACCACTGGTCCCGGTGCAGTGGCCAAGAACTCAAAAGATACATACAGTAAGGACCTGTTGGTGTCTAGTGTCGTTATCCATGAAATAGCACTTTGTGCCGTCAGCTCACATGCTTCCTTCCACTGTACTCGGCAGAGGAGAGCAAGAGGGAAATCCTAGCACAGACCACCAGGGAGCAACATGATACCCTGACCCCTGTGAGCTGCAAAAGCTCATTTCCGCAAGCACAAGTGGAATTGGGGCTTCTGAGGTTTTGGAGAGATGTCAAGCTACTGGAAGGATGGAGCAACTCTGTGTGGCTGATATGCTTATTGCATTGCCATCTTCCCCCTGAGGGGTATTGATCCCCCTTGAATGGCATAGGGGAGGCTAGGAGCACATGGCTAATGACAGCATGGCTGTCGAGGGAGCGTGCTGCATCCTCTCTGCTGACTCTTGCCAGAGGTTCAGTGCCTTTTCTGCCCTTTAGATCCTTTCTGTGCTGGGGAGAGGAGTAACAGGCCTACAGTTGTGTATAAGTAAGTGGATTTGAGATGGATTCATGCTCATGATTTGTACATTTACATAGGAATTCAATCTTAAAATGCACCACCACAAATGAATACGCCTGCACTTTAACAGAACACCAACAACCAAAACAACAGTTGCATTTCGAGGTACAATCTCTTACAAAAAAAAAAGTCACTTTCCAAATCTCCTTTCTGGCAGCCACATCGCTTCCATCTTAACTTTTTTAAAGAAGCGCTAAGTCAGCAGCAACAGTTCCTCATAGAGGGCCAGATCCAAAACCACTGAAATCAGTGGGAGTCTTTCCAGTGACTTTAGTGGACTTTGGATCAGGCTCCTAGATTTTGCAAACTCTGAAATTCTAGCGAATACAAAACTCCCTTTGACTCAGTGGGAGTTTGTGTATTTGAAATGATGGCAGGACGGAGCCCTGAAAGCAGAAAAGGGGAATTGCAAAATGGCTGGAGAAAGAGCAAAATCTTTAAAGCTGTATATATATGAATATATATAAAAGCACAGCAGGATGGAGAGTGATTTTATTGCCATTTTGACATTTTTTTCTTATCTTCCTACTGTTGCATACCTGAGACCTCTCATAATTTCCATTCAGTCCTGACTCGCTGATCTAAATGGGAGTGTTGCCTGAGAGAGAACTGGATAAGGGCTTCACAAACTGCTCTGTTCTTTGCAAACACATCTCACCTGAGACATGACAAACTCACTAAACCAAACATATCTTACAGATATTTATCGATAAAGAGTAACATGTAAGGTATCTACAGAAATCTTGTAACTTGTCAAGATTCATAATCATTGTGAGATGTAGGTACGGGTAATATTTAAGGAACAACGTATTTACACTGGCAGTGTGCTTTATGGACTTGGGAGTAAAAAATTAGTCACCAGGGGATACTGTGTTGTGGTGATGGCCCATTCAGGCAGGGGAGAGTTGTTACCCCAGCCTGTTTAGCTGGTGATGCAGTGCAAGGCACAATTGTTTACCCTTGCACAATACTAGGACTTTTGATGAGAAACCATCGGAGGCCACTTCAAACCATCAGAACCCCACTTGGAGATTAAAAAAAGGGACTTTACAACAAGACTAGGGTTGGCCCTGTCTGTGAATAGAAACTAAAGGCTGCTTTTAGTATAATACAGAGGCGGGCAAAACTCTCTCTATCCATTCACTGAGGAAACCCATTCTGGAGCAGGGATGTATTCATGAAAGTTTGAATCCTGGTTCTTGGGGAACCAACCATTTCTGGGAGGAAAACCTTCTTTATGAGGTAAGAAAGGTAATTATTAGTGTAGACCCAGGTTTGCATTTTATGATTTTGTTTTCTGTTGTAACCATTTGTTTCCACCACTTTCTCTGATTTCTAATTAAACTTTTAGTTTTTCTTAAATAAACCTACTTTTGTTTTATTTTAAGTGCTCACAAGTGCTGTGTGGCTTACAGCAGCAGTTGTTTATGGTAAACTGGGATACACTGCTCCCTTCAGGGCAAAGGATTTGGGATTTCTGTGAGTAGGCAGTGTCAGGGGCTGGATATTACAGGGGAATGTTTCAAAGGGACTTGAGGACCGGGACGCACCGCTTGTTAACCTGCAAGGCAAAGACATAGCCAAGAGGAGAGTGCTTGAAAGGCTGGTAGTTTTAGGGAGCTAACTCCCAGCCATGCCCAAGCAAGACTCCCTCATGCTGAAAACGGGGTAACAAGGAGACTCCCAGTCCTGGGTACCCCGAGAACCATCACAATATTATTATCCCCTGTTCAGTTAGAGTCCTGTGTTGTGGTGAACACACATTCTAATGGATGAGAACAAGCAGAAATAACTACGTTGGTCGGAAAATATCACTGCGTATTCTCATGGGCTTTCTGTGTTTCTCTTCCCACAGCTCCTATGACTGTCTCCTTGATGACCCCTTTGAACACGATTGGCCCAAACTTCCTGAACTGCCAGGAATCAATTATTCCATGGATGAACAATGCCGCTTTGATTTTGGTGTTGGTTACAAAATGTGCACAGCGGTATGTCCACAGTGGTTGTTCTAAAGATCAAAATCATTTTATCTAGTTGCTTTCGACCCTTTTCAGTAGCCTTTTTTGGTAAGAGGCAGTGTGTATTGAAACAGCGTAAAGGTGTGAAGTGCCAGTAAAATGTGTATCCAGACTCATTTAGGACCACTCCGGGGTTTCATGAAAATGTAGGAGCCTATAATGCATAGTTTTACCAAAATTGATAGTAATTCTCATGGAGGAACATCAGTGTGGTGTGTTTAAATAGTGGTAGTATTGTAGTCAACTTAGTTTTAACCAGTGAAATGGTTTAGTGAAATATGATGATGGTTAATGCCCTGATTGCTGCTATGAACAGTATCAATAACATGATTGTTAATTTCATTTAATAAATGCCTTGGTCTTGTTAATACATTTCAGTTTCGAACCTTTGACCCATGTAAGCAGCTGTGGTGTAGCCATCCAGATAATCCATACTTCTGTAAAACTAAGAAAGGGCCTCCACTCGATGGCACAGAATGTGCCCCAGGGAAAGTGAGTATATTATGTTTTCAGTATCTTTTTATTTTAAAATGTCAGGATAGATCTCGTTTGGGGGCTTAATCCCAGAAGTTCCTGACTTCAGTGGGAAGAATGAGGCCAAGGTCATGAAGGAGGAGGAACGATACAATGTGCACGGTTCAGGGCTCATCTTAGGAGCAAGTCAGAGTGTCGTGTACTTTATGAAATGGTGTTGGAAGCCAGAAGATCGAAGCCCAGCCTTAGAGCTAACCTTGCATCAGTGCCGTCTTGTGGGCTTTGCGTTACGTTTTTGGAGTCGTTTCATCTGAAAACTGCCCAGAAAGTAGCAGTGGGAAACCACTGTAACAGACTTTGCCCCTACTCTAGGATTGAAGTAGTTACTCTTAAACGCTTGGTGCTTGTGGTCCAGACATCCTGTGGCTAACGGACTACTAACGTGCCTGGATTAACTGTTTTTCTTTTAATATCTCCAGTGGTGGTTCCCTGCTTTTAACTCTCATTTTTAATTAGCAGCTAACATGCCTATAAATGTTTGTTTAGCAAATTCTGTGTACTTTGAGATACAGAGAAGCTGCTTATGCCATCCAAATATGCCATAGCCAACAGCAAAAAGTGCACTGTCGGATGAGTAACCCTCTATCTGAGTGTAAATGGACATTAGAAACAGTACAGTATGAGCAAAAGGTCCTACGCTGCTCTTTGGCACTGTATCTTGCACACACAAAAATTAAAATGCTGGTGCTGAATGGAGGCAGGCTGGGATTGAGCCAAAAAGAAACAGAGTCTGATCAGGTTAATTAAGGGCTGGATTGTATCCAGCTTTACGTGCTGGAGGAAGCACTGGAATGGGTTATCTAGGGAGGTCGTGGAATCTCCTTCCTTAGAGGTTTTTAAGGTCAGGCTTGACAAAGCCCTGGCTGGGATGATTTAGGTGGGGATTGGTCCTGCTTTGAGCAGGGGGGTGGACTAGATGACCTCCTGAGGTCCCTTCCAACCCTGATATTCTATGATTCTATGATTCTAAGCAGGCGTACAGCGCACGCACACTGCCCTGCACTGCCTACCTGTATTGTGCGTCACAGCACAAAGGGTGAGCAGCCTCCACAAATCTGCTACTCCCCTCCTCCTCAACCCTGTTCCTCCACCAGAGAATTGTGAGTCTGTGCCTAGGGCCGTGCATCTACAAGCTGCCCTTTACTATGGGTGATGGTTACAATAAAATCTAGCCCTGAGCATTGTTCGTAATGTTACTGTAATTCCACTTTTTTATTTCTCGCCCGGTTCTCCTCAGTGGTGCTATAAAGGTCACTGTATGTGGAAGAATGCTAACCAGCTGAAACAGGATGGCAACTGGGGATCCTGGACAAAGTTTGGCTCCTGCTCACGGACCTGTGGTACCGGTGTTCGCTTCAGAACACGCCAGTGCAACAATCCAATGTAAGCCTGGAAGTCTCTAATGAACTGGCTTTTCCCATTGGTCTGGAGTTTTTATAGGTGTAGGATGCAGTGTGAATGACATTCACACCTGGGCAAAGGGACTGCCACAGTTCTGCAGTGCAGCGGTTTTACGGCACATGGGGTGGTGGACACCTGCAGATTGGGCACACAGGGACGCCACACTCCTGAACTTGGTGGAGCTGGGCTCTATGCCAGTTCTGCACACAAGGCAGTGAGTTGAGCATTGTGGGAAGGGCATAGGGAGTGACAGGGTTGTGGCCACTGGGTCTGAGATTACCTGGAGCTTTGTACAGAGGGTGCGCAGGGGCGCTTCTGCTATTCCAGTGATTTGTATGGGCACCATAGAGGGGCTATAAAGCTACAACATACCCCGTCCAAAGAACTGGACGTTTTATTCCATTGACTCTAACCCCCCTGCAGCCGGACTCTTTGCGGGGGGCTGGGAGGATGGGATCATCTTTGGCGAATTCTAGAATTTCCAGAAACAAATCTCTGCCGAAAACATCTACATGATATTCGGAAATGTAAAAGAGTGGCGAGAAGGTGGAGTTATGGCATCTACAGCCTGCAAGACCTATTCTTAGATGACACCTAATGCAAGAATTTCCTCTGTGTTTCAGTGACATTATCTGATTATAAATCAACCATTGCCAGTGCGCACACACCATTGCATCTGAAAAAGTTCCCGCTTGGGCATGCACATGGGCTGTCTGTATGTCTAGTTACCCGACCAGCACACACACACACACGTTGCTTTGCAAGTGCAAATGCATAGCTTTGCACTTTATTTGTTCTCCCCGTGTTTTTACAAGCTCACCCATTCCACCTGCCTTTGACAATTTGGCCCTGAAAAGTAAGATTAACCCTTTGTTGTGGGAAGCTCCTCTGCTCTTGCTGTAGCTGTTTTTCACTAGTGCATTCCATCAGAAAATCTCCACTCCTGATGTTCAAGGCTTTTTAAAGCCCTTTAAACTTTTTTCCCCCTTAGGCCAGTCAATGGTGGTCAAGATTGCGCCAGTGTCAATTTTGAGTATCAGCTTTGCAATACAGAAGAATGTCCAAAGCACTTTGAGGACTTCCGAGCACAGCAGTGTCAGCAGCGTAATTCCCATTTCGAGTATCAGAAGAGCAAACACCACTGGCTGCCCTATGAGCACCCTGATGGTAAGTGCAGTTACACTTCTGTGTTTAAACCCCATCGCCTGCAGGGATCTCGTTCTGCTGTACAGCACATCGGGATTTGAAGGTGGTGGTAGGACGCTGCCACTTCCAGAAATAAGAAGTGTTAAAATGCAAGGAGGTGAGAATAAAAAGAGGAAAAATGCTGGTCCAGAATGAAGTGATGATGGGCGCAACCACAGCGACACTGCTGTAACCCCCCAGCCTACCCCCACCTTTCCCCTTGGTATGGATTTGATTCTGCACAGTGCTGAAGGCTCTGAGCTCCCGCTGTGGGAGCCAGTGGGAATTGATTGCACTCAGCACAAGCCCTGTTAGGGTTAGGGTGTGACAAGGCTCTGCTCAGATGCTGGAGGGCTCTTCCTAGCACCGATGTGCCTCCCTCCCTCCCATCTACAGGAGAGTGACAGGTTTTCTAACCATTGCTGCTGCTCTCGTCCACTGCAGCTAAAATTAACACATGTGCTGTCCTAATGGCATTGCTTTAACAGCTCTTCAGTATTTTTTCCACTTTTCTATACTCCCCCAACCAGAGCCTAGCAGACCTTGTCTATTATTAACACCAGTTAATCTTTCCCCTTTTGGTTAACTATAGTGAACAATGGCAGATGCAAATATAAATATTGGATTGTCAGACCAGCAAAAGGTACCACAGAACTCTCTGGGTTGCTGTCAGAATTGCTGTCATTTTGTTCTATATGTTTTATCTCATACAATACAGTTTTATAGTATTTTTAATATGAAATTAGATGGCATGATATAGAAATATGGTTTGGGCTGGGGGGTTTCAAAGGAACCTAAGGGAGTTAGGTGCTCTTTTGAAAATCCTGGCCCAGCAATATCTTCTTCTGACCCTTGCTTTCAGTTGGGATCAGAGCGGCTAACTGCTTTTGGAATAGTTTCAGGCCCAGTTCTGTGCAGTCCTTTCAAAGGGAGTTGATTTCCATGAGAATTGAGGGTGCGTAGCCTCTCAAAGGACTAGGAACATTACGCATATGAAAGCTAATAATAATAATTAGTGCACCTCAAGTGGAGAATTGAGCACCACTAATCTGAATTCAGGCACAAGGTTTCACAGCTGTCTAAGGCTCCTTTTTATTGATACCATACAGCATTCCTGTTGTTACTGATTTAAATCTTTGTGGGGTTTGGTGGTTTTCTAAAGCACGTTTGGGTTGTTGAAATGCACACAGTTAACACTATTTCCCTGTTATTCAGCCAACAAAAGATGCCACTTATACTGCAGGTCCAAAGAAACTGGAGACATTGCTTATATGAAACAACTGGCACATGACGGGACTCGCTGTTCTTACAAAGATCCATACAGCATGTGTGTGCGTGGAGAGTGTGTGGTGAGTGACATTTACTTCTGGTGTCAAGTCTCAGTAGGGCTGGTCCACACTAGGGGCGGGATCGAACTAAGATACGCGACTTCAGCTACGCGAATAGCGTAGCTGAAGTCGAAGTATCTTAGTTCGAATTTGGCGCGCTTACCTCGCGTCCGCGCGGCGCCGCGATCGACGTTCGCGGCTCCCACGTCGACTCCGGTAACTCCGTTCGCCCTGCAGGAGTACCGGAGTTCGAAGTAGCGCGTTCGGGGATCGAGTTATCGCGTCCAGACAAGACGCGATAATTCGATCCCCGATAGTTCGATGGCTACCCGCCGATTTCGGTGTGTAGTGTAGACGTAGCCTTAGTCTGGATCTGTAAAAGCAGCAAAGAATCCTGTGGCACCTTATAGACTAACAGCCGTCTATAAGGTGCCACAGGATTCTTTGCTGCTTTTACTTCTGGTTGTTTTGCTGATTGTACAGCGTTGTTGGATAATCATAATTAGAGCTGGCCAAATACTGTAGTATTCAGCAAACAGCATATGACACGGATTTTATGAACATGAAACGTTCACCAAATCATATTTTCCAGGATCCCCCAATTTTAATTAAAATCATAGTTATACTACAGGTTTATTTCTTACAAATATTGTGATTGTCTAAATAATTATTTTTAAGCCAGTTGCTTCTACTGCTTTTTGGATACATTTTTCTGTGTAATAACAGCTTAATTGATCACTGTCCTCTTCAAATATGTTAAGGGCTCTTATGAAGAGGACAGAGAGCAATTAATCACCATGTCCACTGAAGGTAGAACAAGAAGTAATGGGATTAATCTGCAGCAAAGGAGATTTAGGTTAGATATTAGGAAAAACTTTCTAACTCTCAGGGCAGTTAAGCTCTGGAATAGGCTTCCAAGGGAGGTTGTGGAATCCCATCATTGAAGGTTTTTAAGAGCATGTTGGACAAACACCTGTCAAAGTTTACTTGGTCCCACCACATTGTAGGGGCTGGACTTGATGACCTCTTGAGGTCCCTCCCAGCTCTATGTTTCTATGATTCTAAGTGAAAATAAATTCTGAATTTCTCTGTTGCCTGTTCCTTTTTTTACAATCCCTAAATATAATCTTAGTAATGGGTTTAATACAGGAGTCAGTTCAGAGCTGTCACTGTGTTATTCAATCGCAGTCTTTCAAGTATTTTTATATTTAATTACATCAATTGTTGGGTGAACTTTCCTTTCCACCGTGATATTTATAATGGAAAAAAAAACCCAATGCTCCTCTTACTCTCCTCTCTGCAGAAAGTGGGCTGTGACAAGGAAATTGGTTCCAACAAAGTTGAAGATAAATGTGGGGTCTGCGGTGGAGATAACTCTCATTGCCGAACGGTCAAAGGGACCTTTACCCGAACTCCCAAAAAGCCCGGTAGGCTGAGCACTTTCATGCACCCAGATATATTCCATCTTGTCATTAGTGTTTATTAATATAGACTGGTTAGAAAAATGTATCCTCACCTGCTTAAACAAAGTTGCAAGACTGTATAGAAAAATAGTAAGTTCTTTGACAGCAAAATACATATATTTTAAAAACACTAAATATTAATTATTTTTGTTTTTTGAAGGACCTGTTAAGACAACTTGACTAAACTAGAATATCTAATATCCCTGTGAAGAGCATATTTAGTTTTCCAGTCAGTCATAAGATGGCTCTAATCAGTGGTAAAAATATGATCTTTGCTAAACAAAAATAACCTGTAAGGCTAATAGTGAAACATGGAAAAAAGATCAAGTCCCTGGTTAGCAGATTTAGGGCCAGATCCTGCATCATTGCCAGCTGTTGGGCCTGCTTCTCAGTTACACTAACACCCCTTTACGCTACTCTGGCAGCATAAAGGGGGGTATAGGTATAATCATCCCGGCTTTAGCACCTCTTTACCCTCTTAGCGGTCTTAGTGTATATGAGAATCAGGCCCAAATGATTTCAGTAGTAGAGGATTGGGACCTTAATGTGACACGTGTTTTAGCATGTTAAGTCTGAACATTTATTCAGGGATGAAAAACACCATTTAATGATTAATATTTATTTTATTCAATGTGACTTTTGCACTTGTTTCCCCCAGAACACTCTGTATTACACACATTTCCCTCTAACCTCTCTAAAGAAAACCATTTTAAAAAACTGGGCGGGCTTATATTTTTTCACAAGTTTCTCTAATGGCATGTGAACAAATCTAGAGGTCTGTCAATACGTGTGTGTTTGGTGTCAAGCTGGCTTTGTGTAGTAAACTCCCAAATTACAATGCCTTGGCCAAGGGAGGAAAAAAATGAACATAACCAAAATTCCCATGCCCATTTTTGTGTGGGAAGTGAAGTAATTCTGAATTGAATGCAAGTAGTTTTCAGTGGCACCTTCATGGTTTTTGTAATTTTTGGGGTATGTTTAAAGGCAGCGGATTGAGACGAAGTGGAGTGTGTGTATGGGAATGATCAATTAGCTGAACAGAAAAGATGTCAAGGTTGAGACACACTCCCCTTAATAAAATAGGCCAAATTCAGTCCTCCAATACTCATGCCTGATACCAAAGCCTGTGGGAGCTGTACTTATCTAAGTGCAGAAGTGTCTCCGTGCATTTAGATAGACCGCCACTTTACTGGGATTTTCATAGCATAAAGATAGCAAATGGTAACGACTGCTGCACAAATGAGTCAGTATTACCAAATGTTCAGCTGTACATAGATGCATCAAGTCAGTTCCAAGCAGTTCAGTTCTTTTTGTAACCAGGTGTTAAAAATGGGAGTGAAATTGTAAACTCCAACCATAAAGTTACCAAATTAAAGATTAAAAGAGGAAACATTCTATGAGTAACGAGGAAATGAAGGGAATATTAGTTTTATTCCTGTATATTATGCAACATGTTGTTTGCCATTTTAAGGCTTTTCAAACTGTTTATATTTTAGTAAAATGAAGTAAGACCTCTTCTTTTAGTGGTAAGCCCTGCCCATCCCCTCCTGGTCAGAGAGAAGCCTCACGGGGATCTGTATCCTAAGCATGCCATGGAGCACAGCTGTGCAAGGGTTGGCTGTTCAGTAGCACAGAGGGGTTTGGGAAGGAGCAGGGAGGAAGCTGAAGGAGGGGGAGGAGTAGTGTACCTGGGTCTGAACTTGCATAGGTGTAAATGTTGTTAAGTGACGCCGGTGACACTGTGCCAGATTTGCACCCGAGTCAGTGATTGCAGAATTTGGTCAATAGCTAGACAGCTCACTTAAAATTAGATGAAAATAAGGTAGTGTATGTGGCAGTAAAATGGGACAAGGATTCCACTGCAGAATATTTATAAATTATCGCCATCTATTT
Source organism: Platysternon megacephalum (assembly GCA_003942145.1). Taxonomy (NCBI): domain Eukaryota; kingdom Metazoa; phylum Chordata; order Testudines; family Platysternidae; genus Platysternon; species Platysternon megacephalum. Next base: position 863,092 of record QXTE01000226.1, read on the forward strand.
GGAATATTCTCATTGCTATCTGTTCTCCAGACCAATGGAGAGACAAGACACTGGTTTTTTTTAAACAAATGATGAGTTTTTATAAAGCACCTTACAAAACACATGCTATTAAAAATGTGATTGTTTTCTCCACCTCTTTTGCTGGCTGGGATGAATCAAGCCAAGACAGATTATGTGGGGAAATCAATCTTTGTGTAAGGTATTGACATAGGGAATATACATACACTGTCTGAATACACACATGTATTGGAATGGAATGAAAGCCAGCACATTGGAGCCATATAAGTAAACCTCTATATTTCTGGAATCAGCAGTAGTTCATGATTTCTGACACAGTTAATTTCTTAATAATCAGAAATAGAGATGGTCAAAATGTTCCCAATTTTTTTCATTTAAAAATGTATTTTTCTGTGGCATGGGTATGATTGTGTGAGAAAGCATAAACAGTCTTCCAGATGTCAAACTCAAATGTCTTGTGGGTGATCAATGTTGTTAAGAGGCTGTTTGGAAAAGGCAGCCAATTATTCAACTCCAAACTGATGTTTCAATGCTAGCATAACATCTATTGCTTTACAGTAACTGTGGCAATATAGTCATTAAACGACTAATTAAACTCTTCCAACAGGGAAACATTTAAGCAAGAGGTGCCAAAGAGAATTCAAGTTGCTGGAAAATGAAATCTGCAAGTATCCAACTTAAAATCACCTACTTGATTTTTTCATTCAAACTTAGGCTCACTTTCATTGACTATTAAAATTTGCTGGATATTTCTAACTATTTTAAATGCATTTTGAACTTCAGCACATACTGTAGCCATGTAATTTATATTCTGCATTTGTAAAATGCACCTGGCTGACATTATAGTCAATGAAACAGCAAGACTCAGTTCCCAGAACACTAATTAAAGACATTCTATTTAAGGGAAGACAAGAGGAGCATTCACTTTGCCCAAAGGAGCTCGCAATATTTCCCTCTCTGAAACAAGGGAGTCTAGAAATATTCTGGGTAAGTTTCGCCTGGTTGCAGAAAGATGGGCATCCACGACAACTGCAATACTCTTGCTACAGTTCTCATTTCCAGCTAGTCACTTACACATATTGCAAGAACAGGCAAAGCTTTATGTTTCATATGCTTGATCACTGATAAGTAAAAGGATTGGTATATTCTGCTTGTGCAGATTAGTATAAACCAGTCATCCATCAGCCTATAGTGTTAATTTATATATTCATAGCTCTACATTTTCTTCACACGTTTTCCAAGTATCTGTGGTATGCTACAGATACATGAACCAAGAGCACAGGTGGAACTTTGGTCCAAAAGTCCCGATTGTTAAACTTGAATTGTTAAGCTTTTATTTGCTCAGTGCAAATAAGAACTCAACTCTTTCCCCATCTGTCTACAATGATTCTGTAGTAGGACTGGAATTTATATACTTTATTTGGAAACACAGCATATCAGCGTGAGCAAGAGAGATATTTACTTATAATGCATATTTTATAAACACGGATACGTTTTAGGGATATGCTGTATGTTAACACTAAGAAGATTTTCTCCGTTAAATGTATGTACATCAAGACAAGTGTACCATTTAAAGTTGTTCAAACTCTCAGTCAAATTGTAGGCAAAGAAATATGAAAATACTATGTATTAAAACATTGACAGGCTGACATTTTTAAACATGATAAAATTTGTTCACATTCAGTTCTTATAAACATGTTCTCATTTGAACCCTGGTGCAACATAACTTCTTGATCATGGGTAGAGAAAAAATGTCCATAACTTTTATTGTTTTTTTCCCCCTTGGTGGAAAGCTGAGAATATTACTCTTCCTGCTGAAACACTGTCCTAAACAATTCACTTGGGGTTAGAGTTAATTAGGAATTATAGTTTAGAGCATCAATGATCATTTTGGAAAGAATTTTTATCTCTAAGTATCAGGTAGCATACCAATAAGGGAGGAGTTGCACCAGTTTAAATTAAGGTGTGATTTTTAAATTGACCGAAGACCACTTTACTTCTGAATGAGTGTGTCTACACTGGGATTAACGTGCTTTAATTTACGCATTTTCAGTTCTCATCTTGAGATGCAGCCCCGTTTGAAACAGGGCTATATTAATGTGAACGAGGCATCTTTTAGGGTGTGCTAGCGGGCTCTGCCTGGGGCAGTGTAGAGCGCTTTACAAGTCACACCGCTTTGGTGCACTTTGCCCTGCCAGGTAGACAAACCCTTTAAAGTTTCACAGAGTTAAGCAAATACACGAAACCCGAACACCTCACAGTCCATTAAGTCGTAAGGCTGAAAGGTGACAAAGAAAAGCAATCAGAAAGGCCTGTTTTAATTCTGAGAAACATAGGAAACACAAATTTTTGCCTGAATTTGTTAATTGTTATGGTCTTAAAACAACATAACAAAGTAAGTGGCTAAGGTTTGTAACAATCTCTTTTTTTCCCTAAAAGAGAAAAAAGTGCAAGACAGACTAATCAAATCCGTTACAAACCTATCTGAAGCTGCTTGTAGGTTAATGGATACCCTCCTCCGCAAGTCGAAGCTGGATAATATAGTGCCCTACTAACCATCGCTATTACTTTTTGTTTTCTTCTTTACTTTCTTCAATGACTACTACACATGCCAAAGGGTACCTTAAGATGTTTGATATCCCCCCGGGTGCTAGACATGTGTTTATCCAAGAAGACGAGGCTTCTCCTCACATTCTTGGTAAGTGTTTCTCGCCTCAGGTTTGGCCCTTGTGCATGAAAGCTAATGTCAAACAATTGGGCATGCATTGGAGAACCTGAAAAACGAGAGAACCATCAAATTAAGTGTGTTTATTGCACTGTCCGACAATAACAAGCGAAAGGCTTTGCTGGCTTCCTTCTGTATTGACAATTGCAGTCACAAGGCTGAATCCTACTGTACAAACTTAGTAATTATGTTTGTTTCTCATCTGAATTTTCTAGAAACTCAGACTGATCCTGATCAGCACTTCAAGGAGCTATTGATCACACTGAAAGTGGATTATTAGTCAATTTAAAGGGACACTGTCAGGCTAAATAGTATCTAGGCGATTACTATATTAATATAATTTGGTACACTTCTACATTTCTTACCTACAGTGGGTTGTAAGCAACGCCGTATGTCATTACATGTCAAGAAATCTTAACTCAGACATATTTTTGCGGTTTGTTTACACTTACATTTCTCTCGGACAGTGAACGAGACTACCAATTTCACTTTTGTTTCAAGTCATTTTTCTCTAGTCACTTGCCCCTTTCTCATGCACCAGGGACCTGATCCAAAGGCCCAGTTAAGTTAATGGCAGAATTTTCCATTGACTTCAGTGGTTTCTGGATTGGGTCCTAACACAGTGCTGCAGGTTGCAAACATTGCAGGGAAGGTTTTTTATTAAAAATAAATAAATAAATAAATAAATAAAAATTTTGCATTGGAATAAAGCAAAAATAGGGGAACATTTCTCTTGGTTTTGGGGCTTGTGAAAGCTAATTTGTAGAAAGCTTAAATTTTGGATCAGCTGTGACCTGACCATGTACCTTTTCAATACAGAGCTACTCTGCCTTTATAGTAAATAGGCTCCATAGAGCTAATAAATACACGCTGCATGGCTTTTGCATTTTATTTACTGTAGTCATGATAATTTACAAGATTTTTCTCTAATTTTATGTCATAGTTTTGTTGTGGGGTTAGAAAAATGATTTGTCTTTTTCTCTCTGATTATTTTTTAAACTCTAAACAACTAATGGTTTGTAAGTGGTACACTTCCAGGATAACAATAACATCCACATCATGATTGTTTCTTTCATGTCTCACTCTAGGAAACTAGTAACATATCTCCCAAAGTGCATGAACATCTTAGCTGTTTGTTATCAGATGTTTTATTGTGTCGTCTGTTCTCCCTTACCTTGTAATGGTGGTTCGATTGTTGCACCTTTTTTCTAATCCTTGAACCCCAGAATCAGATGGAGAGTGTTTGTAAAGTCAGCATGTGGGGGTAGAATATAAGTATACAAAAGAAAACAACCTTTCAAAAAGTAATATTGACTTTCCCTTTCTAATAATCACTGTGCTGCAAAACCCAAGGGTTTCACAACCGTGGCACTACAAAGACGTATAATGTTACTGTTATGCTAACAGGCCCTGCAATACCCAAAATACTTGTTTAGGCCACCTCCAAAACTTTCTATGAAAACTAACAGGATTGGCCATTGTAAAGGTTTGGCTTGAGTCTAGAATTAAGCTAAAGTTTATGTAAAATAAAATGTATATCTACATCTATCTAACTTCATCTGATCCACCTGCATTAGGAGATACAGATCTTGGCAGTATATACATTGTCAATCTCTGTCTCCTCAGACCGTAGTTTGGTGGCAGTAAGGGTTTAATGTAGCAATTGCCGCTTTGGGTATAGTCTCCAGGCCATGAGCTGATGGAGTTGTCGCACTTGCCAAAGGTGATCTGCTTTAGATCCTTGGAAGGAGTATCATCCATTCCCTGAGCATGGATTTATGATGAGTTTGTGGCAAACCCTCCACTCTTTGGGTTGGAGGAGGAGGCATGCTAGAGAGAGATGGGTTCAGGAGTGTTTAATGGAAGAGCCAGGACTTTAGTATTTTTGGATTAGGAATAGCAAAAACTCCTCAATTCCCAAGGACCCACTGCAAAATGCAGCATTTAAAATAGTAAGCAAAAAGAGATTTTTGAAAAGGGCTTTATAGAATGCTACTTGTCTCATTTCACGTGAACCCCAATGACTGCAGATTCCATGACTAGAAGCACAATTGCCACTGTTTTCGATTCCTTTTAGCCATTAAGAACCAGGCTACTGGACACTATATTCTGAATGGGAAAGGGGAGGAGGCCAAGTCACGGTCCTTCATTGATCTTGGTGTGGAGTGGGAATACAACATAGAAGATGACACAGAAACTCTTCATACTGATGGGCCTTTGCATGATGCTGTTGTTGTATTGGTAGGTTATGTCAAGGGGTTGTTTTTTATTATTATTGTTGTTGTTTGTGTGTGGCCAAACTACTTATTTTTATTAAAAAAATGTTAAATCCTATAGTGGGATAAGTATGTAATCTCTATTGGAAAATACGCATGTGTGTAAAGTTTTTTTGAGAGAGCTGATGGGCAGAAGCTCTGCCCACACTAGCAGTAAGAGAAACAAGTTTTAAGAGTAGTTTTACTGACGTTCACTTTCAGAGGTAGTGTGCAGTGTCCACACTATTACGTCACAAGCACCCATTTATTCATACAGCAGTAACAAGCTAGCCACACGCCTAGTACAGTGCCTGCTGGCATCAAGGGCCATTGGATCAGGCCCCATGTTAGTCAGAGCCGTGTTTGCGACCAGCCCCTCCCTCAAGCAGGGTAGGAATGTGACCACCAGCATAGCCAGTCTACCCAGCTCCATGTAGTTCAGCAATCCAGAGCTAGGAAGGGTCAGTATTTGGTCTTATGTAAACTCTCCCAGTTTAGACTCATTAGAGGCATATTTTTCTGTGTTGATCTTACTAATTTTTGTACTAAATTTGAAGGTAAAGATCAATAAGTTTTTCAACTACTAAGCACCGCCTACATTTCCAGATATATTGGTTTGTTGACACGGAAAAGAATAAATATGTGCTCCATTTCTACTGGATCTTTTATAGGTCATTCCTCAAGAGAACGACACAAGATCTAGCCTGACTTACAAATACATCATTCATGAGGATTCAGTACCCACTATCAACAGTAACAACATTCTTCAGGATGAAATAGATACTTTTGAGTGGGCTTTGAAGAGCTGGTCCCAGTGCTCCAAACCTTGTGCTGGAGGTAAACAGAGATGCAGCAGCTTCTAGTGATTCATGTTAAATTAGGAGGAAGAAAAAGAGTTGTGGGTTGCCCAAGTTGAAACACTTGAAATGTCTGGTTTTTGGAAAGTGTTGCACTCATCCTGTGAAAGTGTCTAAATTGGGCACCAAAAAACTGCTGGTACCCAAAATCCCCTAGTCACTTTTGGAAATGTAGATCTTGATGATGTTTATTTCACTGCAGTATGAACTTTCTGTGGCATTTGTGGTACTCCTGACAGTTCGAATGGGAAGTATCATAAATGTCACAGTAACTTGAATTGCTGCAGTGTGGCCTAGTGGATAGTTCCCTGGACTGAGACTCAAGAAACCTGGGTGCTGTTCCCAGGTCAGCCACTCACCTGCTGTGTGAACTTGGGTAGGTCCTTTCTGCGCCTCAGTTTCCCTTGGGTAAAATTCTATTGCCTGAGTGATCCAGGTGGTCAGAATTTGATGATTGTAATGGTTCCTTCTGGCCTTAAAAATCTATGAAAATACCATGATTTTAATAGCATCATTATCTCTATAGTATACTGTAGAGTTACTCCAGATAATTCTGAATTTTATATCCCCAAACCATTTTGTGCTTGACATTGTAACGAACAGCAATAGTATTTAAATAATCATAAAATAGTCCACAAACATTGCGTTTAAACAGAAGTGTTTAAGAAGGGGCAGGACATTTTTACTAATTTTCACACAAAGTTACTTTCTGAAATATCTTCAAGGTTTCCAATACACGAAATATGGGTGCCGCAGGAAAAGTGATAACAAAATGGTTCACCGCAGTTTCTGTGAAACCAGCAAAAAACCAAAGCCTATTCGTAGAATGTGCAATCTGCAGGAATGCACCCAGCCACTGTAAGTATGGATGGATGAAATGTGGGCCTCAAGTGAGAGTTCATGATTCTAAGAAATGGTCAGAGGGAAAAGAGGAGAATAAAGACCATGGACTTCAAGAAGGCAGACTTCAGCAAACGCAGAAAATTGGTAGGGAAGATCCTGTGGGACGCAAGTCTAAGGGAAAAAAGCATTCAGGAGAGTTGGCAGTTTTTTTAAAGACATCATTAAGGGCACAAGAGCAAAGTATCCCAACGTGTAGGATAGATAGGAAGTATGGTAAGAGACAAGCCTGGCTTAACCAGGAGATTTTCTTAAATTTCAGGTTGTTGAAGGAGAATACACTTATAAAGTTTACAGATACCATCAAGCTGGGAGGGGTTGCAAGTGCTTTGGAGGCTAGGATTAGAATGCGAAATGGTCTGAAATAAATAGGAAGAAATTCAGTAAAAGTAGCACACTTAGGTAGGAATAATCAGTTGGACAAATACAAAATGGGAAATGACTGCCTAGGAAGGAGTACTGCAGAAAAGAATCTGTGGATTTTACTGGATCACAAAATTATATATGAGCCAAGAATGTAAGACTTGCCAAAAAAAAAAAAAAAAAAGCGAACATCTTTCTGGGATATATTGGCAGGAATGTTGTAAACAAGACATGAAAAGTAATTCTTCCGCTCTACTCAGCACTGATTAGGCCTCAACTGGAATATTGTGTCCAGTTCTGGGCACCACACTTTGGGAAAGATGTGAACAAATTGAAGAAAGTCTAGAGGAGAGCAACAAAAATTATTAAAGGTCTAAAAAACATGACCTCCAGGGAAAGATTAAACAAACCCAGTTTTTTTCAGTCTGGAGAAGAGAAGACTATGGGGGACATGAGAACACTCTTGAGATACATAAAAGGTTGTTATAAAGAGCAGGGCGATAAATTGTTCTCTGTAACCACTGATGACAGGACAAGATGTAATGGTCTCCACTTGCAGCAAAGGAGACAGTAGGAAAAATTTCCTAACTGTCAGGGTGGTTAAGCACTGGAATAAATTGCCTAGGGAGGTTGTGGAATCTCCATCACTGGAGATTTTTAAGAACTGGTTAGACAAACACCTGTCAGGATGATCTAGACCAGGGGTCCCCAACACGGTGCCCGCGGGCGCCATGGCATCTAAGTGCGCCCACGTACTGGCCGGCAGACGAGCATCTGCCGAAATGCCACCGAGAAGCAGAGTCATCCAAAGGCGTCGCTGCTGAAATGCCACCGATTTTCAGTGGCGACGCCTCTGGATGACGCTGCTTGTCGGCGGCATTTCGGCGGTGACGCCTATTGACGTTGCCGCTTGTCAGTGGCATTTCAGCAGATGCTCCTCCGCTGCCACGGTCATCTGTCATCTGTCATCTGGCGCCCCCCAGACGAAAAAGGTTGGGGACCACAGATCTGGACAATACCTAGTCCTGCCTCAATGCAGGGAATTGGAGTAGATGACCTATCAAGGTCCCTTCCACTCCTGCATTTCTATGATTCTATGGGTTGGAAAAAAATGATGGAGGTAGAAGCTTGCCCAGGCCCGGCTCAGGGGACTGCTGCTGGGATACAGAAGGTTGTTTCCATCTCATGGCAGGTTTGCTGCCAAGAATGTGATGGTCGTCTCATTTCAGTTGTTAGTGGACACTTGTTACTAATGGGGCGTGCTCAGTACAGAGGCTAAAGGATGAATAGGCACCGAGTTTAAACTACCCTCTTCCATTTAGAGGTGCTCCCTTGAAGTCAAGATTAAGGAAAATTAGTGGGAAAGCTTTGGAAAGCTTCTTTATTCTGGATGAAATGCCCCTCTGTGAAGAGGGTCAGCACGAAGTCCTCTGTGGCACTGCCTGGGGTTACAGTGGGATTGATGTGGTACAGAGGTCTTGTGCTTACTGGCTGACAATGGGTGGATTGCATCCTCTGTGCATAGACAGATGCATGCAGTCTACCTGGCTGCCAGTTTCATTTCTTTCATGAGCACTTGGAAAAAATGAGATTAGTCTTGGCAGCACTCATTTCTCTGTTGCTCAGAGTACAATAATGGGTGTGTTAACTCTGATGGAAAAGTCCCATAGAATTTAACATCTAAAATGAAATGTCCAATAGAAAGCAGCAGTAGGTAGAACAGAATTATGCTCCTGCTATAGAATTCCAAAGGTTGGTTTTAACAATTCTATATGAAGATTCTCTATTAAATTCTATTGGATTTTTCCATAAGGGCTGCTTAGTATTCCAATGTATGCCCCTGAGGCAATGTGACTTGTATGTAAGTCAAGCAGAGCAGAATTTAAATAATCCCTAGTTGGTTACTGTACAGTGCAGTAGATAAATAGATTAAATGTATGACGGCACTTTTATTTTTAACCCCCCCAGTTGGATAGCAGATGAATGGGAATACTGCACAAAAACCTGTGGGAGTTCTGGTTACCAGATCCGTACTGTGCGCTGCATTCAACCTCTTCACGACGGCGCAAACCGCTCGGTCCATATCAAGTACTGTAGTGGGGATCGCCCGGAGAGCCGCAGGCCGTGTAACAGAACGCCATGCCCTGCGCAGTGGAAAGCTGGGCCCTGGGCTGAGGTGGGCAAGCAGTATTCTACTATG